>JAWPHD010000937.1:0-375840 GCA_037043455.1 Cyrtodaria siliqua
GGATGTAATTTTGTTTATACCGTCTTGTCTATTTGGGTGCTGAAGACAAGATAATATCGAGTATTTTGTACACATAAAATCGATTCAAGCGAACCTATATTTACCATATAATTGTTTAAAGTGTACCGTTTAGTAAACATGTCGATGTATTTTGTCATAAAATGCACCTATTGTTGTTACTTGTCTTCTCCATTCATAGTAATGTATGTAATAACGAGGCAAATATGCGGTCGTAGTGTGCCTTTTGTCGATAATGACATATCTAGTGCATGGCGCTCGGTGTAAAACCCTCGGGCCATTACAGCACTAGGTGTGCCATTATCGACAAAAGGCACACAAAAGCCGTATATTAACCTCTACTTAATTACAAAATACTTACTCCCTATACTGCTATTACCTGGTGTACAAGGGTGATCACATTTAGTGGACTGCCATCCAGGCCAGCAATGACACACACCAGCAGGGGTACAGTTGCCATTGTTACACGCACACGGTTGGTTGCACATGGACGGCGAAGCGGCGGGGTTCTATAACAATCACAATGTTGTATAATGTAGTAGTAGTAGTAGTAGTAGTAGTAGTAGTAATAGTTAGTAGTAGTAGTAGTAGTAGTGGTGGTAGTAGCAATTATTTTAGTGACACATGTAGTAAACAGTTTAGATATAAAAACACAATACATAATATTTGGATCTGAGTGAAATCATCATGATCAAATAGTATGACAACAAGTGAAATTTGGCAGTGTTAACAGTACACTAGTTATTACTACTATATTTATTTTACATGTTGATATGTGTTCGTTTATTACAAAATCAATTTTGTGTGTAGCTTGGCATTTGACGAGCAGTAGAAAATTTGCTTCAGTTATTTAATTATCTAAATCTTATATCTTCATATTTAAAAGTAAGTGGTTTCCTCTCAACGTGTTGAAACATGTTCACGTCTATGTTTAAATGTATTTCCACCCTCTGACCTGAGTTAATTCTTTGGTCATTCCCTTTTTCCACCTATTTATTAACTAAAGAAATGTCAATCGTATTTGCAAGTAAACGCTATCTTATTTTCATAACGAGGCATGAATACTGACGTTAGTGACTCCAACGGATTCAGTGTGCGGATTAAATAGATCCTTATCAAATAATTAGGTGAACACAATTCAACGAATGCAAGATAGAATGTACAAATAAACGTAGATGTAAACTTTGCGAAAAGGGGAATGGAAACCCTTTCAGAGAAAAAAAGGAACTTTACCAAATAAAAAATCACAATGTAGAGGATTCTTAAGGGTCGCATTAATACTCTGAATCAGAAACTATGTTTATCCTTTTTTTAGTAAATGCAATAATTCCATTATTAAAATCTTATCATGGAGTTAATAATCCGTTGCCAATAGGGCATTGGTTTTTAAAAATAAGTATAAAAGTCGAACAGAAATGCAGCGTCCACCGTCGTATGCATGCCATCTTCGGGTTGGTTAAAATTGTGTACTATTGATTTGATGAATATTGAGTTCTGCTCAACCCGGGGCTAGAGGGCATGAGCGGTAGCTAACATATTTCACTACCGCTCATGAACAGTCTCAATCACACAGAGACTGCAATATTGCGTATGTGTCGTGCTCGGCCGTTTCCAAGGGTCCATTATTATACTCTTTTTTAACTATATTAAGTAAACCCCAAAATACACAAAAAGACAAACAAGAATGGCAATGTTAATAAGGAATAAAGGCATATAACACAAACACAAAACGACAACTTCGTGAAAAAACTACTTACCAGACAGTTACATGATCCGTCAACAATATTGCATTGGCTGTTTGTACAAGTGTTTTGACAATCAGTCTTACATCCCTGCCCATACTTTCCAAATCCACACTTATCTGCGCACTGAGGTCCAGTGAAGCCAGGTGCACATGAACAAGTTCCTTCTACCTGAAACATTATATATATGAACCTTATTAACAAGCGTGTTTAACATACCCCTGGAATACAGCGACCTAACCAATTTGTGCTCGCCTATCTGATCCTATCTCTCAGTAAAATATCTGATATTTTTAAAAACTGATCGTCCAGTGTCGTGTGCCCAACTCCTGATACTTTTCATGGTGCCGCATCTGACATGGTTTTAGAAATACATTGTTATTTTCATCATGTAAAGTAATATTTATGTCACGGAAATGTCGAAATTAAATAGAATTGATTATCGCACTAAATGCACCCATGTTAGGGAAGACAAAGGAAAAGGTTTAACAATGTTTAGATACGTTCTAGGAACAGGTTTGACGTGGATATAATCAATACGTTTTTTTGTTGTTTTTTTTAACATTTTATTTGAATATCAAGTGTACAAACATTTATATACAGTACATACATGGATGCATTATAGTCTACCTGCTCCTATAGTAAATTATAACTTCATTAAATTTATAGAATGGATTTAACTTCCTTCCAGTTGTAAATTCAAAAACATTAAGACTAATGTATCACAAACATATTGCACAGCTTACATCACAACATATTTTGATCTGCATTCCACCTTGATTTAATTGTATTAGATTTAATTAAAGGGTACATATATGTTGAGAATAGTTCCATATCTCTGTAACCTTTCACTTGTTCATAAAATATTGTATAAATAGGTAGATATCTTCTAAAATACTCCAAATCGAGCAGAATGATAATTTTACTGAACCTTTGGAAAGGTACATTAAGCGGTTCAAGTCGAACGGTTACTAAATCATTTCTTTTTCAACCTGTTTCCATATAGCATCATACTTATCTGTAGTGGCTTTTGTCTTAATTAGCTTTGTTTCTTTTTTTATTTCTAGTAGCTTAAATATCTTCTGGAAAATGTAATTAAATTCAAAGTTTTCAAGAATAGACTTCTTGTGCTCGGCCGTTTCCAAAGGTCCATTATCATACTCTTTTTTTTCTTATAGATGAGCACAACTATATAGATACAAACATATTCAATATCTAATGAGCATAGTCTGCCAAGAAAAATGGACCCTGGTTTTAATTCTATTAAAATAATGCATTTTTCATGTAAATCACTAAACAGCTTTATTAATAGCTTCTTAGCTGACATATACTGAAAGGAAAAAGAAACGCGACACGGAAATTTCTACTATATATTGTATATACTGCAAACTTAATTCCATATATATTCAAAGGAAATTCCAAGATGTTTTGTAAAAAAAGTTGCAGTTAGTTAGAGAAAGGACCCAACTGTGATGTTGTAGACGTTTCAATCACTGTACACGTTATAACAAGAATTTCATAAATGTTGAATTTCCTCTTTGATAAACTGAGCCAGTACAGCACTGTATTTAACGTAAAAAGTTTGCATCCTAAGTTTGCGCCAGACGCGTACTCTGTCAATAATGAACCATTGCAGGAATACTATTTGCTGTGTTACGTGTTGTTTTAGTCGTTTTTCCGAAAGGAGAGATCTTACGTAGCCATGTACCATTCGATTAACAGCAGCATATTGTACATACAATATATAGCGGAAATTCCCGTGTCGTATTCTTTTTCCTTTCAGCATACATTCATAAACTAAATGTAACAGAGTTTCTTTTGAATTATTACAAAATGTGCAAAGTTCCGTTTCAGATATTCCACATTTAAATAATAATTCGATGGTTAATTTTAAATTGTAAGTGCTGAAGATATGTATCATCTGTTATGCGGAAATGTTGCTTATATACATTTGCTCAATCTTCACTAGTCAATGCGCATTCCAAATCTGTTTCCATTTTATTTGAGAATTATTTGGAATTTCAACTACTGACTTCAAAAACTGAGGGTAGAATGTTTGAATTACCCTTTTAGCTGTTTTAAGTTTACTGACGTTTTTTATTTATTGGATTCTCGATCTTATTATTATTTCTCATGCGTGCTTTCCAATCAGCTGGAATTGCACTAACTAATCCTGTATCAATTGAAAAAGGAAAGTTTATGCCATATTTTGCGTTAAAATGTTCAAAAGATAAAAAAAGATACAACTGTCATCAACAGTGTCATTGATGAAAAATATATGTCTTTATAGAATACAGTTCTGTTGTTATTTTTTATATTTGGGTTGTGAAAGAGTGGCTCGGATAGAATGTTAATATAATCAATATGTTGCATACCAATGATTAAGGAAGATGTAGGATCAAGATCAACATGGATATGGTTATTATGCTGGGTACCAATGTTTAGGGAAGATCTACGGAAGAATCGACCCCAGCGACCTTTTTTGGCACTGACCGTTCCAGGGCGGTAGCCCTACTGTCAACCCTTTTGTGTTTGTGGTGTCATATCTTGCCGTTTATTCATCTTTATAGTTGTTCTTTTTTTCTGTGTTTGTGGTTGACTGTCGTCACTGTCGTCATTGAATGCTACTTTTCCTGTTCGATTTTTATATCTACTTTGTAATATATGGCCAATATGCTGATTACCAATGTTTAGGGATGATCTTGGAACAGGTTCAACACGGATATAATTATGTTGCTGGGTACCAATATTTAGGGAATATCTATGTAAAGGGTCCACGAGGGTTAACATGCTACATACTGGATTACACGTGGCTCCATTTAGACATGCACATTGTTGGTTACAACCATCTCCATACAGCCCGCCGCTGCATGTCTTCTCACAATTGTTACCATAGAAACCGGGTAAGCAAAAACATTCACCGTCTATGCTGACACATATGGAACTCTGGTTGCTAACGCACGTACACGTTCCAAGGCAGTTGCTCCCAAAACTGTAAACAAATACTAGTTAGTAAGCAAACAAGAAAAGAAAACAAGCATAACACAAATTATTATTTTAGACACTACAGTGCTGACAAAATCAATCTTTAGTACATCTGACTGGATAACGGACCTTAGATGTGTATCGTAAAATCTCGACGATAATTGTTTCATATTTTTCTATTAACAGAAATGCAGCATTTAAAGATTTTATAAATCTAGCTAAATATATCTGGCAGCTCCCAATAGTTGACACAGCCACTTTTCTAATTCACAAACATTCGTTCTTCACGGAATTTGCAAACTTTCCAGTTGTGTAAAGATGGGAAAATAAGTATAGGGTTCAATGCAACACTGTTATATCTGGTACATACCTGCCAGTTTGACATTCCTTTTCACAAAATTCACCCTCGAAACCGGCACCGCACTGGCATTCACCCGTCTCGTGATCACATCCAAATCCATTCTTGCATGGACAGTTCGTTGCACAGTTCTGTCCCCAGGTCCAAAAAGGACAACGCTGCAAAACATCAATCACATTTTGTCTTACACATTTTCTATGAGCAGTGAGAATATATACATCCAGATATATTATAACTCATGACCCAAAATGACTGGTGGACACTGTATCAGATGTGATCAGAAGCATGGTTTACATTATACACGCATTCCACATAACTACGACCGCTGCCTCTTTTATCTCTGATTGGAGTTAAATCTTTAAAGTGTGCATCATATTAAATGCAACATACCTAACAGTCCCATCCCGCTATCAACAGGCAAATTTACAACATATGTATACATAACATATTCTGAGAAATCAAACTCTAATGACACAATATAAACGGCTTTAAAGTTCTCCGGCTATGTTTTGTTTCATGAACATGTTTATGTTTATTTAAAGCAGTCACGCAGTGATAAATGTAGTATCTACGACATGCAAATAATACTTATTTTTACATACAACTTAGTAGCGGTTTTCAATATGTGTTTCTCTCCGAGACTATCAAGAAATGTTCATATAATGTTTAAGAGTTAAATTTGTTAATTGATAATACTACAAAAAGGATGGCCTTTCACCTTTAACCAACCAGGCCAAACCCCAAAACTGGAGCTTAAGTAAAAGATACCGCCTCATAATTCATTGAACGCATATTCAGTCACAGGTGTTTTAAGAACCCGTGAATGAACCCAACTGTTGCGGGTTAGCGGGTTCGATGATCTCAAAGGATCAGTTATTTATAAAAAATAGGAAACAGTTAGTCCTGTAGAAATCATAGCAATCAAACGCAATGGCACCGTAGGTCCGCACAAAGGGAAATAAAGAAGGATACTTAAAACAGTCAATGAATAGGACTATACATAATATAACGAGTGGTGAAGACAGGTTTACCGATTTAGAACGGTCAGTAGGCAATAGCTTCAATAGATTGTAGTATGTATACCTCGCTACTATCGTGTCTTCAATACTGATTCGTAATACACAGGAATGAGTCGCAATTGTACACTTACAGTTTCACATTTTGGTCCTATATATCCTGGTCCACATAGGCACCTTCCAGTCACTGCATCGCAGAATTGGCTATTACAGTCACAGTGCTGAAAACAATCCTGTCCATAGTTGGAAGGGTCACATCTCTGGTAGCAGTTTGCTGAATAAAATGAGAGATATAGCCTGGTGAGGATGTCCTTATTTATACTTATTTTATTGGAATGACAATTGTGTAATAGTGACGTTTGGTGCTCCCTAGAACCTGGACAACCAGAATAAAAATAAGTTTAAAAGTCAAACAGGAAATGCAGCTTTCAAAGAACACAGTAACCCCCAAAACACGCAGAAAGACAAATATGAATGGTAATGTTAAAGGCAAATGACGTCTAAAACACAAAAAAGGTTGACAAAAAAGCTACCGCCTTGGAACGGTCAGTGGCAAAAAAGGCCGCTAGGTGTTTAAACCAGGTCCTAGGTCGCACCAAACCTCACACTTACCCTAATGTCATCCCAAAAATCGGGACATTGTAAATAAAGAAATCCCCGCCATGAACTATTCTCTAACCAACAAGGCAGCATTAATAGGCATTATAAGTAAAACACAAAGATGCTCGTGTATATATAAATACAAAAAAGTCTAAAAAGCAACAAAGACGCAGAAGCCAGAGCAACAAGAGAATAAACCATTGATAGCACGAGAATACAAGATTGTAGACAAACATCAAACATCACCGTCCGTTTGGGCGTTAGGTAGACGTCATAATAGGGTCCACAGCCTGTCCGGTCATCGTACAATCAAATAGGCAAGCATAGTGGCGAACTGTAAATGGGTCCACCACCAAGCATGCAGTGCGTTGAAAAAATGATAGGGTCATAACCTCTTTTGATAAACCTTTTAACAAATTTAGCAAAGATAGTATGAAAATGAGCATGACCAAGGATCTTACGAAGTTTGTAAATCACGTCACCGTAGATGTCAGGTTGTGATAGTCCTTGTCGCAGAGGAGTTCTTATATTACTTTTATATTTAGAAACAAGATCAGGGTTACGATAATTCAAATCTTGAAAAGGTTTTACGCAGTTTATGGTAAAGGTAGCCCTGATGGAATAGCTTTTCAGTTATACAAAGATTACGAATATTAAAGTCCTCAACTCGAGTACAAGCTCTAGAAAAACGAATAAGCTGAGACACATAGACCCCATAAGAAGTTGCTCGGGGAACATCCCCATCTAAATCGGGTTAATAAACAATATCCAAATTAAAATCATCTCTCTTGTCATAGATTTTGCTAATTATTTTATCATTTTCCATCGAGAGATGTAAATCGAGAAAAGAAGCGTTTGTATCAGATATATTAGCTTTGTTAAGTTGAAGATTTTTAGGATATATATTATTAACCATAGTAGAAAAGTAAGGGTTGTCAATGTTCAATATGTCATCCAGATACCGTGAGGTGTCATTAAAGGCTTCAATAACATCTGCCTGGGTATCGGGTGAAAGATTCAACATGAAATCTCTTTCATAGCAATATAAAAACAAATCTAGCAATATAAAAACAAATCTGCGACAAGGGGTGCACAGTTTGTACCCATAGGGATACCAACAATTTGTCTATAAACGGTAGTTCCATACCTGACGAGAATATTATCTAATAGAAACATAAGTGATTCACAAACTTCATGGCAAGTCCACCTAGTGTAATTGTCCAAACTGCCTTTAGTAAAAAAAAACGCTTTAATATTTTTACAGCCCAAAAATGTAGTATTTTTCCTAGCAAAAGTTTTTTGAATGAGAGTAATAAGCATGTCTTTGATAAGGTTGTATGGTAAATTGTATATAATGTAAAAAAAGTCATAAGTATTTATAGATGAAGCTTGACGTTTATTGCAAATGTGCAGAACGTCGCCTGAATTTTTAATAGACCGAAGTAATTAATCCCAGAGTTTTCATAAGCTTTAGTACAATATTGTTTAAGTGATCTTTAACGGCAGTAAGACAATATGTTAAAAGTTTGGAGATATTTGTAGTGCAAGAACTAGAACTGGAAATAAAACGGGCGTTATATGGTTGATTGTGTAATTTGGGAATCCAGTACATCGTTGGAAGAAATATAAAAAGATCGGACGGGGAAAGTAGATTCAAGGAGGACAGTCAACCACAAAACACAGAAACAAACCTGCAAACAGACAAAGAAGAAGGCAAAAGTAATAATAAATGCAAACGACATCACAAACACAAAAGGGTTGACAATACGGCTACAGCCTTGGAACGGTCAGTGGAGGTAGTAGGCCACTGGGGGGTTTAAACCGGTTCTAGAGTGCACCAAACCTCACACTTACCCTACTGTCATCCCATTAAAACAGGACAGTGTAAATAAAGAAATTCTGTATGGAAGTCTGTTTTGCTTTTCGTCTATTATAGCCTTGAAAATCTTAAACTGAGTGATATGCGTCGAAACAACATTGTCTTTCACTACCGCTCATGAAAACCGAGACTGCAATATTTCGTATGTGTCGTGCTCGGCCGTTTCCAAAGGTCCATTATCATGCTCTTTTTCAGTAGATTGAACTGGAGTATACGAATAAGTACGTACTCCCGAGTTCCTGAGATAAAGCAATGACGTAATGGAGGCGTCAAACAATAATTATATTATTAGCTGCTTCATTATAAAACAAATGAATTATGAAATTCCTAAAAAATACTTGGTATATCAATAAAATCAATGCCCTTATTAGGATAACGTATTTTTAGAAAATGTCTGACGTGATCAGCCACCTTGTCAATATGGGGTCGGAGAACATGCTGCATATAGCTTTGAATTATGGAAACAGTGTTATAAAAAGAATCTGTTCGATTGAAAATTGTGTCTGCTTTCTCGTCAATCAGCTTAAGTGAAACAAATGGATAGAGAGGTGAGAAAATATAGCAAAAATGTCAAATCAGGCTCTTTTGAAATATTTCCTTGTTGATAAATATTATCATTAATGCCCAGTGGAAATTGTGTCTGCACGTTTTTAATCCACTTTGGTTCTGCTATATGTCTAGCTTTTATTTTAAAGTTTTTGGTTGCATCATTATCATAAATTATATATTCAACAGGTTGAGCAGTGACGTTACTAAAACTATGACCTCACTGACGAAAATGTTGGTAGAGGTAATTCTTTAACTTTTTGGGATTGCCTGCATTATATTTATGCTTACGGAACCGAACTTTTAAGGAAAGACCTGTTTGTCCACACATACTGTATACCACAACGTGGTGCGTTTCAAATCAAAAAATAAATAACGTTAGAAGTACGTCAATCAACATTTGAAGCTAGACATATATTAAATGTTCTACCATTAAAAGTTAGATTTAATAGTGGCATTGCACTTACTTTAAGAAGGAAAAACTCTGCGTCTAGATTTAATTAAACGATGTCTGAATGGAGACATTACGTGATATTTTCTCAAAACAGGTGATCCAAGAGGTGTTAAAGAAACGTTATTAAACATCCTGGTAAAATTATTGGAAGAAACACAGAATGAGGTTGCCGAATGAAAAATTAAAGGTGTAAGACGTACAAATGACTTAGTTCTAAGATATGTAGAGTTATTATGTTTAATTTGTATAGATGACACAGTGTTTAACCGAAGAGGAGAAGTATTTATTTTAATTAATATTTCTTTAAAAGATTCATGTAAATTTAAAGGTAATACCATTCTGTGGAAAGCGAAATAAGTGCCAATTAGTAATTAATAGAGATACTACGTTATTACGTATCAAGGATCCGTTATTAATAATAGATGAACTGTTAATAGGGGTCCAAATTTGTGTCTACAAGTGACTAATTCAAGATCACAAGGAAAAGTTAACGAAAATCCAATTGAAATGGGCCAAAATGGTGGTGAACACAAAACTTCAGCATGGTATGAGTAACAAGTGTGTTTAAGGATGAAACTGGATCTATGAAAGTCAAATAATCCCTGTGGGATGTAAAAATAAGAATACTGATTGAATCCTTTTTTGCCTCTGTTTCATATATCTGGGAACACGGCTGCAAAATTTAAAACATCACGCTAAGTCAACTTAAGCAATTTCAGTCGCAACTACATGGTGATATTAAGTGCTACCGTCAACTTACGTAATTCATATCCAGGATCACAGTTGCACGTGCCATGTTGCGGCTCACAGCTGCCATGAAAACAACTGCATGTTTTGTTACATCCTGACCCAAACATGTTGGGTGGGCAAGGGAAGTTACACCTTTCTCCAGACCAACCTGGTGAGCAACTGAAGATATAATACAGTTTCTATCATTATTAAAAGAAATATATGATCTCAGTATAAGTAGAGATCTCAGTTTAAGTAAAGATCTCAGTATAAGTAGAGATCTCAGTATACGCAGAGATCTCAGTACAAGTAGAGATCTCAGTATAAGTAGAGTAGAGATCTCAGTACAAGTAGAGATCTCAGTATAAGTAGAGTAGAGATCACAGTATAAGTAGAGATCTCAGTATAAATAGAGATCTCAGTATAAGTAGAGATTTCAGTATAAATAGAGATCTCAGTATAAGTAGTGATCTCTGTATAAATAGAGATCTCAGTATAAGTAGAGATCTCAGTATAAATAGAGATCTCAGTATAAATAGAGATCTCAGTATAAGTAGAGATCTCAGTATAAATAGAGATCTCAGTTTAAGTAGTGATCTCTGTATAAATAGAGATCTCAGTATAAGTAGAGATCTCAGTATAAATAGAGATCTCAGTATAAGTAGAGATCTCAGTATAAATAGAGATCTCAGTATAAGTAGTGATCTCTGTATAAATAGAGATCTCAGTATAAGTAGAGATCTCTGTATAAGTAGAGATCTCAGTATATGTAGCGATCTCATATAAGTAGAGATCTCAGTATAAACAGAGATATCAGTATAAGTAGAGATCGCCAAGTACAAGATACAAAAGCCGAACAGGAAATGTAGCATTCCCGTCATGCAGCCAACCCAAAGCATAAACAAACCACAATTACATGGACAAATGTCAAAGTTACTGACTCCACAAACATTGCAGATATGACAACAGGGGTACCGCCTTGGAACGGTCAGAGGTAAAAGGGTCGCTTGGTGTACAAACCAGGTTCTAGGGTGCACCAAAAGTATGTTAATTTACATTACCGTTTTACATTAAAGTTTTATATTATGTCCATTACTGAGACAACTAAAGCCACACAGCTTTCAAACTTCATACACTATTACATCTATATGACATCAATATGTTCTTGCACAAAAACATCTCAATATCAGTGACTTGACCTATTTTTATTTTTATTTTTATTTATTTACATTTAATTTTCTGGTATTTTTAAATTTTCAAGTAGATGTATGTAATTATTAATATTTCACTCCAGTGTTTTCTTGCTAAAGCACTCTCTCACTGAACTAGAAAATAGTTTGTCTTCTATAACTTCTAGCCTCCCATGGAATCCAAAATGTGATGGCCCGCAAATGTTTTATTAACGTACATCAAAGTTTGCGTGTAAGCTGTACGGTGTGCCTGGGTGATGTTTCCCCGACCCTCACACACCTATGATGGGGAAATAAACGGGTTTCTTTACAGGAACTCAAAAAAGGGGGGGGGAAGAAACTGCTTGATTCCATCCTTTTCTGACGACAACCCATGAAAAACGCTTGATTCCAGTTTTGTTGCACATGGTGAGAAAAAAATTTGATTTAAATTGCAAAATTAACAATGAGAAAACACATGATTACAGTTATATGACAGTGAAGGAACGTTTGATATACGTTTCATTGCATACAGTGAATTTCTTTTTACATTAATTACGCTTTCCAAAACACATATAAAACATGCACATGCATCTACATCAGCAGAATATAACTTGCCTTATAATATTACAACGTTTTCTTACTCCATTATGTAAGCAACCGATGACCCTTTAGCGGGGCCTTCGTGTCCCATGGACACATTTTCTAGTTTAAACTGAATATTTGATATTGAAAGAAAACCACTATTGAAGATTTTTAAAAGCATTTTATATTGCATACTAATCAACCCAAGCTTGCAGTTTTAATCCATTTAGCAAGCAAAAATACTACCATCTTAGAAAACTGACACGTTTCCTGACCACTTTACGGAATTAATCAGGAAATTCGTCAGGAAGGGATTCGACCCTTTATAGATTTGAAAAAGCGTTTCATGCTTAGTAAGCGACCTCTCTACAGTCAGACAATACGCTTCACGTTTCTCTTGTACGATGACTAGACAACCTCGTGAGACTCAATGATTGCACATTCTGCAACCCTGAAAACGGAGGTATGTGCATGAACTTTCGTCCCTCATATTGTTTTCGTACTTTAGATTTGTTTTCTCTTTGGCTGCAACTGCTGCGTTTATTCAGTACAATTCTCGATACATCCTGAGGTGTTTCTAAGTATGTGCTTATATATGTATATCTTTGAAACAACATTTAAGTCTATCGTTTGCTAATTTCTCTTGATGTTGAAATGCTCGTGACAGATTTCGTTTTTATGTACTTTTATTAATACTGCCTGTATTGTCAATTAGGGTGATAAAGGCGTGATAATAGCGAGGTTGTGCACATAATTTGTTTCCAGAGTAAATTTAAACACATTCTTCGAAATTAGATTTGAACATTACACTCAATGATATCAATCAATGGAGTTATTTACATCTTGAACTAACAAAGAGCATGTGTCTGTCTTTTTATTAGTCCCCAATCGGTTTTAACAGAGAGGGACTATAAGTGTACACACCCACTTAGTCTTCACCACTATTTATGTTATGTATGGTCCTGTTCATTATCTATTTAATTTACTCGTATGATAAAGTTTGCGTTACACTGCGGACTTACGGTGTCATTGTGCGTTTGGGTCCTGTGGTTTTTATAGGAAGATTTGTCTCATTCTTAATTACTATTTGTGAAATTCAATGTCACCTGACATGTCTATAGATCATACAAGGAACTGAACGATACAAATCACATAACTCCGATTTTCTTTAAGCAGAATTATCCCCCTGTTTCAAATTATTCTGAAATTCTTGCGATACATGAGCATTTTCTTTTATGAAATTTAGCATTTAGTTAGGACAATAAGGGACTAATGTTGCAGTATATGATTTTTCCCATGTCGTATCCAGTATCCGGCAGGGGACGTATATTGATATGCAATTTGTGATCATCCTGATGACACATATTCCTACCTGAACTTTATGTTCAATATGCTAAAATAACAAATCAGGGTTTATCTACCTGAATTAACCGAGTACACTGTCAAAAAGTACTAACATGAACTCCCCGCTCACTCAAACAGTACTAACCTGCAGTCGCCGGTCACTTTGTCACACTGAGAGTTATGGGCAGTACTAACCTGCAGTCGCCGGTCACTTTGTCACACTGAGAGTTATGGGCAGTACTAACCTGCAGTCGCCGGTCACTTTGTCACACTGAGAGTTATGGGCAGTACTAACCTGCAGTCGCCGGTCAATTTGTCACACTGAGAGTTATGGGCAGTACTAACCTGCAGTCGCCGGTCACTTTGTCACACTGAGAGTTATGGGCAGTACTAACCTGCAGTCGCCGGTCACTTTGTCACACTGAGAGTTATGGGCAGTACTAACCTGCAGTCGCCGGTCAATTTGTCACACTGAGAGTTATGGGCAGTACTAACCTGCAGTCGCCGGTCACTTTGTCACACTGAGAGTTATGGGCAGTACTAACCTGCAGTCGCCGGTCACTTTGTCACACTGAGAGTTATGGGCAGTACTAACCTGCAGTCGCCGGTCACTTTGTCACACTGAGAGTTATGGGCAGTACTAACCTGCAGTCGCCGGTCACTTTGTCACACTGAGAGTTATGGGTGCAGTTACAAGAATCTGAAACAAAACATTAGATCTATCAAAATTATTTGCAGAAATACGCAGATCAGTTACAAGAACCTGAAACAAACATTGAATTGAACTGACTTGGGGTTTTACGGCGCACCAACACAAGAACGGTTATATGACACCAAACAGGGATGAACGTGCCAGGCTCATCCTCCATTTACATCTAGATAAAATATGGAGAATTGGCCTAGAAACTTCTAACCTGCAGAACTGCAGAGTTGTTGCACATGCTATTGCAGACACTCCATTTACGATGGAGCCACGTTTCCACATTTGCATATGCGGTGCCATGAAGAAGACATTGAATGAGCATGATAAAAAAAATGACAAAATGAACATGAAGGGTGGTACTACCCCTCTGCCTCTAGCGAGATTTGCAGTGGTTGTATTCTACCCCGGCAACCACACGGGGACGAAACAAACATATCTCTATCAAAATAATGTGCCTATATAAGAACCAGAAACAGACATAATCTCTGTCAAACATGATGTTCAGAAAAAAGCACAGCAGTTACAAGAACCTGAAACAAACATTAGAACTAATAATAGATCGATCTATCAAAAACGATGTTCAGAAAAAAGCACAATAACCTAAAAAACATTAGCTCTATCAAAAATGACATGCAGAAAAAAGCACAGAAGTTACAAGAACCTGAAACAAACATTAGCTCATAAACGATATGCAGAAATAACACGTAGTTACATGGACATGCAGAAATAACACGCAGTTACATGGACACACGGTAATCTGAAGTATTAGTACCTTGGATGTTTATGTTTTTATATCAGTTTTACTGTTACGCTAATAATACACATTTACGGGGTGCTTATTTATAATATTAATAGGAAAAGTTACCTGTTTCGTTATGTTAATAGGTTTTACTAACTATTGATTCATTTTACTCATTTATACGAAATATACCAACCTATCTTGTTTTGAACTAGTTTAGATTGGAAGCATATTCAGTCAATAAGAAATAATATGCATACTGTATATGAAGTAACAAATACGTGAAAAAAGTATGAACAAGACAAAACATACGTGCACAATCTTGACCAAAGTGTTCGTCATCACATACGTTCTGGCAACTGTTGCCTTGATAACCAGGTTTGCAAATACAGACGCCGTTGTTGGAGTCACATTGCGCAGTATTGGTGGTGTTACATGTGCAGTTACGGCGACAGGAATAACCATATGTCCAGGGTGGACATAACTGAAAAACATGGCAGTTTTATGTTGAAGGATTATTCAAGTGAAACAGTTAACTTGAAACTGAATTTACGGTTTTGTGGTGTTTTTTCGTCACCATACACGTTTTTATACTGTTTAACATATACATAACATTGTTTGGACTCAAGTTGTCAGTGTTAGCAAAGTAGATAGAAAAGTCGAACAGGAAATTTACAACAGGAAATGTAGCATTCACAACAGGAAACGTAGCATTCACAGAACGCAGTCCCCTGGAACTATGAATGTCAAAGACTCCCAATATTGAGTGAATCAGTCCTCTGTAATTGTAAATAAATATAAACACCTGTAACGACAACAACGACATTATACGACTTCCACGGAATGTGAGATGGCAGTATGTAGTGCACTGGGGCTGGGAATTGTATTTGCTTTCTTGCTTGCTATTGGTCAGACTGGCAGATAAGCACTTAAATTAGTATGTTCTACCATATTATCCTGTACGAGTCAGACTGGCAGATAAGTACTTAAAATAGTATGTGCTACCATATATACATATTGTACGATAGGTTAGACTTGCAGGTTAGTGCTACATTTATAAATAATATCATCTTCTCATGAACAATAGGTCCAGCTAGCATAAATTATCTTGTAACCATAAAACAAAACAAAATAATATTATAATAATCTTTTGCAAAATGGAACAATTATTTTCTCATCTAAACTAAGAGATACACAATCATCTTTATTATGAAAGTAAAAGATTCATGTATTAAAATATCTACGTTATATTTACTGCTGGATCCTTTCATAAAATTTACAGTTGACATATATACCTCATCACTATACGCTGATTGTTGTCTTCAGTGTAGGAAATTTACATTTTACAAATTTACCTCATCACAGCTGACTCCTGTCTGTCCTGGCGGACATTGGCATTTCACATCCCAGTTGGCAACAGAAAACGGCTGTTCTACACATAGTCCCCATTTTGGCTGATGAAAGAAATCTGTTTTTTGTAAAGCCTGACCAAACTAACTGTTCAGTTTTTTACAACTTAAAAATATTAAGCAAATAGTGGAAACTAAAATGCACGGGTTACATTTGAAATATTGAAATATACTACACAATATGATGAAGTGTCAAAATAGTGTAATATACATTCACAAACTCGGATTGTAATGACATTATATATAGAGGAACTTACATGAGTGCTCATTCATTATTGAATTTATTAAACGAGTTGGCAAAATGATATAATGCGAGGCTCTTGCCGAGCATAATATCATTTTTGCTAACGAGTTTAGTAAATTCAATAATGAATGAGAACGAATGTTAGATTCTATTTATCACATAACTCACATATCGACTTTTATTGCATTTTGCCTGTCCCTTTAACACACGAAACCGACACAAACCGTGGGAATTGTATCATAGTCATTATCGATGTTTTTTGACAGCGCGTACTGGACTTATTTGCATAGTTATATAACTAGTTGTATATTGAAAATATAGAATAGTGTTATTTTACTCCCACACCGTAAGTTATGTGATAAGTATATATATATTCTTTATATCTGATGATAGCTGATAATCTTTTCTTCGGAACTACATTAGTATTATGATACCTGTATTTATATTTAAATTATTTCTGTGGTATTCTAATGGTATTCATTAATGTGTAAATGTCAAATGCCTTACGTTTGCTGTATTTGCATCGGCTGTAACACACCAGGGTTGACAAGTGGGTACGACATTGTACCCTCTGGCCGGAGCCCCTGGAGGTGGACCAAATATTTGCAGTCTCTTTAAGGCTCCACACTTTTGTAAGGGGTCGCCATGACAAGCGCTGTCACATTCACTGTAAAGTTGTCAAAATAGTGTATTGTCAGTTATAGTACTCACATACGATTATAATTAAATTATGGGCTGACACAGATTTCGTATTTAAAGATGCTGTAGCTGCAAATAAACCTATAATCATACCCATGCATATTGAAATGCATCTTGGTTCAAATTATAAATTACATGTACAAAGAAAGACAAAAATATCGGACAGGGAAAGCAGTATTCAAGGACGACAGTCAACCACAAAACACAAAAACAAACACGCAAACAGACAAACGAGAAGGCAAAAGTAATAAAAAATGCAAACGACATCACAAACACAAAAGAGTTGAGATTAGGGCTACCGCCTTGGAACGGTCAGTGGCAACAAAGCCCACTGGGGGTTTAAACCGATTCTAGGGTGCACCAAATCTCACACTTACCCTACTGTCATCCCATCAAAACAGGACAGTGTAAATAAAGAAATCCCCGACATGATCTAATCTCTAACCAACAAGGCAGCATCAGTTAATACATACTGGCATAAACATAAAATGGCCGGTCTGTGTGCTTAATTTTCACATAGACACATATGTGTTGGACAACAATTTGTTCCTTATTTACTTGTTTATAATAAAATGTGCGGCCGAGACATGGTCGCTGCAGTAGAACGTAGAAATCATGAGCGCAGAAGTCATGCTCACAATAAGAAAATTTGATTTTCATTTCTTTACTGATAACGTAACCTTTTATTTTTGATAATCACAGTTTGTTTTGTTTGCAAAATAAACATTGTTTACATGTCTGATAGATATGTTAGCAAACGTATTGTTTCAACATTATGTACGATGTTTATGGATACAAAAGCATACAACAGAACAATAAATCGTTTAAAGTGAAAAAAGAAATATAGCAAGTCTAGAAAAGGAATGGGTTAATTTGAAATAGTACACGTTTTGTGTCGTCCATAACTTGCGGCAACAATATATTTAAAATTGACATTTATCGACAGTTAATCGCGATATGCTATGGATAAAGGTAGCTTATTAGTACAAAAGGCATTAGGTCTATCATTATACATAACAATATACCAGCCTATAAGACGTACAATGACGAATCAACTAAAGCAGTTTTCAGTATTTATTGACATTAACACTAGCGTTTGTTTAGTGCTGTGTGGCGGCCGTAAAAAGTTGACCCGACTACAAATCAGTAGTGTTATTACTTACTGGACCTTTGGGATCATGAAGCCCAGTCTTTGTGACTTTAAAGTAGAATATCGTTTAAGCCGGTGCTAGGAGGCGTGAGAGGTGTTGCACTTAACATTACCTCTCATGACCAGACTCAAAAAACTGACTCTGCTCTTTTATCTCTCGTTCGTGTTTGTTACTTTCAAGGGATCCCATTTTCAGTAATTATTAACAAATGAGTTTGTATTTTACAAATAAC
This sequence comes from Cyrtodaria siliqua, assembly GCA_037043455.1. Taxonomy (NCBI): domain Eukaryota; kingdom Metazoa; phylum Mollusca; class Bivalvia; order Adapedonta; family Hiatellidae; genus Cyrtodaria; species Cyrtodaria siliqua. The sequence goes on from JAWPHD010000937.1 coordinate 18,603, forward strand.
TACACTTATGGCGTTGACAATGATTATAATATCCTAATTAAAATAGAACATATTTCCTTTCAAGAAAACTGTGTATGTATACATTGTCGTATTTATAAATGTTTTAACATTATTATTTCTCCATTAAGAAGTTGGACATGTAGCAAATAAAACCTGATAGCGTTAATATCGGTTACACACAAACAGTTGCGAGATATTTTATTTTATTCTAAGAGACTTGAAAACCCACAGTTTTGGTCGCCATTTACTGTAAGTAATATAATTGATATGTGTATGTGTTATTTAAGCAAATGACATCATCATTCAATCAGAAAACTGAAACATATATAGAGTACTACGGTATGTCGACCACTTACCTGTCTGCATGTTTGTTACTTAAGTCTAGATGATTATCACAGTAGCATTCCATACCACCTTCTGTCCCAGAAAACATGTAATTCCTCTGTCTGAAACAATGAAAAGAATGGGCCTATATAAATCAAACGCAATGTCACAAAGAGCAAATTAACTATACAATGAAAAGGACAATACACAACAACAAAATACACAACCAAAAATGAGATATAAGGTCCGTTAGAAACCACAGCATCCGAACGCAATGGCATCGTAGGTCAGCATTGTACTGCAAACAAGGACTTGACAATACAATGAAAGAGACAAAAAATAACAGAAAGGGTGGTGAAGACAAAGTAGTCCCTTCCCTGGCAAATGTCTTCTGTATAAGCTGAATCAATCTATCTTTGATCAGGTTATGTGGTAAAGTGGTGTATAGAGTGGAAAAAATGTAGGTGCTTATAGTAGAGGCATGGAAATGCTTACACCGTAATTTATCAAGAACTTCTCCGGAGTTTTTGATCGACTACAACAGATTTATTCCTGAATTTGCAAACACCTTTTCGCAATATATTACCACACTTTCTTTAATCGCGGATAGGCAGGGAGTTTACAGTGTTGACACATTAGTAGTAGTACATGAACTAAAACGTGCTTTGTGTGGATTTTTGTAAATGTTTTTATCCAGTACATAGTTGGTAGCTTATTCTGCTTTTGTTTTACAAAACACACGTGATAGATGCCTTTTTGACAATTCAGATATGTATGACAGTTCTATACAACCCGCATACAGAGGCACCATTCAAGTTCGAAAACGAAATGGAGCGTTCACATAAGATAGTTAAATAAATCACGCATTTGAAACAAACAACAATTTCAAGAATACATAAGTATTCGACACCACATGAACATGTTAAAATCAGGGATTCCGCCTGGGAACGGTCAGTGGCAAGAAAACTGAGGGTGCACAAACCTCCCAATAAAAAGGCACTGACTCCCTGCCTCCTCTATCAAACTAGGCAGCATTAACCGGAAATATAACTGGATCGCATACATGAGCATGTATTATAGGTTATTGCATTTGTATGGCTAAATATTACTTGGAACGAGTTGTTTTGGCAAAGGACGACGAGCTTGCGAGTCGTCCTGCGAGTCGTCCTGCGCCAAAACAACGAGTTCCAAGTAATATTTAGCCATACAAATGCAATAACCTTTTTATTGTATACTTTCATATTGTTTTTGATCAATGTTAATTGTATGACTATACCTTTTCATTGTATTTGTGTTATTTTTTATAGCTTTTGATGGAATTCCTATCTTGCCATTCAGTTTCATTTGTGTGGATGATTATTTTGCGCGAAAACGACGTCGACGTCGGATGACGTCATTAAAAACATCAAGGGATTTTCTGAAGTTTGTTTACCATTCGATAACGTTAAAAACAGTGGGTGAGTGACCATTTGAATTATTTTATCAATTTTTGCCATAAAAGGTTGTAAAAAAACTCGTATTGTTTTGTTGACACTATAGGAAGGATTCCGTTATTTTTATTTGAAAGTAGTTCCTTATTTCTATTTCGCGGCTCTTAGCAAGCACGAGCAAAAGTTCCCGTGCAATATCAATGCGTGCAATATCGTAGAATATTGCACGCTTAGCTCAATGCAAACTAAACGGGACAATATGAAAGTATACAATAAATATAAATATAAAAACACATAAGGTACGCCACAAAGCAATGACTCGGCAGAAGACAGAACTATAAAAGAATAAACCATTAAGGGCACGACAAGACAATATTGAGGATACAGGTTCAATGTTACCATCCATCAGAATGTAAGAATACGTCTTCAAATTACTTTTATATTTTAAAAGTAGATAAGAGTTACGATAATTAAACTGTGTTAGTTTTTCTCAATCAAACCGAGACAGCAATATTTCGTATGTGTCGTGCTCGGCCGTTTCCAACTGTATCATACTCTTATATATTTACCGTAGTCCTGATAAGGTAGCTTTTCAGTTACACAAAGATTACGAATATTTAAGCTCTCAACTCGACTACAAGCTCTAGAAAAACGAGTAGTATTCCTATTATATCAAGGGTTCTATGATATCATGGTATTGTCAAATCTATAAAACCATTAGCATCTCTGCCACAATATGATCGTTATATTGTAGATGTGGTGACTTTAGGTACATAGAATGAAATAATTCAGAAAAAAAAGTATCTGTATCGTAAATAAATGGACATCTCCAAAAACATGCAAACACACGTATCAGTTTCTTGTGATCTTAAAAATTCCACACACCTAGTCTCCATAAATGCAGTTTCCACTACCTTGAATGTTATAACAGTCGTTATTATTTTATTCTGATGAGTCTGTCATATACATTAATATTCCTAGAAATGGTCACTCAATGCATCTTATACCAGTTTCTAAAAATACATGATACACAATGTTTGCATACCGTGATATCATAGAACTTCAAAATTAATGTGCTCAATGAGAGACCCTTCTTTTCAAATCTACACTCAAGTGATATGAAAACGCAACACGGGAATTTCCGCTATATATTGTATATACTGCACACTTAATTGCACATAATATTCCAAAGAAATCCCAAGATGTTTTTTTAAAAAAAAGTTGCAGTTAACTAGAGATAGGACACAACTGTGATGTTGTAGACGTTTTAATCACACTACGCTTTGTAACAAGAACTTCATCAATGTTTAAGTTGCTCTTCGAAAAATTGAGCTAGTTCAGTATTGTATTTAACGTAAATAGTTTGTAAAATTTTGCATCCTAAGTTTGCTCACATGATTGAGCCAAACGCGTACTCTGTGAATAATGAAACATTGCAGGAATACTATTGCTGTATTATTTGTTGTTTTAGTATTTTTTCCAAAAGGAAAGGTCTTACGTAGCCATGTACCATTCGATTAAAAGCAGCATATTGTACATACAATATATAGCGGAAATTCCCGTGTTGCGTTTTCATATCACTTGAGTGTATATAACAACTTATGCCATTTTATGTAAAGATGATTAAATGTTATATCTTTACAATATAATAGAAGGATCACAGAAAGCATTTATGTAAACTTTCCTTTTCACATATTGCTTAAACATTAGTTGTTTTCGTCAAACCATTTAAGTATCGTGATACCAAAGAACACCATGCTAAGTGGAGATGCGTATATCCCACAAGATGTTGCTCGGGTAACATCCCCGTCTAAGCCGGGCCAAGAAAACTGTATATGAATAAGTTTGTTTCAAAACACTAGACATAGAAGTGAATATATACGTGTTAAGTATAAGAGTATAAGGTTTCATATACTTATTAATCTATTTAGATGGCGTATTTCCGTTGCATTGTATGGAAATAAAATCGGGGCGCACCAGACACAATATTGTTCAATTAACAAAATTTCCTAACTTATAATACGAGGTCGTTTTTATAAGTTAATACTATAAAAGATTTGAAAACACCAATTCTTTGTTGGTATATCTATAAACGGAGTGTTTTGTTTATATGTTTAGCTAACCCTTTAAACTGACCCATTAAATAGTATAAACTATGCAAATCTGATTACTTTCAACTGTCTAATCTAAACATGCTAAATAAAATAATGAATACAATAACTACATAGTAAGAAACATAAAAACAAGAGGCCCAAGAGGGCCTGTGGACGCTCTACTGGCTTAAGATAAAGTTTATGTATAAGGGACCATAAGTCTTTCAAAAATCATTCAACCAGAACATGGCGATGACAGGTGCAACTAGGCTTAGTACTGATCATTCTCGCCAAGATTCGCTGAAATCTGGTAAAGAGTTCAGAAGAGACCAATCTGGACAAAGTTTGTGTATTAAAACATTTAAAGGGCCACAACTCTGCCAAAAATCATTCAACCGAAATATGGCGATGATATGCACAACTGAGGCTTGATACTGATCATCCTTGTCAAGTTTCGTCTATATCCAGCCGTTCAGGAGAATTAGCCTGGAAAAAAATTGTGGTATCAAAATCCTTTAAAGGGCCATCACTCTGCCAAATATCTGTAAACCGGAACGTGACAACGACATGCACAACTAGGCTTGGTGCTGATCATCCCTGCAAAGTTTCATTGAAATCTGGCGAGGGGTTCAGGAGAAGTAGATCAGACAAAGTTTGTGTATTAAAACCTTTAAAGGGCCATAATTCTGCAAAAAAAAAAAATTAACCGGAATACGCCAATGATTTGCACAACTAGACATGGAATTGATCATCCCTAAAAAGCTTCGTTTGAATCCGGCCAGAGGTTCAGGAGAACTAGTGAGAACAAAGTTTGTGTATTAAACCCTTTAAAGGGCCGTAACTCTGCCAAAAATCATTCAACCAGAACACGGCGATGATGTGCACAACTAGATGTAGAATCGATCATCTCTAAAATGTTTTTTTAATCCGGCCAGGGGTTCAGGAGAACTAGTCAGAACAAAGTTTGTGTATTAAAACCTTTAAAGGGCTATAACTCTGCCAAAATCATTCAACTGGAACACGGTGACTATGTACAACTATGCTTGGTACTGAACATCCCTGCAAAGTTTCAATGAAATCCGGCCAAATGAAGACCCTTTCATCTTAATGAGGCAAAGATATAGCATATTTCAGAAAATCAAGGACCATGCCTCCGATGTAAATGGTCCAATCTGGATGGTTTTCGAACTCGTTCAAGCTTTCATTGATATTAACAATCTGGTAAAGTTTCATAAAGATCGCATGAAAAATGAAGGCCCTATCATCTTGAGGCAAAATATAGCATTTTTAACTAAATCAAGGGCCATAACTCATATGTTACTGGTCCGATCTGGTAGGTTTTCGAACTTATCCGAGCTTTTATTGACACTAACAATCTGGTAAAGTTCGATAAAGATCTTTGTCTGACCTGTCATTGATATAAACAATCAGGTAAAGTTTTGTAAAAATCAGATGAAAGATGAAGGCCCTATCGAATTAACGAGGCAAAATATAGCATTTTTAACTAAATCAAGGGCCATAACTCCGCTGTTACTGGTCCGATCTTTCTGGTCTTCGAAACTGTCTGAGCTTTCATTTATATAAACAATCTGGTAAAGTTTTGTAAAGATCAGATGAAAGATGAAGGCCCTATTGTCTTAACGAGGCAAAATATAGCATTTTTAACTAAATCAAGGGCCATAACTCCCCTGTTAATGGTCCGATCTAGCTGGTCGTCGAAGTTGTCTGAGCTTTCATTTATATAAACAATCTGGTAAAGTTTGGTAAAGATTGGATGAAAGATGAAGGCCCTATTGTTTAATGAGGCAAAATATAGCATTTTTAACTAAATCAAGGGCAATAACTCCGCTGTTAATGGCCGATCTTGTTGGTTATCAAACTTGTCCGAGTTTTCATTGATATTAACAATCTGTGCAAGTTTAGTAAAGATCAAATAATAAATGAAGGTGCTAGATTGTTCCCGAGGCTTAATATGGCATTTTTCAGCAAAACAAGGGCCATAACTCCGGTGAAATTATTTCGATCTAGCCGGTTTTCGAACTTGTCCGAGCTTTCATTGATATAAAGACACTGGTAAAGTTAAGTAAAGGTCCGATTAATATTGAAGGCCCTAGAGTGTTCACAAGGCAGAAAATAGCATTTTTCAGAAAAAACAAGGGCCATTACTCCGGTGTTACTGATCGGATTTAGCTGGTTTTCGAAATTATTTGAGCTTTTATTGATATTAACAATCTGTGCAAGTTTGGGAAAGATCAAATAATAAATGAATGTGCTAGCGTGTTCACAAGGCAGAAAATGGCATTTTTCAGAAAAAACAAGGGCCATAACTCTGGTGTTACTGACCCAATTTAGCTGATTTTTAAACTTGTCCAAGCTGTCATTGGTATTAACAGTCTGTGCAAGATTGGTATCGATCAAATAATAAATGAAGGTGTTAGAGCGTTCACAAGGCAGAAAATATCAATTTTCAGAAGAAACAAGGGCCATAACTCCGGTGTTACTCATCTAATTTGGCTGGTTTTCGAACTTGTCCGAGCTTTCATCGATATTAACAATCTGTGCAAGTTTGGTAAAGATCAAATAATAAATGATGGTGCTAGAGTGTTCACAAGGCTTAATATGGCATTTTTCAGCAAAACAAGGGCCATAACTCTAGTGAAATTTATCCGATCCGGCTGGTTTTCGAACTTGTCCGAGCTTTCATTGATATAAAGACACTGGCAAAGTTTCGTAAAGATTCAATTAATAATGAAGGCCCTAGAGTGTTCACGAGGCAAAAGTTAACAGACGGACGACGGACGGACGGACGGACGACGGACGGACGGACGACGGACGACGGACAACTCACCATCCCATAAGCTCTGCTGGCCTTCGGCCAGTAGAGCTAACAATATATTAATACCGTAGATAGGAAATGTCAGTTGTTTTAGTATCGCGATATTATGGTATACCCATACATCTTATAGCGATACGTATCACGATATAATGGTATACCCATACATCTTATCGCGATACGTATCACGATATAATGGTATACCCATACATCTTATCGCGATGCGTATCACGATATATTGTTTTATATTAGTCCAAAGTGTTTGTAAGTTATGCCATTTAATGCAATTTATTTATTTATTCATTGTGTTAATATGTGCATAAATTTGATTTGCAAATTAATTCTTAAAACAGTGTGTAAAACAAACATTTGATCTGCAAATACATTCTTAAAACAGAGTGCATTTGACTGTTAAAGCTTGTATTTCTCTACATCAGTTGAAGTATTATGAACATTACTCGAAACTATGCTCAGGTTACATCAAACAATGGTGAGAATATTGAATTAACACAAGTTATTAACACATTTGTGAATATGTTTGTTTGTTTTGGACTTTATCGATTACTTCGAAATTGTTAAAAATAAAAACAAGTTAAACAGTGTTACTCTTGTTCTGAACTGAAGTCTGCTATCCCAGACATAACACAATACATCCCTGTGCTATTAAAGTTCTCCGGCCATGTTTTGCTTCATGAACATGTTTATGTTTATTTAAATCGAAATCAATACACAACAATATATACATTGCAATATCTGTGAAAAGCGAGAATAAGATTTTATTTGATGACGTAGAAAACTTTGAACAGGTAAATTAATCCACAGGTAACTGTATTTATCAATTATCTGGCGATAGCTATACAATTCAGATTAACCTCATTTCCCATTGCAGTCACGCAGTGGTAAAAGTAGTATCCACGTCATCCATTTACATATAGCTTAGTAGCGGTTTTAAATATATGTTTCTCTCCGAGACTATCAAGAAATGTTCATATGATGTTTAAGAGTTCAACATGTTAATTGATAATACTACAAAAAAGGTGGCCATTCACGAATATCTTCGAGAACCAGTTCTGAATCGCGTCTAACAATTAAACGTCTAAAAATAAACCCATACTGCGGTTGGTCCCTCTTCTGTTGAAATACTATTACTATACTATAGCGAAAAAAACGAGAACCACGTATTACAGTTTCCAAAAACTAAAGAAACTAAAGAAACTGTTCATTACTTCCGCTCCATAGGACGTTTCTAATCCCGGGATAAACAAGACGCATTTTGAGGCAAGGCATCAAAGACGCCGCAATTTTGTGTAAAAAAATCAAGGGATGTAACTCTGCAATTGCTGGTCCAATCTTGATTGAATTCAAACTAGTCCGAGATTTCATTCATATATATTTGATAAAAATCATAAGAAAATTGAAGGCCCCACCGTCTGTACAAGGCAAAATATAGCATTTTGAATTACATAGCTCTGGTGTTACTGGTTCAATCTGTTTGGTTTTCGAACTTGTCCTACTTTTCATTAATATTAACAATCCGATTTCTCTCAATTTATATTACCGAAACAATTTGTTTTTGATATATAGTTTTTGTGTCTATTTCACATTTGTATTACCCACTGGTAGCCCCAATTTATGACCGCATCATTACAGATCACTAGTTAATACATGACATAAAATAGTTCTGAAATTGTTTATTTCAGCAAAAATGTTTTCCGTGAACTAAACAAGAACAAATATTAAAAAAGTTATAAAAATATATAGGTATCATGTTAAACATCCAACTATCAGCATGAAAATGATTTAACATTATATTGTTAAAGGGAGGTAATCACTATAGAAAAAACAGTGAAAATTATTTATGATAATTTCAATGTTTGAAAACAGTGGATTACCACTTTATTTCATTGAGAAAATTATATAAATCACTGGAAAGCATAAAATCTTATCACTCTCTTGTCATATGTTTTGCTTATTGTTTGTCTATTTCAATTGAGAGATGTTAAGAAAAAGGAAATATTAGATTTGTTGAGTTGAGAGTTGTTTAGGACAGATATGACTAAAGTTGTTAGCTGTGGAATTGTTCATACAAAGGTATCACTACTTTATTAATGTAATTATTGTTTAGATTTTAAAATTTGTTTTGCGAAAGGTGTCATTGCAACTTTTTTGAATATTTCCAAAAATAGATGTACATACTTTCTTGTTTGACTCCATATATTACAACAGCTTGATTTATTTGGAAAAACATGAGAACACAACTTTCGATTTATTTCAAATGCAAGTACACACTTTAACTACAGCTCGAACACAACAGTCGTTTTTTTTCCACATAATTCAGAAGTATTCCCGTTCTGGACATGGTCTTATGATATTTGAAACACAGAATGCTCTTACTATCAGTAATAGTGGAGACCATGGGTCAGACAAAGGTTTTTCTAACGTTTTAGACAAACTTCAATTTTAAACTAAATAAAAATGATAAAAATGGTCCTATATAAATCACAGCACCCAAACTGAATGGCACCTTAGATCCGCACTGTAACACAAACAGAGCAAATTAACTATATAATGAACAATACAATACACAACACGCTGCAGAAAGAGTGGTGAAGACAGGGTTACCGACTTGGAACGGTCGTATATCAGTAGAACAAACATTTTTAGTGGTAAATAAAAATACCTTATTTTTCAAATCGGTTGAAAAATAAAAAGTTCACGTGCGAATATTGTTTTTGATAGGGTATTTTTAATGCAAAATTCTGCTTTATCAACAATTAGAAAAATATATGTATTAGAGTTTTTATCCAGAAATGGTTTTAATATGTTGGATAAACCTAAATGAAAGACATCCTGAAAGTTTTATAGCAAACTATTGAGGCTAACTTATTTGAGATTTCTTATGTCTAGGCTGTCCCTGCAACAGGGAGTTTACATGCGAAAAAGCCCATAAAAAATGCATTTTGGCTGTAAAATATTTGTTTCTCAACTGATTTTAAAATTTCAGGCGCTTTTCTTGACATCTAAAAATTCCAATTCGAATGATATATAACTGATGTGAATATTTTTAAAATTGATCGTGTTATTGCTGAAAAACCTTTGGCTGAAACAAGTGTTCCAAACAAAAGAACAAAATTACATAAATGAAATATCAGTTGTCCATCATTATTCGTACGATACAAAGAACGTGCTGAAATTAATGCTCTCCTTACCTACACATCTGTTGACAGTAGCTGGGTGTCATTTTGTTTCTTGTGATAATTGTCGAGTCCATCTTCCTGGCCAGTGTTGTATTATTTGGTAGTCCCAAAATGAAACACCCCCTATATACTTCATTGCCATACACGGTGGTGCGGTAGTCAATCTGCTTCTGTCCAACCTGGCTATGATCCTGATGACCGTATGTAGAACAATATCATATTTGTATTACTGAACACTACATATATTTACAACAAAGGTTGATGGATAAAACAGTGTGTTCTTATTAATATGCATGTTTTTGTTTAAATCTTCATGTGTACTAAAGGGAAAAAAACGCAACTCGGGAATTCCCGCTATATGTGTCATGTATAATATACTGCTGTTAATCGAATGGTACAGAGCTACATTAGACCTTTCCTTTTGGAAAAACAGACAAAAACCACACATAACACACAAGTGTTATCCGATCAAAGTTTCATTATTGATAGCATATGCATTTGGCTCAAGCAGGTGAGCAAATTTAGGACGTACAATTTTGAAATCTCTTTACATTAAAGGGAATGTACCGAGACAGCCAAACAGCTCTTGTTTTGGGAGTTCTGAAAAATCTTGGAAAAGGGTGAAAGAATTATCAAAATCGGATGATAAATAAAAACGATATGACCATCGACAGGTTGTTTTAAAACGGATATGGTAGGCGTCATTTTTAGAACTATGACGTCATAGTTCCATATTACCATATTAGGAATATTGATAAATATCGTTTAAAACTAAGAAAATCATTGCAAATGAATGCAAACATTTTTAATGGTCATATAAAGCATTATTGCCATTAAGTATTACATATTTTTCATACAGTTGCTGTAATTTTGTCAATAAAAATCAGTAAATTTTTCATATTTATAAATATTCCATATATGATCCTTTAGAACAGTGATGTCATAGCTCTCAAAATGGCCGCTTCCATATCCGTTTCAACAGAAACTTCAAATGATCATATTTTCTTTGTTTATCATTTTGATCATTCTTTCACGCTTATTGAAATTGTTCAGAACTCTCAATAATAAAGATGGTTTGGTGGTGTCACTAAATTCCCTTTTAATACAGTACTGAAATGGTTCAAATTTTCAAAACTGAACTTCAACATTTATGAATTTCTTGTTACAAAGTGTACTGTGATTTTTTTGGATTTGTCCACAACAGCACGGTTTTGACCTTTCTCTAACTAGCTGCAACCTTTTTGTTTCACAAAATATCTTGGGATTTCTCTGGAATATTGTGAATTAAGAGTGCAGTATATGAATTATATAGCGGAAGTTCCCGATTTCCTATGTTTTCCTATATATTACAATTTACAAGTGTTCTACTACAAATAAGATTAACTTATTGTTGTTTGATAGATGGCCATAATTACCAGTTAAGTAGCTATTTATTGTTTTAAATCCTTTAAAGTAGCGTGGACCTTTATGTTTATTATCTCTTTAACAACTGGATTGTTATAAACGAACGTTGATTGTCTATAAAACAGTGTACTGTTTTTACATAAAACAGTGTACTGTTTTTACCTAATAATTTTAATATGAAGGTGAAGTCACCGTTTAGCATGATGAAGTTACCGGTCAACGTTCGTATGTATGTGATTGAAAGGCTTTAACGCACGGATAATTTCACTCGACGCATTCGGTGTTACCCCTCTATCAAAGTAATATCGTTACCACAAATGTGTTCTGTAGTTTCGTCATGTTCACAACTCCACTATTATCTCCCACAATTCCTTTCAAAATGACAGAATCAATTCGAATGCGTCCGTTGCCGCCTTTTCCACCACAGCAAGTGTTTCCACCAGTCCCACCGTCTCCACCCATGGCCCATAACTTCTGAAAGCCTGAAATGAATAAATTCATTAATAAATAGAGGATGTTTGTTGGATTTGAGTGAATATAGGATTTACTTTCATCGAGAATTTCACTTTGAGATGAAAATAAATCCTATATTCACGACAAAACAACAAATATTCGATTTATTATATTCTCAAAACCTTGCAACTTATGCAGATAAAACATAATGCGCCAAAACAATGACGTCAACAACGTCAACAGCGCCATTACGTCATTTTCGGTATTTCACATGTGAATTATAAACAATGAAAATATAAGGTTTCATTTTAATCATAAAATCCACTATTTCACTGTAAAGTATATAATAAATAGGGAATAATCAACAGTCTCAGTGTGATTCGAAAAAACGAGTTAGAAGAACGAGTTTTTTAACCGAATTACAACGTGTTCGAGTGACATATTTTTCGTATCACACTGATACTGTTCATTTTGAAATGAGCCGTTAAAATGTGCGTGACATTGTCTACCATTAAAAACAAGATGGTAAAAAGATAGTTCCGGCAAAGTGATACACCAGTGACGATATAGAAAAATTATCACTTTTGTCTGATACTAAAAATATGTCACTGAGAAATCCTTATAAATCACTGATAGGTATACAATACAGTATTGTAATGTTTTCTTTGAGTTGATATCTTTTAGTGTGTCTCTTATTTTTGCTTAGTTTTTGTTATTGGATAATGGATATTAAGTGTACTTTACATTAACGGTACTGAACGTATCTAAATCATTAACTGTGTACAATTTGTAATACATTAAAGGTTGACTTTCATTTCCTTTAAGAAAACACCTTATATGACACATTTTTAAACTGAACAATTACTAGAAACTTAGCAGCATATGTCTATAAAGAGTTTGAATTTAGAAAAAAAATCACACAGTATTGAGAGGGCAATTGTTAAACGTCCGATCTACGAGATTGTCTTAACTTATCCATTATCATAATAGTGTTTAAGTGATTTGCATGTTAAAATGATTCGTATGTACAACTGTAAGTGCAGAGTGGGCACTCCTCAGTTTCGCACGAATGTCCATGTAAATCAGAAAGAAATCAACTAAGCATCTTTTAGGTCCATGGATGGTATTTATAATAATTATGAAGTGCATGTTTGATGGTGTGTTTTTTTCAGTTTTGAGTACTTCTAAGTTTATTTTGGTGTATTGGAATATGCATTCTTTTTTTTTTTTGGAGGCTATCAATAGCAAAATGCGAAACTATCAATTTATTTTTGCTCAAGGATTCAGGCTTGTCATGGGTTTGATTATTGCGAAATGTTCATTAAACTGTGGAGTGCCCCCATAATACCGATAATAAGAGTATTGATTAAAAAAGGAACCATGAAACATAATTTCTTAATTTTTATCGATTTTTACCGAACAAATTTTGACTTATTGCGTATATAAAACAGTTTGACCTTATTCTAAATGCAATAGTACATCTTGTATACAAAGGAAATAAATGATAGCTGTCTACTACTAATAGTTTTCCAGAGCAAAGACCCCTCCTTCAAAAGTTTTTACTGATTAAGTTGTTTCCGTGTTTCCCTCGTCTATAATGTCGCAGCTAGTGCCCTTTTATATATGAACACCAATCACATCGTTATCCATATTAAAAAAGAAGTTAAGTAACCGTATACGCATTGCTGTTTGATATTTGGGGTGTGTGGTTAATTATTGGGACGTCTCTCTACTATTATCGTGGATCCAAAAAAAGATCAATGGGCTGACGTAATGTTATTATTTCAAGGAATTCACCAAGATAATGTCCAGTTTACGGTACTGATAAAGGCGTAACATACCGACATCGACCAGTTTTGCAGAAATGTAAATACTGCCACCACTTCCACCACCGCCGGGTCCTGACATATCCCAGCATGCTGTTGTACTGTTACCAAAACAACGTACCGGACTCTTTAAATCGCAGGAGTCAGGGCAGTCCATGCATCTGCGGCACATAATGCCAAATGTGATGTCAGTAGTGGTATAACAACATGTTGATTGAGCAAAGAATATACAATATAAATAATAAATAATACGTATTATAAGAATCCCTCCATTCATATAGATACATTACTCAAAATTTATGGAGAGCATGCATATGTAAAATGAGGTCGACTGAGTGTCGCTTTGTTTCATTCTGTGTGTTTGGTTTCCGTTTGATTTTGCCCGAATGAACTATTTAACTGATTGCAGCTAACAGTGAATATAAGAGCGACCGTGATCAAAAGTGCCACAACTGTCACTATTACGTGTGTGAAATTATATTCATAGCAATGCTTACCCTCCATTCTAAACAGAAATGTATGTTTATTTAATCGTGTGCCTAAAATGAAATATGATTTACAAAATCAAGAACATGCAACTGTAAATTTCGCCTACATTTGCTAAATGCTATGATCGATATATTGTCGCATGCGGTTTATTTTAGTATAACCTCATGTTGTCATTGTTTGTGAACTGAGAAAATAGAGTATTGTTGTTGTTGTTGTTTAGCTAATTAGTTTATAAATTTAAAACTTTAAGATTACAGTAAGTATTATAAATCTACCCTGTTCCAGAAGGTACGTCTCCCTGTCCGTTTTCTCCCGCCACTGAAATAACACCGGTGATGATGACCGACTTCTCAGCCAAGAGTTTGATGGCACCTCCGCCAGTGCCACCTCTCCCACCTTTAAAAATAACACGATTTTAAAGTGCAAGTAATTAGCAGATGAGAGCAAAACATGTGTTTTACATTAATTCCAAAATAATTTCACATATGGTTGAGTAAAAAAACTTTAAGTTAACTGTAGGAGTTTAAATAAATAAGCGTATGGTTTTCGTAATCATTTGTTGTTTTTTAAAATGTGTCACACATATATTAACTATTCCAAAATCCTTCGCAATGTAGTAAAAGTCGATATAAAAGGCGAACAGAAAATGAAGCATTCAAAGACCAAAGTCAACCAAAAATACGCATGGAAACAAACAACAATTTTAAAGATGACAAAAAGCCAAGACACGACATCATTGACAACAGAGACAACCGTCTTTGAAAGTCAGTGGCAAAAAGGTCCGCTGGGGGATTAAACCAAGTTCAACAAAATAGAAGCAGACAAACCTGTGTATCCACATTAACCAAGGCATAAGTAATACTCCTATATGGGAATGTGTACTGGGTACTTTTCGTCAACTTGTTCAGATAATAAATTTTGTGTATACAAACTGGCGATTGAATCAGCTGTTGGTGGTAGCAATTTGTTTTTAATAAGTTACTTAGATTGTTAGTTTTATTAACATCTTGTTCAAAATAACTAGATCAGAAGTTCACAATTCCAGAATGCTGAATATAGAAGAAATCACAGTATGACACCGTATGTCCGCACAGCACCACAAAAAAAGAGCAAATTAAATGTACATGAAAAGACAATATACAACACAACACAACGAGTGATGAAGACAGGGTTACCGACTTTGAACAGTCAGTAGGCAATAAGGCGTACTACTTAGCTTAAATCGTTTTTTTTACTTCGCTCTCGTCCTATTTCTTTAGTGCTCAAATTGACAAGACAGTGTAAGTAAAAGTACATTCAATCAAAAGGAAAACTCTTACAATAAAGTCCACATCCAGAGAAATTAGGAAACGTTACACGTATATGTTATTGTAAAGCTATATCAAACATGATAAGAAACACCTCGGAATGTATCCAGAATATTACTGAACATCCACAGCAGTTGCAGCCAAAGAGAAAACCAATCTAAGGTAGCACAAAAAAAACACAGTCCATGCATCAACCAGCCCTTTCAGGGTTTCAGAAGGTGCAATCCTGGAATCACACGAAATTGTCCTGTCATCGCACAATAGAAAAGTGAAGCGGAGTGACTGACTGTAGAGGGGTCAATCACCAAGCATGAAGTGCTTTGTTATACTAAAAGGTCACGGACTGGAACAGCTTTTTAGAATGTGCTTGAAATGATTCATTTAACTGGTAACTAATAATCTTTGTTTTTGTAACTTTAAAGGGTAAAGTTTTGGGACAACGATAACCCATTTACGCGGACGTTTAGAGGTTTTTTTTATTATTATTATAATTACATCGAGAATGGCTTTACAAATATGTCTACATCCCCTTTTGTCTACATATCTTTTATTATTTTGATCAGTATTCTATTGCAATGTAGCTGAATACTATTTAGCTTTGAAATAACGTGGATTCATAATTAGCATATATTATTCTGGCCCACATGACATATGTTTATTTAGCAGGCATATAACAATCTAACCATCTGACAGTTCGTCATTTAGCAGGCATATAACAATCTAACCATCTGACAGTTCGTCATTTACCTTTAGGATTAGTTGTCAAGTCTTTTGCATTTCCACCGCTGCCACCGCCGGATCCCGTGTACAGTACGTTCATTTCAGGGTCGCCATATGTACTACCCCCTGCTCCTAGTCCCGCTCTGGTACCAACTGTCTTTATTCCAGCTTCACTGAAGTTTAATCATGATGGATATTCATTAATTAAAGGCACTTTGATAAGTCAGTATCAATTCATAAATATTTCCATTTGTATAATTATGAACCTGTTTTTTATTGTTGGTTTAACACTTTTCAAGACATCGCCTTCTTCGATAAAATTAAATGTATTCTTGAAAATAATTTACATCATCTAAAGTTAGAGAGTTTATGTTTTCTCTTCAAACAAAACACGTTAACTATGCTTCTGAATCACACGAAGTGTCAACAATGACAAGACATAGATAATGGCAACATGTTATTCATTAAAACTCATGTATATCATGTCTATAATGCAAAT
Source organism: Cyrtodaria siliqua (assembly GCA_037043455.1). NCBI lineage: Eukaryota > Metazoa > Mollusca > Bivalvia > Adapedonta > Hiatellidae > Cyrtodaria > Cyrtodaria siliqua. The sequence goes on from JAWPHD010000937.1 coordinate 35,178, forward strand.
CTTAAATTTATATTATATAAATCATGAGCGTCTTATATAAAACAAACTGTGCAAACTTGTACAGTCTTAATCAACACAAACTCCGAACTAACCCCTGTGTGCCGTAACCTCCTCCGCCTCCAGACCTGGCTGAACCATCCGCAATACTGATACCCCCAATACCACCACCACCGCCACCTCGATTGTCCAACGCAGATATGCTACCTTTACCTGTGAAAAATAAAGTAATAAAACAAGTCAACTATGTAAATATTGGTTATTAAAACCAAATAAAATGTACGTGCTTGAATAAAACAAAAATTTATTTCAAAAATGGTATACAACTGTTGATTTGTGTATGTATCATGCCACATGATCATGCCAGTAACCATCTTCACTTCATGTTCACCACAAAATCTTTGTGTAGTTTATAAAGATAGCACATTCAATTTAAAGGGGTTGATGCACTATTTTCAACGTCTCTGGAAAACTGGAAAAAAGCTGAAAAAATTATCAAAATACCATGAAAAATAAAGGAGATATGACCTATTGAAAATTTGCAAAGAAACAAAAATGGAGGCGGCCATCTTGGAACGACGACGTCATCGTGCCTTTTTACCATATATGGTATATTGACAAAATGCCCTATATAGCAAAGAAAATCACTGCAAATGAAACATAAACATACAATTGATACATTTTACATCTGTATATTTATTTTTGATCAATTTGCAGTGATTTTCTTTGCTTTAAAGTATATTTTGTCAATAGGACATATATGGTAAAAAAGCGCCTTGACGATATCGTTCCAAGATGGCCGCCTCCATTTATGTTCTTTGCAATTTTTCAATAGGGCATATCTCCTTTATTTTTCATGGCATTTTGGTAATTTTTTCAGCTTTTTTCAAGTTTTTCAGAGACTTTTAAAATAAACATTGTTAGAAAATAGTGCGCCAACCCCTTTAAAGTTGCATACACGAATAGAGATAAGAACTTTTTAGATAGACTCGTGAACTAATATTTTTCTATATGCGCATTTTGAAAGACTTCGATACATTTCACAATAAGCAATTTGAATTAAACAAATACTGTTAGTATGTGTTTGTCAGTGTAAATATTATACCGCTAGGACTCTCTCCTTGATGACCGCCATCGCCAAGTGTGGTGCTGCTGACGCCTCCCAAGTATCCTGCCCCGACAGCATCAATATAGCCGTCAATACGTATATCCTAGTAATATAACATGGGGAAACGTTGGTACGTGATGGTTTTTCATGTTTCAATGAAATATAAGTGACTGGGTCTCCCATTAAATCTCTATGAAAATAACAATGTGAATTCAATTATTAAGCCGAAACTTAAATACCAGTACCCGGAATATTCAATAGATTTGATTATACATGTGTATGTAAAATGCAGGAATTTATTTTATTATACACATAACAGTTATATACATAGTTCCATCATTTCTGACAATGGAATAAAAAAAAGCCCGTATCACAACGTCTTGTTTTACTATCTTAATACAATAGATTGTCTGAGACATTATCCTAAATACTGATCATGATGGCGTTGAATATAAGTGTTTATAACTAGTCTACTATGTTATGGTATACTATTGAGGTGAATTTTTAATAAAAGGCGTATTAATAAAAGTAAGTATTCTGGAAGCTTCACCTCTTGTGAATATGCCATGTCATCAGAATCACACTTAAGCCTCTCGGTAGACCATGGAGATACAGCATATTTACTCAAGGTTAAACACATTCCTCTAACAACACTCCTGTTGTGTTGTACTGTACACACGTGATGTAAATTGATGTTGCTTTATAAATAAACTAGACATACAGCAACATAACTGGTTTAATGTATATTGTTTATAGAAATAGTACAGTATCTGCATCAGTAAAGGCGTGTAGTATAAAACAACATGAACGTAACTGGTTTATACGACATGATAATATCTGGTTTAAGATGTATGGTATAAAGGGGCATGACCATAACTGGTTTATACGACATGTTTGTATCTGGTTTAAGATGTATGGTATAAAGGGTAATGACCGTTACTAGTTTATACGACATGATCGTATCTCTGGTATAAGATGTATGGCATAAAGGTGCATGACCGTTACTGGTTTATAAATGCGACATGATCGTATCTGGTTTAAGATGTATGGTATAGAGGGGCATGACCTTAACTGGTTTATACGACATGATATTATCTGGTTTAAGATGTATGGTATAAAGGGGCATGACCGTTACTGGTTTATACGACATGATAGTATCTGGTTTAAGATGTATGGTACAAAGGGGCATGACCGTAACTGGTTTATAGCGACATGATTGTATCTAAAATGGACATGACCGTGACTGGATATAGGTGTATAATGTATAGGAACATGACAGTGACTAGTTAAAGGTATATGGCATATAACAACATGACCGCATGACCGCAACTGGTTAAAGGTGTTTGGGTTATAGGAACATGACCGGAGCGGTTATAACAGTTATGATTTACCTGAGCGGTATAACAATTGTGATTTACCTGAGCGGTTATAACAGTTGTGATTTACTTGAGCGGTTATAACAGTTATGATTTACATGAGCGGTTATAACAGTTGTGATTTACCTGAGCGGTTATAACAGTTATGATTTACCTAAGAGGTTATAACAGTTGTGATTTACCTGAGCGGTTATAACAGTTTGATTTACCTGAGCGGTCATAGCAGTTGTGATTTACCTGAGCGGTTATAACAGTTGTGATTTACCTGAGCGGTTATAACAGTTGTGCAGTTGTGATTTACCTGAGCGGTTATAACAGATGTGATTTACCTGAACGGTTAAGCAGTTGTTATTTACCTGAGATATTATAACAGTTGTGATTTACCTGAGCGGTTATAACAGTTATGATTTACCTGAGGGGTTATAACAGTTATGATTTACCTGAGCGATTATAACAGTTGTGATTTACCTGAGCGATTATAGCAGTTATGATTTACCTGAGCGATTATAACAGTTGTGATTTACCTGAGCGGTTATAACAGTTATGATTTACCTGAGCGGTTATAACAGTTGTGATTTAACTGGGCGGTATAACAGTTAAGATTTACCTGAGAGGTTATAGCAGTTTTGATTTACCTGAGCGGTTATAACAGTTGTGATTTACCTGAGCGGTTATAACAGTTGTGATTTACCTCAGAGGTTATAACAGTTGTGATTTACCTGAGCGATTATAACAGTTGTGATCTACCTGAGCGGTTATAACAGTTATGATTTACCTGAGAGGTTATAACAGTTGTGATTTACCTGAGTGGTTATAACAGTTGTGATTTACCTGAGCGATTATAACAGTTGTGATTTACCTGAGCGGTTATAACGGTTATGAATTTCCTGAGCGGTTATAACAGTTTGATTTACCTGAGCGGTTATGTCCAGTTTTCCACCGGATGATCCGTTATATCGATCGACCATAACTGAAACCCCCTTTGGAACAACGAACCGACTTATATTGCAGTGAATGCCTTGAAACATATTATAAAACCAATATTAATTTCATGTAGAGGCAATTAATTCCAATAGGTAATAAGATCCATGAAATGCATAAAAGATAACATAACACATATATCAGGTGGTGAAAATACTGCATGTTTAGTGGTTGACCCATTAAGCCACTATGCTTTCCTCTTTGATTGTGCAATGACCGGACAGAATGTGGATCCTACGATGGCGTCTAACTAATCCTCCAAGGATGGTAGCATTTGATGTTTGTTCTGTTCTTGCTCTGACTTCTGCCTAGTCATTGAGAACTTGCTTTGTGGCGTTTTAGGCTTTTGTTTTTTATATTCATATATACATGGTCATTTTTGTGTTATATATATATTGCCTAATATAGCATGGTTCATGAAAAAACTCAGTACTGATTGGCTATTGAGCAGTTTTTGAAAAAGTTATAAAAACCTCTAACGTCACGTCCTTCAACCGTAAGAACGTCATTTTAAACGATTTTCAACGTCGGAAAACATCCAAAACAACGATTAGTTTATTTTAAGTTAACGTAACGTTCAAACAACACATTGAACTATTATAAACACGATAAAGCTGTATATTTTCTTCGTTGGTGCTGAGAGATGGACGTACAATGGACGTTGTGAGAATGTGTTTGTATTCTGTTCAGTCTCTCGAAAATATGTATATAAAATACATAACAATCCATGTCAGATAAGAAATAAAATATTTCCAGCGGGTTTATATTGTGCGAGATCAAAACATGGTGGTTAGGACTTGAAATACATCGAAAACGCGGGCCTACGGGCCTTGGAATTGATGGTCGTCAAGTCCCGCCCACCAGGTTTTTATCTCGAACAATATAACTCGCTCGAAATATTTTATTTCTTAATGAATGCTGCCTTGTTTGTTAGAGAATATAACCTGGCGGGGATATCTTTATTTATGCTGTCCTGTTTTATTGGGATGCCAATAGGGTAAGCTTGAAGTTTGGTGCACACTAGAACTGGGTTTAAACCCCCAACGGCCTTTTGTGCCACTGACCGTACCAAGGCGGTAGCACTAGTGTCAACCTTTATATTTGTGAAGTCATATCATGCCTTTTGTTCATCTTTGAAATTTTGATTGACTGCGGTCCTTGAATGCTACATTTCCTGTTCAACTCTTATATGGGTTTAGAATATGTCTATGGTTGACAGACTGTGAATCATGTAGCCGACAATAAGCATGCATAACAACTTCTATTCCTAGGGAACCCGTCTAAAACATTTGAATAGTATAATCACATATTTTTCAATGTTCAAAGCTTGCCGTTTTATTGCCTCAAATGACGTTTTCGTAGAGCAGTCTACTAAAGTGTAGAATGCGGCAATATTTCCAGGATCATCACGTCCGGGATTTTTTACGGAGCATAATGAAACTGAATGAAACACAAGTATTGGAATGGAATAGGTGCGAATCTGTATTTTAATGGCATAATACCTTTTTATGGAATAATACCCATATATAATGCGATATTCTCGTAAATACCGCCGTGTTTGAACTAGTCGATGGGTTTATTCGCTGCCTATATGCTTTTCATAATTGCACATTAATGGTAAGGTAGCAATGAACAGTTTCTTTGAGTTTTTCACTTTGATAACGCAGTCTTATAATTACACATGGTAGCCGTGAGACGTATGTTGTAATGCACACCCTAACGCACACGCATCCCTTACATGTGAACACCTGTAGTCCTGTGTTGATGTGTACTTCTAGCACGTCGTGCTCCAAAGGTGAATTGTAATCAGTATGTAAGGCAAATCAAGGTATTTGAACAGGGAGAATCGAAGTCACCAACCTTGATTCAAAATGTTTAGTAGGAACAACTGATGGTAAAACTCGGAAAGAATGTGTCTGGTAAGAAAATAAAACGGTCGTGGCTTGTTTACGTCACCATTATGTTTTTCAATATTGTTTTAACACCCGTGAATTGATATGTTATTATGTTAAACTTCGTTTCCAGTCCCTACCCAGATATATGCTATTTCCTCTCGGCAGCTATTTTACGCTTGCGTAAAACTTTGCTTGTATATTCTTTTATAATTTGGAAATGGAATGCATACAGATATGGGGAAACAGCAATTAAAACAGGCGAATCAAACAGTTAGACCACTAGCAAGTTGTTTGTCGAGATTTATCAGGGGAGACAATCACAGATATTCCTCATAATATCGATAGTTAGCACTTTAACTGTAGCTTTAGAGAGGAATTTCTATTACAGGCAACCTTTATATTCACTATATTGCATCGGTATATACAGAAAATAACAAATCGATATATACTGACCCCCGATGAATTGTCCATCCCTGACGGTCCAGTCCTCCCCGTCATGATCTATGGCGCCGTCTCCAGTACACGGTGGGAAGCCAGTATAACCAAGCTCATAGTGACCTACCAATCCTTCATGTATAGCTTCCATCTGCAACAATGTATGCAAATAGACAGATACGTAAAAGACACTCACTCTATACAAGCATGATAAGACGTAAATAAAACGTTAAATGCATGTTGGAACTAAACGTATTTTATCTAGGTTTAAGAAATAACGATAATTATAGTAATTGAATATCTAACATACATGTAGCTTATTAAAATGCTAAATGCTGATTGCTTATTGCGGTGTTTTTAAAATACCTGTTCAGACCTCTGACGTCACATCCTACAACAATTTTAAATGGTTTCAAAAATCAGTAAAAATTAAAATAACGATTACGTTATTTTAAAGCAACGGTAACGTTCAAACAACAAGTTGAAATTGTTAAAAACAGGATAAATCTGTATAGTATTTGTATTACGTTAAATTTCTCGAAAATGTGTTTATTAAAGGCATACAAATACATAAAAAATAAAATATTTCCAGTCGGTTTGTATTATGCGATATCAAAACGTGGTGCTTTGGGCTTGAAACATCGAAACCGCGAGCCTAAGACCCTTGGTATCGATGAATTTCAAGTCCTGCCCACCAGGTATTGATCTGGGACAAAATAAACCCGCTAGAAATGTTTTATTTCTTAAGTGAAATAATGGGTGGAGTAATAGAATTCAATACTTTTAAAGTGTATATACATGTATGTGAACATGCGAAAATCTAATATAAGTTTTAATGCACGCATTGTGAAAGGGTGCGTCACGGATTCCTTTGAAGTAACGTAATAAACCCAATCAGGTTGCACTTTTTTTTAAAGACAAAAGTTGACGTACGCCTTTTGTGTTGCACTCATTTAAAAACATGAACGTGTCTAATGTTTTCAAACCTGCCGTAAGTTAGGAAATAGTATATGTGCTTGTTCAGTGGCCATACGACCAATGTCATTGTGTCCCCGCTCCCGATCCCATTGAAATGATACTTACAGTAGAGTTCTGAGTTCCTATATTGTACATGGATCTATTAATTTCCTCATTCGTCATAAATCGATTCCAAATTTTTACAGTCTGCAAATTAAGCAAAAATGTCATTTCACATATTTTCAACACAATAAAACTAGAAACCTAATTTGAATAGGAGAAAAATAATTACTTCTATAACTAATCAAAGATAAGTATTAAAATGATTTGATTCATTTTCCATGCAAAATATATCACTAAGCAGCTGACCTGCTAAGTGTAACACCTCTCAAACAAATTGATTCTTTACTGACCGAATGAAATGTGATTTTGAAACGAAAAATGCATACTGTCAGAATAAACTGGGATATGAATATTTAATGTTATACACATTTTAGATGTAATCATCACATAAGGTAATTTGTTTAAGATTGGCACTTTTAAGGATACAATGATATAGTGGTGCCAAATAACCTATTTTCTTTATTTTAAAAAAAATCACAGTTATCATGGTTATTGGAAAATAATTTCCGACATAGTGTTATCATACAACTAAAAGAGTGAATCCAAATCAGAAACTATATTAACGTTTACCTTTCATTTTAAATGTAGACGTTTAAGTGATTTTATACCCCCTAACCCACTGTATTAATAATATAACTGATTTAATGGCATATGTAAAAACTATTTATGTGCGCATATTTTGTTTGGAGACACCGCCTGTATGACTGGAAACGCATGTACTTCTCTTGTAAGCTAACTGTATGTTCGTAGTATATGTTACATGTGTTATTACATTATTAGTATGTTTGTTATTATCAATACAATATTCCATTCATGTACTTCTTAATATTATTCTCTTGCTATAAAGTAGTATTCGAAAGAGCATCATGCCAATTTAGATGTTGAAGGTTCTTTCCACATGCTCATTGGAATCTAGTGGCTGCGTATTTTTGTTTTTTATTATTATTATTATTATCTTATTTTTACAATAAATAGTTACATAAACAATCAAGTGCACATATAATCAATCAGTAGGCTGTATTGCCGAATAACAGTTCGAAGTCGGTAACGCTGTATTCACCAATATTTACGTTGTGTCGTTCTGTAATTCGAATATTTGACTGGCTCATTTGATTTAGTATATGGTACAGAGTGGGCATTCGATTTCGTTTTCTCTCTTTTCTCTCTTTTGATAAAGATAATATGGATATTATTAGGTGGTAGGTGGAAACTCACATATTTGCAAATCAACGTATGTCTGTATTCGTAAGAAGAGTCCTTAAGTTAAAGATAACATACTTGTTATTTTTCACGGATATAAAAACAGATTCAAAAGTCAAATGTAGCATTTACATAACGCAATCATTTAAACACAAATATTTAAACAACAAGTACATGGAAAATATACATTTGAAAGTAAAAAGGGAGACGTCACAAATATAAAATAGTTGAACATATGGGTTCCGCCTTGGAACGGTGTGGGTTATAATCGGGGTATAGGGTGCGACAAGTGTCCGTCTTACCTTATTGTCAATCCTATTAAACGGGACAGTATAAATAACTGAAGCCCCACCAGGGCATTTCTAATTAACTAGGATGTTCTAATTTCAGTTTTAGTTACCTTAATCATTCCATGAAAGTAATCCATGGGACAACAAAACTCCCCACCAATACGAAACCCAGACGTTGTTGGAAGGTGGTTCATTAACACCTGAAAACAGATGTACATGTGTGTTTATAAATCAATGTTTGCAGTTACTGTACTATATGGTAGTCATATGTTAATATGTGTGTTAAGCAATTACTGTTTGCAATAACAAAATAGTAATATGTGAATATGGGTGCACAAACTCGTACCTCTCAAATACATGCTATGAATTATGATGCTTAAAATAGGAAACATTGGTAGCATCACATTTATTTCTTATTTTGACCATGTTCATGTACCAGGACGAATAATTCCTGAATACTGTTATGTATACAAGCGTCATCCTGGTAAAATACAAAATAATAATAACGAGTTAAACATTATTTTTACAATAGTTATTGGTCTTGTCATTTACCAGAATGGCGCTTGTAGCAATATCAATTCCATATTTAGTTGTCAAATACCAAAATGGCTCTTGTAGAAATATATATAGAATATTTAGTTGTCTTGTTATATACAAAAATGGCGCTTGCGGAAATATCAATATAGTACTATTTAGTTGCTTTGTCATTATCAGAATGGCGCTCGTAGAAATATCCGTGAATACAATATATTATACAAAATGGCGGTTGTAGAAATATCGATACAATGAATAGTTTTCTTGGATTATACCAAAATGTCCCTTGTGGAAATATAATTATATACAATATATATTTGTCTTGTACAAAAATAGCGCTTGCAGAACTACCGACACAATATATAGGGCTACCCTTACTATAAACTTCGTAAAACCTTAACAAAATGTTATTACGTAATCTTATATACTTTTAAAATATAAAAGTTATTTTAGAACTCTTTCTGCGACAAGGAATATCACAACCTGACATCTTTGGTGTAGTGATTTACAAATTTCGTACGATCCTTCGTCATAATCAATTTCATTCTATATTTATTCAACGTGTTAAAAAGTTTAGTTTATCAAAAAAGTTCATGACCTTATCATTTCGCAACGCACTGCATGTTTAGTGGTTGACCCATTTACATTTCGCAACTATGCCTTCCTCTTTGATTGTGCGATGACCGGACAAATATGTTTTGTTTCTATGCATGTGTGGTTTTAGCTGACTATGGCCCTTAAATGCTACATGTTCTGTTCGACCTTTATATCTACTTGTGGCGCTGGTGGAAATATCCATATAGTATTTAGTTGTCATCTCCCAAAATGGCGCTTGCGGAAATATCCATATAGTATTTATTTGTCATCTACCAAAATGGCGCTTGCGGAAATATCCATATAGTATTTAGTTGTCATCTACCAAAATGGCGCTTGCGGAAATATCCATATATAATTTAGTCATCTACATGTCTACTAGAGTGGCGTTTGTAGAAATACCAGTACAATATATAATTGTATACACTGAACAAAATGTATAATTGGTAACCAGGGTCCGTATTCATGAAGCAATTTAAGTGTAAATATTACTTAAGTCAAAAGTTTAAGATGTTTACATATTTTCAAATATCCTTATTAACCTCTCAGCGATACTACAAACCAACTGTTTTAAGATAAATAATTAGCTGTATGATTTATTTATCCATAACCTTACGAGTATAAACAAAATTAAAGAAACGTCTTATATCGATAGAAAAGGGTGCATAAAAAATTGATAAAATTCGACTTAGGCGTGAGCGGTAGCTAGTATATTTCACTACCGCTCATGAACAGTCTCAATCAAACCGAGACTGCAATATTTCGTATGTGTCGTGCTTGGCCGTTTCCAAATGTCCATTGTCATACTCTTTTTTAAGATATTGCTAAGAAGCATTATGAATACGGACCATGGGTTATATGGATTTAGGGCAGGAAAATGTGTTTCTGATTTACTCATCCTACGTAATATTTCAATGGTCAAATTGATAATGGCGAGCGGACGAGTAGAGTTTTCGTGCCCTGTGGTTATAATTTGAAAACAAACAGGACATTAATGTAAGTTAATAATCAATTTTATGAAACAATTCAATTCGCATATATGCTGAATTTTTTTCTGCAGCAACAAAATACACTAGTAGTTCTAATATAACACGAGCATTAATGTCAACACCTTTCAAAATCAAAAGTCACAATTTCAAAATTGCTTTTTATATCTGGTGTAGTCTCCACAAGCAGCAATGTCAGCCTGAGCTCTCATTGACATAATGTAGTACTGGAGGTGTCGTTGTAGATTGGCATTATATGTTTGAGCGTCACTTTGACCAACTTCTCGGAGATTATGTTGCTTTGGAAGTTCTCATACGCGACGATTTAACAAGTCAAGACCCCATACGTGTTCAGTTCGATTCAGATGTGGACTCGGAGGCCACGGAAGAGTTCAGACATGGTTGGCTTCTAGCATTTGACGGGTAGTTCTAGCAACATGACATGGGAAAATATCTTCCACTAAGGACATCCCTGTATTTCCTGCGATATGTGGTACAAGGATTGGCTACATAAGTTCATCTTGATGCCGCGTATAGAAGCCACATCTCTCATTATTCTCGTTTTAGTACCGAGATGATTATTTGGTATTGCAATGCTTCTTTATTCTAACTTCATGTACCAACCAAATGCCATATAACAACATGTATTTGTATATATTATGCAAGCATGTCTATGGGCCTTATTTGGCTTAAAACAATAAACAATATATCCTATTAAAGATCATAGACAAACATCAAACGCCACCGTCCTAATGGGCTTTAGGTAGGCGTCATCATAGGGTCCACAGCCTGTCCGGTCATCGTACAATTAAAGAGGAAAGCATAGTGGCGAACTGTAAAAAATTCCACCACTAAGCATGCAGTACGTTGCAAAATGATAAGTCTTCTTTGTTTACCAACTATATAATACAACCCAGGTGGGTAATTATAAGGTCTGTTTAATAACTCTATGACTAGTACAATACATACCGTGTTTATATCTGTATGACTAGTGCAATACATACCGTGTTTATATATGTGTGACTAGTACAATACATACCGTTTTGATATATATGTCTAGTACAACACATACGGTGTTGATATTTCTATGACCAGTACAATACATACCGTGTTGATATCTCTAAGACTAGTCCAATACATACCGTGTTGATATCTCTACGTCTAGTACAATAAATACCGTGTTGATATTTCTATGACTTGTACAATACATACGTTTTGATATCTCTATGATTAGTACAATACATCTCTATGACTAGTATACTACATACCGTGTTAATATCTCTATCACTAGTACAATACATACCGTGCTAATGTCTCGATACTCGCCATTCTGGTATATGATTAGGTGTGTAGCATTGCTCGTAACTGCCACCATATACCAATGGCCGACAGAAATGTAAGGTTTCCCTGCGTGAAGGTCTTGTGTACACATCTTTGACACTTTATTAAAAGCTCTGAATGTTCCAGAATTAAGGGTGAACCCAAAGTCGTTACATTCCGATACACCGCCTGCAACCGTCTGTAACGAAAAATTCATATATACTTTATAAGTGTTCTCTTGAGTTAGCAGGACACCTGTAAACCTGAAATCATTTGTGTGTTTTCTGGTACCAGTTTAGCAGGACATCTGTAAACTTGAATTGAATTGAATGTTGTTTAACAGCTCATCAACACAGTACAGGTTATTTAGAGCCGCCCCAGGGAGAGGGGAAGGATACATAGGAATCCGGGAACCTGCCTTACTCTTAATATCGAATAGATTCCTGTAAACCTGAAATCATTAGTATGTTTTCGGGTACCAGTTTAGCAGGACATCTGTAAACCTGAAATCATTAGTATGTTTTCCGGTACCACTTAAGCAGGACACTAGCAAACCTCAAATCATTAGTGTGTTTTCGGGTACCAGTTTAGCAGGACACATGCAAACCTCAAATCATTAGTGTGTTTCGGGTACCAGTTTAGCAGGACACCTGCAAACCTCAAATCATAAGTGTGTTTTCGGGTACCAGTTTAGCAGGACACCTGTAAACCTGAAATAATTAGTGTGTTTTCGGGTGTAAACCTGAAATCATTAGTGTGTTTTCGGGTACCAGTTTAGCAGAACACTACTGTGCAAACCTCAAATCATAAATGTGTTTTCGGGTACCAGTTTAGCAGGACACATGCAAAGCTCAAATCATAAGTGTGTTTTCGGGTACCAGTCGAGTTGTTCCTCACTTCAATGCAAAGGTATGAGGATTGACCTGCAAAATAATGTGTATACCGATTATAGAGGGAAGGTTGCTTGACTAGACAACCTTGAAATTAAAAGACGCACTCAAGTATGCGTACAACCAGGGTTCAGGTTCTTATATATATGGTTTGGAAACAACGCTGTATTCCAAAATATGTTTGTCGTCACTACCAGTTATCGAGTGTGTTATGCGTATCGGCTCTACAAAAAACGAACAGTGGTGTTATATTAAAATTAATAATTTGAAGAATAGTTATCCGATTTTTAAAAGCCATATACTTATAGAAGGTGTATACAATTTCCTTTTTAGTCAATTACTTTTCTTTGTAAGTTTTTTGTGATAAAGAACGTCACTGGTTAATCACAGAAACGATTTATTTCATTATGTTTACACTGCTTAAAGTATAAAATTTATGTATAACCATATCTATATTTTGACAATTCAACTGTTACCGTTCCTTGAAAATCCACCGGCAAAATCAATCTATTAACAAAATCATTATTATCTCGTTGATTGATACTGCAATCATAAATCAGTCACAGCCGTTATTCTGCCACTAATCATGACAAAACATACAACAAATGACAATATATAAAGCCATTCAAAAGAAAGGGGTGTCCATATGTTTCATTATAAATATAACATATATTTTAATTGTATTTCATTTCGATAACAATTTAATAAATATACTGTATATTTTAAATCAGCAAGCAATCTGTGTTTATTTACCCTTCTTATGGTATCAATAATTTCAGGTCTGACCCAAGCAGCAATTGTGTATTTGTTTCCCGGGCTCCATGGACCCAGGTCAATGTAGCTCTTTGACATGTGGAATTGCCCTGCGCATGCAAAAGGAGGACCTACCTGTAGAAGATAGTATAGGTAGTATAAACAAATGTTAAACTGCTATTGTGGTAAGTAGCTCAGAAATTCATACACATATACTGAGGAAAAAAGTTTAGCAAGTTTTTTAGATGAAATAATACTGTATTCAAGATATACTGACATTTTGGGACTTTACGGGCTTGGCCCCTATGTTCATTTATTCGTTACGTCATTAAGATGTTCGACTGTTTTTGATGTGTTTTTAATAAAATATTGTGTCTATAGCAGTAAAAATACTCTCCAATTTCACGCGGTTCGCATTAAATTAAATTTTCAATTAGGTGATACTATTTTTTCAATTTTAAACCTTTATGCTTCTGTTGCCTTTTAACCTTAAACCAAATGATTCACTAAATTCATATCATAATGGTTTAAAACTGTGTTTGCAATTTAAATATGGTCGTATAATTTATTTTAAGACAAAAATATAAATGTTGAATTAAAAGCTCTAATTTTATCGCAGTATTAAGAAATTGACAGAAAATAGGACAGTTTGCTCGTATGTTACCGACAATCATATAAATAAACCAAAATAAGCATTGTATTCATATTTTATAAGACAAAACATAAATATTTTCTGTTGCTGTATTAACACATACCATATAAAGATATCTTCGGTATTTTTTTATTTATTGTTTTCATCATTATTCTCGAATGCGTGTGTTTTGTCCCAAAATCTGAAGTTATATATTTTTCTTTCCTTTGTTATAAGAAAGTAAGGAAACTTATTTTTATAGAGGAGGAAATTATAATAATGCCTGCAGCTGATGTTTCTATTTAGAAGTTTTCATCAATTTAAACATTTTCAAAGTCAAATTTCATGTTAATTTTCGCTGAAATCGTGAAAAATGAAAAATGAAAAATAGCAGAACAATGCATATTCCATTTTTTTACATTCAGACATGGACACATCAGAATACTATAACCCAAATTCAAATTCAAATTCTTTATTCACTTAGGTTCATACATATGAACAGCATAAGCAACAGTTACAAAATACATTTATATCAATGATCAACCCTAAACGACAGTTTACAAGCATTGTTTTAAAAACATAATTCTCTACCCTTTTTCAAAAATACAGATGCAGTGAAATTACGTGGAACAAAGTATTTCATGTCATATAATGTGTTATATCGAAGGAATCATTAGACTTGACATTAAAAACATATTCGTCGAGAATGTCAAGATATTTGATTCAGTCACAGAATGGAAGTGTTTCCTAATAAGTCGAACACCTCTTGTACTACGATGATACATCACGTTATAATGACATCGGACTCTTAATACAAACCTAGCACTACCCTTTAGAGGTAGCACACCCATTGGAAAACAGGAAGTGTATGCCTGGGGTAGACCCATTGAAAAACAGGAAGTGTATGCCTGCGGTAGTCGCATAATGGCTACTTATAAATCATTCTCATTTCTTTTACTGAAAAAAGAGGCATTTTCACTATTTTTGAGTGCCAAATGTTGGTGTATATCACACTGTTAATCTATTTGAAACATTTTATAATGATTTTAATGTTAAAAATTGTTCTTTAAAAACAAAAAATTTACATGAACATAATAAGTGTATGAATACAGTAAATTGGCATATTATTGTTTACATTTTTCGGCAGTTTACACATTCATCAGTAAAAATGTTTCTAGGAAGATACATGACCCCTACTTTTTTGGTCATGTTCTGGTCATGTTCTTGCAATTTCGATGTTATATTGGATGAACAGGTAAATTATTCTTGTTTAAATTGGGCCTGAGTATGAATGACAACACTGCCTTTGAATGTCAAAACGTACACAAGTCAATGCAAAAATCAATGGGCGTGTTACACCTTTATGTACTTACTGAACGTCAAGAAATGGCGCTACCAGGACCAATTTAACTTGCCGGGGATCTTAATCACAACTTATCTCATGCGAGGCGGACGTTATCTTTAACCAAAACATATTTATAGTAGTCGAAAATTGGACGACTGCCTTACAATGTGTAATATATTGTGTTAAAAGATGCAATTGTTATGATTAATTAAGGGCTTATAGTGTAATACATCACTGAAATGTCATTCCTAATACAGTAGTGCAGCTACACTTAAAAAGATCTTATCAACACACTGCCAAATAAATTATTATTATTATAAGGTTGTATTTATCCAAAGATGGGCTACTAGTATAGTTAATATGAATGGCAAGTTTCGTGAAGACACATTGAGCAATTTGGTAGTAATATTCCGGAAACGATAATGATCGACTAAATTACGGACGGATAAATGGCCGGACCTCATGCGGTCATCAATTCATAAACAGCTCAATTAACGAGGTCACTACCCACCGTGTTATCATTGACGCATGAATTGAATGTTTCGTCTTCGTAATCAACTGGAAACATACAGGTATCACCAGCCATATCCCCGCCAACCGCACTGACTAAATCTTTATTAACTGCCGTGCATGTTCCTGTAGAAATATGAATAGGCAAAGGACAGCGAATTATTCCAATTTAAACGATGAATTATAAGTTATGTTCTATAAAAAGAATAGAAACTAATACTCTCATACTCTTTTAAGATATCAAGTATTGCTTTTTTAATGTTTACATTATTGTATTTATTTATACCTGTTCTCTTCAGGTTAGTGTTATATTATGTAAATATCAAACTACATGTATGTCATATCCCATTATATTATATTCATACAGAGTTATATAAGTGGCAATTGCCGAACTTTAGCAATATTATTTAAAACGACACATGCCTGACTTAAAAGTGTTTATCAAGTATTAATATTAGCACCGCGATGTATTAATCCAGTATAACTTTTACTCTAAACCTGCTTGCATATACACATCTTAGTTATTCTACCATAGGTTTAAAGATATTATTGGTGCAATCTAATCAACAATTATATGTGAAACATCTTTAACTTTTGTACAAGAAATGAATACAGTAGAAGTTACATACCACCGGCACTGCAGTAGGACGTGTTGTGTTTACTCTCGTAGTAGCTGCAGTAATCAAACGTCTCGCATTTTTCTCCATAGTACGCCAGCGGACATTCACACCGACCAGTAATCTTGTTACAATGGCCACCATTTTTGCAACCACATAAATACTCTGCAGGATAATAACGGTTGAATTAAGCTGTGTATTTAAAATTAAAATGTTGTGTAACACACCAATTTTATCTTCATCAACCATGGACCCTTTCCATAGCAATTACTATAATAATAATAATAATAATAATAAAAGGTTTATTTAAAGAAGGTAACACATTAGAGTTATATAACATACATCATATACATCTTATTTTCAATGTGGCCTTCTGCAAAAACTCATACACGCACGCACGCACGCACGTACACACACACTATGCATATATACATCGACAAACACTCCATTAGCTAATTTTCTAGAAACAATATTAAAGATCATGCAAGCGGATTTTTACTCAAAATTCAGTTATATGTTTACTTTGTTATATTGTTAACTGAACAATTAATCGTTAAATGATAATACATTACTTTGCAATAAATGTGATCTGTATCTATATTTAAATGAATGTAACGACGATGATGAACGAATCTGTACAGGCACACTAATCCATACTTGTGCACTTACAAATGTAAAGGATTTTTTCATATAGTTTGTACGTGGCTTGAGAGTTACTAAATCGCTATTTGTAATAAATCGAAGGCTATATATGTTACTGCTGGAAAAGGTTAATAATTTGCGTATGTAACTTGGAGCGAGATTACATTTCGCATTGTATACTAGAACAGCTATGTGATACTGATATCTATCTGAAACTGATAGCCATTGTAATTCTTTCAGTAGTGATTTGCCACCAGTTTTGTAAAATGTATGCATTATTATTCGTCATGGACCCTATCTACTAATAATACCTTCCACCATGGACCCTTTCGACAGCTGTTACTATTAGCCATGCAACCTATATATTAATGATACCATTCACCATGGACCCATTCCACAGCGATTACTATTAGTCATGGACCCTATCTAATATTACCATTCACCATGGACCCTTTCCACAGCCATTACTATTATCCATGGACCCTATCTATTAATGATACCATCCACTATGGATCCATTGCACAGCGATTATTATTAATCATGGAACCTATCTATTAATGATACCATCCAGCATGGACCCATTCCACAGCGATTACTATTAAACATGGACCCTATCTATTAATGATACCATCCAGCATGGACCCATTCCACAGCAATTACTATTAGTCATGAACCCCATCTGTTAATGATACCATCCACCATGGACCCATTCCACAGCGATAACTATTAGTCATGGACCCTATCTATTAATGATACAATCCACCATGGACCCATTCCACAGCAATTACTATTAGTCATGGACCCGATCTGTTAATGATACAATCCACCATGGACCCATTCCACAGCGATTACTATTAGTCATGGACCCAATCTATTAATGATACAATCCACCATGGACCCATTCACGGCGATTAATATTAGTCATGGACCCTATATATTAATGATACCATCCAGCATGGACCCATTCCACAGCGATTACTACTAAACATGGACCCTATCTATTAATGATGCAATCCACCATGGACCCATTGCACAGCGAGTATTATTAGTCATGGAACCTATCTATTAATGATACCATCCAGCATGGACCCATTCCACAGCGATTACTATTAAACATGGACCCTATCTATTAATGATACCATCCAGCATGGACCCATTCCACAGCAATTACTATTAGTCATGGACCCGATCTGTTAATGATACCATCCACCATGGACCCATTCCACAGCGATAACTATTAGTCATGGACCCTATTAATGATACAATCCACCATGGACCCATTCACGGCGATTAATATTAGTCATGGACCCAATCTATTAATGATACAATCCACCATGGACCCATTCACGGCGATTAATATTAGTCATGGACCCTATATATTAATGATACCATCCAGCATGGACCCATTCCACAGCGATTACTATTAAACATGGACCCTATCTATTAATGATACAATCCACCATGGACCCATTCACGGCGATTAATATTAGTCATGGACCCGATCTGTTAATGATACCATCCACCATGGACCCATTCCACAGCGATTACTATTAGTCATGGACCCTATCTATTAATGATACCATTCACCATGGCCCCATTCCACAGCGATTACTATTAGTCATGGACCCTATCTAATATTACCATTCACCATGGACCCTTTCCACAGCCATTACTATTATCCATGGACCCTATCTATTAATGATACCATCCACTATGGATCCATTGCACAGCGATTATTATTAATCATGGAACCTATCTATTAATGATACCATCCAGCATGGACCCATTCCACAGCGATTACTATTAAACGTGGACCCTATCTATTAATGATACCATCCAGCATGGACCCATTCCACAGCAATTACTATTAGTCATGGACCCGATCTGTTAATGATACCATCCACCATGGACCCATTCCACAGCGATAACTATTAGTCATGGACCCTATCTATTAATGATACCATCCAGCATGGACCCATTCCACAGCAATTACTATTAGTCATGGACCCGATCTGTTAATGATACCATCCACCATGGACCCATTCCACAGCGATTACTATTAGTCATGGACCCAATCTATTAATGATTCAATCCACCATGGACCCATTCACGGCGATTAATATTAGTCATGGACCCTATATATTAATGATACCATCCAGCATGGACCCATTCCACAGCGATAACTATTAGTCATGGACCCTATCTATTAATGATACCATCCAGCATGGACCCATTCCACAGCAATTACTATTAGTCATGGACCCGATCTGTTAATGATACCATCCACCATGGACCCATTCCACAGCGATTACTATTAGTCATGGACCCAATCTATTAATGATACAATCCACCATGGACCCATTCACGGCGATTAATATTAGTCATGGACCCAATCTATTAATGATACAATCCACCATGGACCCATTTACGGCGATTAATATTAGTCATGGACCCTATATATTAATGATACCATCCAGCATGGACCCATTCCACAGCGATTACTATTAAACATGGACCCTATCTATTAATGATACAATCCACCATGGACCCATTCACGGCGATTAATATTAGTCATGGACCCGATCTGTTAATGATACCATCCACCATGGACCCATTCCACAGCGATTACTATTAGTCATGGACCCTATCTATTACTGATACCATCCACTATGGACCCATTCCACAGCGATTACTATTAAACATGGACCCTATCTATTAATGATACCATCCAGCATGGACCCATTCCACAATGATTACTATTAGTCATGGACCCTGTCTATTAATGATACCATCCACTATGGACCCATTCCACAGCGATTACTATTATCCATGGACACTATCTATTAATGATACCATCCAGCATGGACCCATTCCACAGCGATTACTATTAGTCATGGACCCTGTCTATTAATGATACCATCCACCATGGATCCTTCCCGGAGATAATATTACTAGTAGCCACGAACCCATTATATGAATGATACTATCCTGCATGAACCCTTTCTACACTGCTTTGACTATCTCCCTTTGACCATTTCTGCTGTTATTTCTATCAACAGGGACTATTTCTACTGCTATTATTTAACTAATAAGGTATGGTGCTGAGGTCCATATGCAAGTTTATGGACTGGGCAGTCAGACCTAGAATGTTATATAGACCGAAGCGAAGCCCAGTCCACAAACTGCATATGGATCGAAGTACAATACATTATTTGTTATATTATACCGAATCTGACCCACAAATTAAAACAATACATTTTATGTTTTATTTAAATTTGACGTCGTGTTTTTCACACGTTCGAAACTATAGCTCTCGAATCAGGGCCGGTGTCACTATCACAGAATAGTGACGTCACTATCACAGAATAGTGACCGGATGACGTCACATTGCGCAAAGAAGGAAATATGCAAATGAGGTATATATACTATTCTCGGTTATGAACCACTTGTACTGCTATTTAATACTATCAGATATAGACCTGTTTCATTGCTATAAACATTAGTCATGAACCCTTTCTATTAATATGGATCATTTCTAGTAATGATAATATCCGCTATAGACCCTTTCTTCTGATGTTACTGCCTTCCATGAACACTTTTTACTGCCATTATTTAATGCTATTGATATCAGATATGGATCCATTTTACTATAAATATCAGTCATGAACTGTTTCTACATCTATTAAGGTCTTCCATGCACGCCTGCTTCTGCTATTATTATCAGCCACGGACCATATCTATTGATAGCAGATATGGATCCATTTTACTATAAATATCAGTCATGAACTGTTTCTACATCTATTAAGGTCTTCCATGCACGCCTGCTTCTGCCATTATTATCAGCCACGGACCATATCTATTGATAGCAGATATGGATACATTTACTATAAATATCAGTCATGAACTGTTTCTACATCTATTAAGGTCTTCCATGCACGCCTGCTTCTGCTATTATTATCAGCCACGGACCATATCTATTGATAGCAGATATAGACCCTTTTACACTGATCATCAATATAAACTTAAGCTATGAACCATTTCTATTGCTATTAATATCAGACATTGACCCCTGTTTACTGCTATAGACTTCAGACATAAACATTTTCTACTGCTATTATTGTCAGCTGAAAACCTTTTCGATTGATGGTACTATCGACATGAGCCCTTTCTACTGCTATTATTGGCAGCCGTAAACCTTTTCGATTGATGATACTATCGCCATGAGCCCTTTCTACTGCTATTATTGTTGGTCATACTACACCAATTCATTTTCCATATGCCTACCTTATAGCTCTAAGCTCTGTACTGAGTTCCCTAATATAGGTAGCTATATTTTTTATTACTTGTTTTGAAAGACCTATCTTAGTTTTATCAAAAAAACATACAGAAGCCATACATTGAGTATGTTTTGAAAAAGCTGTTTGGGTAGGATGGTGCTGACCCACCTACTTGCATGTAGAAACACGAGGAAAATGTAAAATTACGCTACAAAACCGTTTATTAAAACTCTATCCAGGTGTTCAGGTCATATAATAATGTATATGTGCCGATTAAACGTTTAGTTCATTTCACGGGTTTTTAAAATATCCACGATTGAATATGCGTAAATGAATTATGAATAACTGAGTACTTGCCTTGTGATTTTCTAGGCTTTTTTTGTTATTTATATATACATGATCAATTATGTGTTATACTTATATTGTCTATTAATGCTGCTTTTTTTGTTAGAGAATATAACCTGGTGGATATATTTTTATTTACACCACCCCGTTTTTCTGGGATGACAATAGGGTAAGAATACGGTTTGGTGCACCCTAGAACCTGGTTTAAAACCCCAGCGGCCTTTTTGCCACTGACCGTTCCAAGGCGGTAGTCCTATTGTCGACCGTTTTATGTTTGTGACGTCATATCTTTTTTGTTTGTTTCTGTGTTTGTGTTTTTGGTTGACTATGGTCCAGGAATGCTACGTTCCTGTTTGACTTGTATAATTTTAGACAATTTCCCACACGTTTACATCTAAACTTCATCTAAAATTCCTATCTACAATTCCTGTATGTTTGACCTTTATCGACTTTATTAAACTTTTGCATATCAGTCGAGGTCAGTTTGATTTAATTATGTCATCAGTGGAAGTATGGATAAATGTTTTTCGTTTTCACATTGATCAAGTATGAAGTTTACATCTAACTCGATAAAGTATGTCGACTCACGTTTACATCTAACTTGTACTTGGCACACGTCACAAGCATAACAAGTGTTTGACGAAATGTGGCGTCCAATTCGGTAATTGGCAATGTCACTGGAATATTAAAGAGAAACTTACGTAATCATGATGCATGTTGGACATCAAAAGAGGCGAGATTGTAACCATATTTTATTTCAAAATGTATCACACAAAATAAACCGTCAATAACGTATTGATTTGCTAGACACAGTGACAATTCCTAAAATAGAAAAATAACATGTCAAGACAACGTCTTAAATGATGGAGTTTTCTCACATAAACTGTTTGCCAATATATAGAGTTTAATAACCAGTGTTTCTGATATACGGGAAATAACTCCCGATGTAGAGAAATGGCCCCGATATAAGAACGCGTACGGAGCACGAGTTCTTATATCGGGGCATATAAGAACGAGTGCGGAGAACGAGTTCTTATATCGGGGCCATTTATCTACCGAGGGAGATATGTTCATTATCTCAAAAACACTGGTTATTAAACTATATATTACATAATTTAAAATGATATTTTATTAATATTTCTAATGATTCACGCCTTTTTACACCATTTTGCACGAGAACGCCAAGACAACGTTACGTCATACAACAAAAACAAGTGGAACAGGAACTCTTCGTTAATGTCCGTAATGGGTATTCCCTAGTGGCGGAATCTGACGACGACGTCCGTAAAACAACCGGAACGTCATTTGCCGGGGACTGACGGGGACTGCCGCCACTGACGGAAAAGGCCGAGCAATGTTCCGCAAATGATTAGATATAGCTTTTGTAATCCCAGTATTTCCTATACAAATCACAGACAAATATGTAATATGATTTCCATCCAAAAAATTAAAAACATGCTAATTTATGTCTCAGATTGCTGGAAATGCCATTTCAGAGCACCTAGGTTTCAAAATTTTCCGGGGGGCATGCCCCCGGACCCCACTAGAGAGCTCGGGCCTTGTGGGCCCTCGGGCTCGGCCGCTGCGCGGTCTCGCATAGTTCAGATAGTATTCCAGATGCCAACCCTCTGTTAGGGAGTATTCCAGATGCCATGCCCAAAAAAAGCCAGTACTCCAGATGCCAGAGGGGGGGGGGGGGGGGGGGGTGGGGGGGGGGGCGGGGGGATTCCCTCATTTAACTTAAATCTGTAATCTGGCATGGACCAGCAGACAAATAATCAGATTCCAGCCCAACATGTTGTATAAAAACTGTATTAGAACAAACAAAATACATTGTCTTTAAATTGTGACAATTACTGTTTAATCGTACTTATCTTATTTCCTGTGTATAAATAAATGTATACCGAAAATTGTATATTACATAAACTGATAGGCGTGACTGAAAGTAACACACGGCAATCTTGCCGCTAAAACTGGCACTTCAATGTATTAACCCAGTATCAATTTGTCCTTAACCCTGCTTGTGCTCGTATGTAATTAAGCAAAATATAGTATAATTTGGAGTGTTCAATTCGAGGGTTAAGTGCAAAACTATTCTATCTACATACGAATAAAGACGGAGATAGAATACTTTTGCACTGAACCCTCGAATTGTTCGTCGTTATTCTATCGTTAGGGTTTAAATATATTAATATTGCAATATTATCAACAATTAGTTGAAACAAATAATTATTAATATGATTTGTTGGGTTTTTTTTGTTGTTTTTATGTGTAAAAAAACTAATGTTACGAAAATATTAACTTAAACATAATATCAATCAATTCTTCAATTTAATATTATAATTGTAAGCTTTTTAAAATATGAAGATGTTCTTGGTTCATTCAATTGTACGTGTTAAGATGGGACTAGTATCAGTTTTTACAATATATCTCATTTGAACAGCGTAACGACTACATAATTAAAGCTTAAACCAACCTGGACCAGACGGAACAGCTGACCAGCTCAGAGTCATCTGGACACACTGCTGAGGAAGTTCCTTCGACGTTAAACAACACCACGTGACCCGGTAGTCCTGGGCGACACACTACATGCGGCTGAGAAGAAATATGTTCCTATGATTTCATTGTGTACACCGGCAAAAATGAAATAAAATTAAGGATTACATATAACATATTTATTATAACTCACATAAAACGCCCATGCTAAACCCCCATAGACAACAATCTGTAATTTCCTACTATCTGACGCGATGGTGATAGTACAGGGTGATATTAAATCGCAGGATGATAGTAGAAAAATATCAGGGTCCCGTTTTATGAAACAACTTACGACCATTTTGATCGTAAATCAATTTCTTAAATGCTTCACTATAAATTACACTTTTCAAATAAACGTGATTTCATTTCATTTTCTTATACATGTGATCTTTCTGCACTACGTGCACACATACGTGTCTACATTGAATGTTTAGGGGATGAAAGGGAACGATTTTAAAATTTGAGACTTATCGTAAGATTTTTAATAAAACAGGGCCCAGATGCGCAACTTTGATGCGCGTTTGGTGACGTCATCAGCTCAGTGTGGTGAAATTGCTATTTTAACTCATCATAACTCCAACAGTATTTTAACAATTTCATTTTCTTAGTTACGTTATTTCCAATCAAACGATATAACTTTTATAGCAACATTTTGAAAAAAAACAGAATGTTTTCAAAAAAAGAAATCCGTCAAAGTGAAATGAACCTTATTTTGGCCCGTGGGGATTTCGGTATAATAAAATAAATATTCGTGAGAGGGTGATAGTAAGAATGTTCACCCATCGGATATTGATTCGCCTCGGGTGATAATCATATCCTCAGGATGAACATTCTTACTATCACCCTCTCATGAATGTGATATTTATTTTATAATACCGAAATACCCTCGGATGTAATCCTTAGTTTTGTTTATGGCGGGAGAAAAAGATGTGTGTGTTGCGTAGGTGTGTTCTTTCAAACATTCTCTCCGAATGTGTGAAAGAACACGCGTTCTGTTCTCAAGAAAATTACTTCATCTTAAACAAAACCAAGGGTTCAAAACGAAAAAATGAAAAAAAAGAAAAAAACACTTTAACGTCTGATTATGTGCTTTTAAAGAATAGTTCACACTGCCACATCGTACCTCTACGTATTATAACATAAATTTAACACTATTTGACAGATATGTTACAAGATATGTATTAAACATCATGATTTTACTAACAACATATGCAAATGGATTGAACTATAGATTATTAGATTATCACAACATCAGTTACAGTTATCTCCATTGTGGTTGTATGTTATTCAGTTTGAAAACAATATATATTGCCAGTAATTGCGAAAGTTTTGACGTTAAACGTTTTGTGAAAGAATATTAGATCTCTATTTAACTTTTCATTTATATGTGATACAAACTATTCACAATCTAAATCTTACATTTCCTTGTGAAGCTACACATGTATCACCTTTGAATATAGCACCTTCCCAGGGTCTATTGTCAGTATCAACACACGTGCATTCTTCTGCCTGGGTCCCAATCGGGCAGGTCTGTCCGTCAAGAGATATTACATCTGTAAGTATACAGCAAATTAAACAAACCATTTAGGAATGGTAGATACAGTAAATTAAACAAACAATGTAAGGTGTAGAAGATAAAGTAAATGAAATAAAGAATTTAAGGTATGGTAGATACAGTAAATGAAACAAACAATGTATGGTGGGGTAGATTCAGTACATGAAATAAACAATGTAAGGTTTGGTAGATTTAGTAAATGAAATAAACAATGTAAGGTTTGGTAGATTTAGTAAATAAAATAAAGAAGTTAAGGTTGTTAGATTCAGTACATGAAATAAACAATGTAAGGTTTGGTAGATTTAGTAAATAAAATAAAGAAGTTAAGGTTTGGTAGATTCAGTAAATGAAATAAACAATGTAAGGTTTGGTAGATTTAGTAAATAAAATAAAGAAGTTAAGTTATGGTAGATACAGTAAATGAAATAAAGAATTTAAGGTACGGTAGATACAGTTAGTGAAACAAGCAATGTATGGTGTAGTAGATACAGCAAATATAACAAACAATTTAGGTATGGTAGATACAGTAAATGAAATAAACAATGTAAGGGTTGGTATATTTAGTAAATAAAATAAAGAAGTTAAGGTTTGGTAGATTCAGTAAATGAAATAAACAATGTAAGGTTTGGTAGATTCAGTAAATGAAATAAACAATGTAAGGTTTGGTATATTTAGTAAATAAAATAAAGAAGTTAAGGTTTGGTAGATTCAGTAAATAAAATAAAGAAGTTAAGGTTTGGTAGATTCAGTAAATGAAATAAACAATGTAAGGTTTGGTAGATTTAGTAAATAAAATAAAGAAGTTAAGTTATGGTAGATACAGTAAATGAAATAAAGAATTTAAGGTACGGTAGATACAGTTAGTGAAACAAGCAATGTATGGTGTAGTAGATACAGCAAATTAAACAAACCATTTAGGTATGGTAGATACAGTAAATGAAATAAACAATGTAAGGTTTGGTATATTTAGTAAATAAAATAAAGAAGTTAAGGTTTGGTAGATTCAGTAAATGAAATAAACAATGTAAGGTTTGGTAGATTCAGTAAATGAAATAAACAATGTAAGGTTTGGTATATTTAGTAAATAAAATAAAGAAGTTAAGGTTTGGTAGATTCAGTAAATAAAATAAAGAAGTTAAGGTTTGGTAGATTCAGTAAATGAAATAAACAATGTAAGGTTTGGTAGATTTAGTAAATAAAATAAAGAAGTTAAGTTATGGTAGATACAGTAAATGAAATAAAGAATTTAAGGTACGGTAGATACAGTTAGTGAAACAAGCAATGTATGGTGTAGTAGATACAGCAAATTAAACAAACCATTTAGGTATGGTAGATACAGTAAATGAAATAAACAATGTAAGGTTTGGTATATTTAGTAAATAAAATAAAGAAGTTAAGGTTTGGTAGATTCAGTAAATGAAATAAACAATGTAAGGTTTGGTAGATTCAGTAAATGAAATAAACAATGTAAGGTTTGGTATATTTAGTAAATAAAATAAAGAAGTTAAGGTTTGGTAGATTCAGTAAATGAAATAAACAATGTAAGGTTTGGTAGATTCAGTAAATGAAATAAACAATGTAAGGTTTGGTATATTTAGTAAATAAAATAAAGAAGTTAAGGTTTGGTAGATTCAGTAAATAAAATAAAGAAGTTAAGGTTTGGTAGATTCAGTAAATGAAATAAACAATGTAAGGTTTGGTAGATTTAGTAAATAAAATAAAGAAGTTAAGTTATGGTAGATACAGTAAATGAAATAAAGAATTTAAGGTACGGTAGATACAGTTAGTGAAACAAGCAATGTATGGTGTAGTAAATACAGAAAATTAAACAAACCATTTAGGTATGGTAGATACAGTAAATGAAATAAACAATGTAAGGTTTGGTATATTTAGTAAATAAAATAAAGAAGTTAAGGTTTGGTAGATTCAGTAAATGAAATAAACAATGTAAGGTTTGGTAGATTCAGTAAATGAAATAAACAATGTAAGGTTTGGTATATTTAGTAAATAAAATAAAGAAGTTAAGGTTTGGTAGATTCAGTAAATAAAATAAAGAAGTTAAGGTTTGGTAGATTCAGTAAATGAAATAAACAATGTAAGGTTTGGTAGATTTAGTAAATAAAATAAAGAAGTTAAGTTATGGTAGATACAGTAAATGAAATAAAGAATTTAAGGTACGGTAGATACAGTTAGTGAAACAAGCAATGTATGGTGTAGTAGATACAGCAAATTAAACAAACCATTTAGGTATGGTAGATACAGTAAATGAAATAAACAATGTAAGGTTTGGTATATTTAGTAAATAAAATAAAGAAGTTAAGGTTTGGTAGATTCAGTAAATGAAATAAACAATGTAAGGTTTGGTAGATTCAGTAAATAAAATAAAGAAGTTAAGGTATGGGAGATACAGTAAATGAAATAAACAATGTAAGGTTTGGTATATTTAGTAAATAAAATAAAGAAGTTAAGGTTTGGTAGATTCAGTAAATGAAATAAACAATGTAAGGTTTGGTAGATTCAGTAAATAAAATAAAGAAGTTAAGGTATGGGAGATACAGTAAATGAAATAAACAATGTAAGGTTTGGTATATTTAGTAAATAAAATAAAGAAGTTAAGGTATGGGAGATACAGTAAATGAAATAAACAATGTAAGGTTTGGTATATTTAGTAAATAAAATAAAGAAGTTAAGGTATGGTAGATACAGTAAATGAAACAAGCAATGTAAGGTGTATTAGATACAGTTAATGAAACAATTTAAGTTCTGGTAGATTCAGCAAATAAAATAAAGAAGTTAAGGTTTGGTAAATTCAGTAAATGAAACAAACACTTTAAGGTTTGGTAGATTCAGTAAATGAAACAAACACTTTAAGGTTTGGTAGATTCAGTAAATGAAACAAACACTTTAAGGTTTGGTAGATACAAACACTTTAAGGTTTGGTAGATTCAGTAAATGAAACAAACACTTTAAGGTTTGGTAGATTCAGTAAATGAAACAAACACTTTAAGGTTTGGTAGATTCAGTAAATGAAACAAACACTTTAAGGTTTGGTAGATTCAGTAAATGAAACAAACACTTTAAGGTATGGTAGATTCCGTAAATGAAACAAATACTTTAAGGTTTTGTAGATTCTGTAAATAAAATAAACAATTTAAGGTATGGTAGATTCCGTAAATGAAACAAATACTTTAAGGTTTTGTAGATTCTGTAAATAAAATAAACAATTGAAGGTATGGTAGATTCCGTAAATAAAATAAAGAAATTAAGTTATGGTAGATACAGTAAATGAAACCAGCAATGTATGGTGTGGTAGATTCAAAATCTCTATATTTCTGATAAATATTGCTTGCATGAGAACCATTTTCTTTAAAATAGGGACACCTACTCCCAAACCCTCCACCTTCACCCCAACACTCAGCACTTTGCACCTTGTATTAGGAGTAAGTTGAAAACAGGTCACGCTACGCCCCTGTTCTTGACTAGTCAAACATGAATTTGTCGGCTTTGAATCATATGAAAAGGTCCGTTTCACATGGGAGAAAGTTCATTGTTTTTTATTATCTATTTTTAAATTTATTTATTTATTAAGCAAATGTGGATCCAAAAATATAACAAAAACTCAATATGCATCTTTTTAGAGATCCTCTAAAAATATTGATCATGTTTTTGATTTTTTATATCTGATTGCATTCCTCACTGTATATTCGTAAATTCAGAGATCTCCACATATAGAGGCAAAAATCATACTCGTTGTGTGACCAATAGTTTGTAAAATATGTATTTGCTGTTTAAATTGTTACATATTTTGACAGTCCCTTTATATGAAAACATGTTATGTGCTGATAAAACAATTAACATGAATCGAAGTCCACTTCAAGATATAACCTTCTTAAAATTACCAGGATAGAGAATATAACAACATGAAAGTTTGAACCCTGTATTGCAGATGTTCCGACTATAATAAAATGAAACATGGATAATCCTAAATTATCTTTTAATTGAATATCGTTTAAAATGCATCTAACTAATTCAGCGTTAACATTGAATATTTCGAAAATTTCGAAAATGTATTTTGAAAACTACGCATTTGTAGTTGTAATGCTAGTAAAAAAGATATATAGGGTCCTATATAAACCACAGCGTTCAAACGCAATGGCATCGTAGGTCCGCACTGTACTACAAACCACGATGTCAAAATAATTTTAGTTGGCATATTTTAGAATAAGGAACATTGAAGGCTGCACTAAACAATTAACAAAATCCTAATTACCCAGTTGTATACGTGTTATAATTTATTTTCTAAGAAAACACGACTTTAAAGCTTGAAAATGTGTTCTTGCAATCAGAGAAGACAATTTCAACTCGTTATTTTCGCAGTTCAACTGTATCTCTAATCAATCTTGAAATACACCTAGAGTATAATATACATAGAGTAGCCCTGACCGAGTAAATTTTAAATTTAGTTATACAAAGGTTTATTATCGTAACCTTGATCTACTTTTTAAAATATAAAAAACTGATTTAAGAACTCTTCTGCGACAAGGTCTATCACAACCTGACTTCAATGGTGATGCGATTTACAAACTGCGAAAGAGTCTTGGTCATAATCACTGTCATACCAACGTTATTAACTTGTTTAACAGTTTATTAAAACAGGTTATGACCCTATCAGTTTGCAACGTACAGCATGTTTAGTGGTTGACCCATTTACAGCAACGAGCAACATCGCCGTCTAAGTGGAGATAATTAACGATGTCAAATCATCCCTCTTATCATAAATGTTATTATCATTATTTCTCTGTTTTCAATCGAGAGATGAAAATCGAGAAAAAAAGCGAAAGTATCAGTTCTAAATATTAGCTTCGTTGAGTTGCAGTTTTCCTTAGGATAGATATTATTACCCATAGTAGAAAGGAAAGGGTTGTCAATGTTCAATATACCATCCCGATACCGTGAGGTGTCAATAAAGGTGTTGGTGACATCTGAGTATCCAGTGAAAGATTGAACATGAAATCTCTTTCATAGCAATACAAAAGCTAATCTGCTGCAAGTGGTGCACCGGTGGTACCCATTAGAATACCAACAATTTGCCTATAAATAGTAGTTTCATATCTGAAGAAAATGCGATCTAATAAGTATATACGCTTAATATATAACATAATTTTTAAACATTGTATTTTTTTGGCGATGTTAAAATTAAATACTTTTGCACATTTGACTTATTCTGAGGTATTTTATACGATATAGAATGATTATTTCAATAATGATTTTCAGTAATAATTGCTGAATTTTGTTAATCTATTTCATTTAATTATTTATTATTTTATTTATTTTTTTACAGAATTTCAGTGTTTTCTATAAAAAAATTAATAATAATCGCATTGCAAAACGATGAACTATTTAAACTGTTTAGAAAGAAATTCAGGTTTGGATTGTTTCACTAAAATTGTAAATTATTACTTACGTTTCACAGTTTCACAGTTTAAACCAGAATAAGCATCATAACATACACAGCGATAGCCCCAGCTGCCGGTGGCAACGCACATTCCCTCATTCAAGCATGGATTTCTACAAAAACATCAACATTCGTTTACAAAACTTATTCTTTATAGGATTTGCAAAGATGGAGTGTGTGTAATATAAACTCGTAAAGGTTGAGGCTGGTGTCGGGGAAAGTTGAGGTTTATAACTCCGTTGGTTACGTTTACTTTCCCTGCTGCTTCAAGTATGTTAGTCCTCCGTAAATTTTAATGGAGGTCTACACGTTTATAGTTTTTTCAGCCCACCATGTTGACTATATTGTGGTGGAGGGACTCTAAACTTGGAATGACACACTCTCAAGTATTTGCTTATTGATGTAGCTGTTTAGTGACTAGTGGAAATATGCTTAATAACTAAATATTGTGTTATTATGATTGTGCCTAAGTAAATGAAAAGAGTATGGAAGGAGAAATTTGAAAATCTCCGAACACGATAAATACAAACAAATACTGCAGTTTCGGTTTGATTGAGACTGTTCATGAACAGTAGTGAAAAGTGCTTGCTACCGTTCAGGCCCTCTATCCCGGGTTGATCAGAACTCAATATTTAAAATGTCAATATTACAAAACGTTTAGTCATCCCGAAGATGGTATGCAAATGACGGTAAACATGGAACCTTCAACGAGGTATTTTCCCACAATTCCATGAACAGCGGCGTATGGTCTCAGTTTCTAACAAAATGCTTTGCCCTAAACGAGAAAACAATGGCCAAAATAAACAAAATGGAATTTAGTTGGGAGCAGAGGTTATTAAGCCTCCGAAACACGGGCAACAGTCAAAAGACTAAATTAAAAAGCAGGCATATCCTAAGGATGATTAAGCAATATTCATACCTTTAAAGGCTTGACTAGTGGAACCATCTATTCTAAATTCAAGTAAGAAAACATACTTATTTGAGAATGTAGCACCGATATCTGTAATAAATATCGGGCTCAGCGATCTCCAAGGATCGGAATGAATAATAGTTCTGATTGCAAGCACGGGGAGACGTTTAACTTCCGCCATACTGCACTAGCAACGCTACTGTGATATATAAAACGAGCATGAAAGGAGCAATTTGGAGATCACAATAAACACAAAATATATTGCAGTCTCGGTTTGAAAAGTGCTTGCTATAGTTCAGGCTCTCTAGCACCGGGTTGAGCAGAACTCGATATTTAAAAGTCAATAGTACAGAATTTTCAGCCATCCTGGAGATGGTATCCATACGACGGTGAACATGAAACCTTCAATGAGGTATTTTCACACTGTTTCATGGCCAGCGGCATACGGCACACGAGAAAACAATCGGCGAAATTACAAAAAAATGGAATTTAGTTGGGAGCACTTGCCTAAATAAGCCCACAGCTGATTTCTATATACTCTGTTTACCTCCGTGGACGAATGGTTAACGACGTTGCGTTGTAAACCTTTGCCTCCCACCGCTGCGGGTTCGAATCTCACTGGGAGCTCGACTTGTGAGGAAGTGCCGATTCTTATGGATGGCGGGAGGTTTACAGTACTGGTTCTACCCAGGAAAAGTGGGTGGTCTGCCTCCACCAAATTGTTTTTCGACCGTCATATATAACCTTACATGTGTTGAAAATAAAGTAAAACAATATACAAACAACCGAACAAATCAGGTGATTATTGAGGTGTGCACAATGCAATAAACCGTTTGTTCCGACACATTCCCTTCCGTCATTTTACTGCACTGTGTAGCCTTTGATTATGACCTGTTTATTCACAGTGAATGATCTTACTTTCGCCTTTATATATTTCCAAAAACTAATATCGTCTCAAATATACTATACTTTTTAAAATTATACCACATTACATAATTTGGCTTTTCATAAATAAATAATATCATAACAACATATTAATCTTAGGACATAATGATACAAATTCAAACTATGGTGGCTGATTTCTTCCATTTGTCGTCTTTTCGGTATTTCGCCCCCGAATAGACGACAGAACGAAAAGACGACAGAACGAAAAGACGCCATTTCAAGTGCGAAGGGACGACAGAACGCCACGCGAAAAGACGACACTTCAGCCGCGAAAAGACGCCATTTGATATTGTCGTCTTTTTGTTATTTTTGTGTGGCCTTCGGTCGTCTTTTCGCCCTTGAAATTGTGTCTTTTCGTTCTGTCGTTCTGTCGTCCTTTCGTTCTGTCGTCTTTTCGCGCTGCATTTGTCGTCTTTTCGTTTCGTCGTCATTTCGTTCTGTCGTGTTTTGGTTCTGTCGTCTTTTCGTTCTGTTGTCTTTTCGTTCTGCCGTTCTTTCGTCTTTTCGTTCTGTCGTCTTTTCTCCTTCCGGTTGACATGCGCGTTTCGGTCATTGCGGCCATTTCATCGGGACGATTTTGAACTGTCGGAGAATAGGGCAAAATCGACAGGGAGTGTGCATACCGTATGTTCAATAAATAATAATCGAAGGATTACTTTAAAGCGATAAACGACCCGGAATCTGTATTTGTTCAACCCGATAAAGATGTCATCCATTTTAATGAAAGATACCTTAACGGAGAATTGCAAATTATGTTCGAAGGACTAGATTCTGAAATTTCAATATCGGAAATATCAAAAGGATTTAAAGAATGACAATTAGGACGTTCAGGGGGTCCCGACTCGTTGATTAATGAATTTTTTAAATATGGTATAGACCATCTTACCACATATTTGTGTAAATAGTTTAATTACGCTATTTGATAAACGACATTTTCCAGAAAAATGGTCGGAAGGATTTGTTGTTCCGATTCTTAAAAAAGGCGATATAAATGAACCAGAAAATTACAGAGGAATATATTTGGTAAACTATTTACTAGAATCCTAAATAACAGACTTAGCACCTGTGCTGAGAAATATCAGGTTTATGTTGAAGCAAAGGCGAGTTTTTGTAAACATATGGGTACCATAGATAATATATTTGTTGTACATGGACTTATAACGCATATGTTCAATGCAAATAAGAAATTGTATGTTGCTTTTATAGATTTTACAAAATCGTTCGATTATGTAGTACGAGATATTCTGTGGTTTAAACTGTTAAAGTATGGGGTCAGGGGTAATATATTAGATGTCATTACGTCAATGTACAGTAATGTGAAATCAAGAATTAAGCATGACAACCGGTTAAGTGAAAGTTTTACATGCTTCATAGGGGTCCGCCAGGGCGAATGTATGTCACCATTTTTATTTTCAATGTACTTAAATGACCTTGAAGAAACTTTTATTTTAAGTGGATATGAAGGTATTGATGTGGGAATGTTAAAATTATGTCTATTATTATATGCAGATGATACTGTTATTTTCTCTAATTCAGAGACATGTTTGCAAAATGGTTTAAACATTTTAAAAGACTACTGTAGTAAATAGAAAGAAAGATATAAAAATCGAACAGGGAAAGTAGCATTCAATGACGACAGTCAACCACAAAACACAAAAACAAACACGCAAACAGACAAACGAGAAGGCAAAAGTAATAGAAAATGCAAACGACATCACAACCACAAAAGTGTTGACAACAGGGCTTCCGCCTTGGAACGGTCAGTGGCCTTTTCCTAATTAAACGGACCTTTTCCTAATTAAACGGAACACTGTAAATAAAGAAATCCCCGCCATGAAATATTCTCTTACCAACAAGGCAGCGTTATAAGGCAATATAAGTAAAACACCTAGATGCTCGTTTATATATAAATACAAAAAAAGCCTAGAAATCCACAATGAAGGTACTCGATGACTTTGCAGAAGCCAGAGCAACAAGAGAAAAAAACATTGAGGGCACGACAAGACAAGAAGCTTAATGTGAATGTTAATAAAACTTCAAAAAAGGAGGGATAAACCGCAGAGAATTACGTTTCGAATACAATGCGTTGATATAGAAATTGTCAATAATGTTTCTTACTTAGGAGTTATATTTACTACAGGGGTTTCTTTCTCCGAAACATATGATGCACGGTCAGGCCAAGCTCATAAAGCGATATTTAAATTAAAATCGTATGTCTATAAATTCCCAGACATATCAGTTAGTCACATGTTAGATGTATTTGATAAGCTTATACTGCCTATATTAAGTTATGGGGGTGAAGTTTGGGGATAGTTCTCGAAAGAGTACATTTACAATACTGTAAACATATTTTAGGAGTAAGAATACAAACACAAAACAATTGTATATAGTGAGTGAGTGAGTGAGTGAGTGAGTGAGTGAGTGAGTGAGTGAGTGAGTGAGTGAGTGAGTGAGTGAGTGAGTGAGTGAGTGAGTGAGTGAGTGAGTGAGTGAGTGAGTGAGTGAGTGAGTGAGTGAGTGAGTGAGTGAGTGAGTGAGTGAGTGAGTGAGTGAGTGAGTGAGTGAGTGAGTGAGTGAGTGAGTGAGTGAGTGAGTGAGTGAGTGAGTGAGTGAGTGAGTGAGTGAGTGAGTGAGTGAGTGAGTGAGTGAGTGAGTGAGTGAGTGAGTGAGTGAGTGAGTGAGTGAGTGAGTGAGTGAGTGAGTGAGTGAGTGAGTGAGTGAGTGAGTGAGTGAGTGAGTGAGTGAGTGAGTGAGTGAGTGAGTGAGTGAGTGAGTGAGTGAGTGAGTGAGTGAGTGAGTGAGTGAGTGAGTGAGTGAGTGAGTGAGTGAGTGAGTGAGTGAGTGAGGGAGGGAGGGAGGGAGGGAGTGAGTGAGTGAGTGAGTGAGTGAGTGAGTGAGTGAGTGAGTGAGTGAGTGAGTGAGTGAGTGAGTGAGTGAGTGAGTGAGTGAGTGAGTGAGTGAGTGAGTGAGTGAGTGAGTGAGTGAGTGAGTGAGTGAGTGAGTGAGTGAGTGAGTGAGTGAGTGAGTGAGTGAGTGAGTGAGTGAGTGAGTGAGTGAGTGAGTGAGTGAGTGAGTGAGTGAGTGAGTGAGTGAGTGAGTGAGTGAGTGAGTGAGTGAGTGAGTGAGTGAGTGAGTGAGTGTTTATATATGTGTGCGCGAGTGGTTGCATGTGCGTGCACGACATTGATACAATATAATTATATCTTCATTTTGCATGAACTGCCATTGATAACTGTTAAGATAATTATGTATGTATTACATGTATACTGATAGGCCATTGGTAGTTTGTATGAATAAAGTATCTATCTATCTATCTGTAAACGCAGAATGGTCATCATAATTATATTGATCACTAGTCTTTTGTAAGGCAATAAACATGTAATTATAGTATGTCTTGTATGGTATGAATTGTATGAATTCTGCAACTCATTAATTAGTTCACACCTTATATAATGAAAACTGAAGTGATAATTATATGTTTGGCTTTATCTTAATCAGTTCTGTTTGAAAGTGTCAAGATTTAATTGCAATATGTATATTATATGAACGTATTTTGAACGAGCGAGTGGGGAATAATAATGTTATTGGAAGTATTACCTTTGTTGGTAATCAAGGGTATAGTCATGGAGTGTAAGTAAGTAAGTAAATATTTTATTATAGTGACATGTGTATACGCAAATAACAAACATTTAATACAAATGCATAGAGAAACACCCGGCCCAACGGACCTATAAGTCACCTCATAATTATAGTTTACAAGTAGTCAACATGGTTAAACGTAATAGAAAATACTGTTATGAGCTAACAATGTGTATGTAGATCTATGGTATAGTTTAGTTGATTATGTCATAAGTACAGAACATATTTTCAAAGTGCATCGACGTTTGATGTTCTTGAACCCAATATTTTAAATGATCATTATCTTATATCGTTTTCTTTCGAATTTTCCAAACCAGGTAGCATAAATGAGGATATAAATTGTAATGATAAGAGAGTAAAATATAAGTGTGCATGGAAAACGAAAAGAAATATGATTACGTTGAGAAACTTTCATCTCTTGATATAACAGAAAAATTGTATAGGTTTAATCAATCTGTAAATGAATGTTCAAATAGTGACGATGTTAATACTTGTATTGAAGGATTTTCTAATATTATTGATGAAGTTGTCTCGCTTTTATTTATAAATAAAGTTATTTCTTCAGAAAACTATTCATCTAAAGATACAACGAAAGAGAGTCCTTGGTATACGGAGGAATGCTTTAATAGTAAATAAAATGTTGTATATATGCTGAATAAATATGGTAAATGCTAGATCAAAGTATAAGTCACTTATATGTAGATGTAGATATGAGTATGATAAAACTGAAACAGATAAACTTATACAGGCTAAACATAGAAATGCTAAGATGTACTGGAATATGCTAAAAAGTGTGCTGGAACATTCAGATTAGTGCTTTTGAGCAATATTTTAAACCCAGAGATTCAATTGTTTACACCTGATGAAGATGTATTATATGTTATCGATAGATATGAAAATGATGAATTTAATATTATATTAGTGAATTAAATATTGAGATTACTGAACAAGGAATTATTAAAGGAATAAACCAACTTAAGTCAAACCGATCAGGAGGACCGGACCTATATTTAAATGATTTGTTTATACATGGTAAACATATTTTATCACCGGTATTACTTGAATTGTTCAAAAAAATAATTGAATGGGATATTTTCCTGACAGCTGGTCAGAGTGTCATGTTATACCTTTACACACAAAAAAGGAAGTATTAACGATGTAGATAATTATCGTGGTATTGCCTTTTTAAGTACTTTGGGTAAATTGTTTTCAAGAATTTTAAATATCATACTCACAAGCTGGGCTGAAAGTTATGCAGTAAACATTGGAGCGCAAGCTGGTTTTATGTCAAACATGAGTACAGTGGATAATGTGTTTGTGCTGCATGGATTAATCTCTCATTTTATAAATACAGGTAAAAAAACTGTATTGTGCTTTTGTCGACTTTACAAAAGCTTTTGATTATGTAGTTCGAGAACATCTGTGGTTTAAAATGATTAAACTGGGAATTCGGGGTAAAATGTTTAATATTATTCATTCTATGTACCAGTCTGTGAAATCAAGAGTTAAGTATTGTAATTTGTTGAGTGAAGAGTATAGTTGTATGCTAGGGGTTATGCAAGTCCTTTATTATTCTCAATGTTTTTGAATGATATTGGAGAAACATTTATGAATAATGGTATTGAAGGTATTGATGTAAACATGTTTAAAGTATTTCTTATATTATTTGCGGATGATATTGTTAGTTTTGCAAATAGTAGTGAAGAATTACAAAATAGCTTCAATTTAATTTCAGAATACTGTGATAGGTGGAAACTTGTTGTTTATGGCTCAAAAACAAAAATAATGGTATTCAAAAAAGGTGGTTCATTACCGAGAGGTCTACTCTTTTATTATAAAGATATTGTTCTAGATATAGTTAATAGTTTTAGTTACCTAGGTATTGTATTTACAACGGGTGGCTCTATTTCTGATACTCAGGCAACACTTGCAGGCCAAGCTTTGAAAGCAGTTTTTAAAATGAATAAATGTCTTTACAAATTTACGGTTTTATCTGTTAAACATAAGCTAGATTTGTTTGATAAGCTGATTACACCCATTTTGAACTATGGATCTGAAGTTTGGTGGTTTCTACAGGCGACTGCCATTGAAAGAGCACTCATGCAATTTTTTAAAAGGTTATTGGGAGTAAAAAAAAATCAACACAAAAATGAGATATAGTGTCCTATAGAAACCACAGCGTCCGAACGCAATGGTATCGTAGGTCCGCACTGTACTGCAAACAAGGACTTGATAATACAACGAAAGAGACAAAAAACAACAGAAAGGGTGGTGAAGACAGGTTTACCGACTTGGAACGGTCAGTAGGCAATACGGCCTACTGGTTAGCTTGAATCAATTTTATATGCGCACAATCCTCGCTATTATCCTGTATTCAGCGCCCAAATAGACAAGACAGTGTAAACAAAACTACATCCCATCAAAGGGAATTCTCTAACAATAAAGTCCACATCCAGAGAAACTAACTAAAGAAACGCATACAAAATAATAAACATCTCAGGATGTATCCAGAATCGTACTGAACAACCATAGTAGTTGCAGCTAAAGAGAAAATCAATCCAGGGTACGACCAGAAAACCCGAGGGACGAAAGCTCATGCACCCACCTCCCTTAGTTGGGGTTTCAGTAGGTACAGTCATAGAGTCCCAAGAGGTAGTCCAATCATCGCACAAGTGAAACGTGAAGCATAATGACTGACTGTAGAGGGGTCAATCACTAAACATGCAGTGCGCTGTAAAACCAAATGGTTATATTCTTTTCTGACGAACTTCCTGATTAAATGTGTAAAGCGGTCAGGAAACCCGTCAGACCGATTTTATATATGGAGAACTGGGTAGAAAGTCTATGTTATGTCATCGTCATTTTAATATTTTACAATACTAGGTTAAAATATTGTAAATTAATGAAAATAAATATGTAAAACAAATATATGTTTTGATGTTAAACGATATAATTGCTCAACCAATATAAAAAATTGAGCATCTTTAATGAGAGATATATTGTGCATTATGGGATTCAATGATGCAGTGGGTAATTCTAAATTGTTTTTGTTTGTTGCTAAACAGAGATAACATGACAACTGTATCCAAATTGTATCTGATTCAAGCAGAGCACGATTTTATAACTGTATATGTTGCAACCCTATCTTAATATTTGTAATATATCTAAATTTAGCAGTGCATTAACACAATTAAGAGTATCCTCACACAGACTAGAAATAGAAGCAGGACGTTGGAATAAACCTAATATAATTCCAGTAAATGAGCGAAAATGTAAATTTTGCAATATACTAGAAGACGAATTTCATTTTATGTTAGAATGCCCTATATATTCGGAGTTTTAAAAAAATACTATTGGAATAGTCCAAATATGCATAAACTTATTTTGTTAATTAACTCAGAGTGTCAAAAATAAATTAGAAACGTTGCTATTTTTGTTTACAAATCTTTTAATAAACGAAATGAATGTTTGTTTGCA
Organism: Cyrtodaria siliqua; assembly: GCA_037043455.1. NCBI lineage: Eukaryota > Metazoa > Mollusca > Bivalvia > Adapedonta > Hiatellidae > Cyrtodaria > Cyrtodaria siliqua. Next base: position 75,503 of record JAWPHD010000937.1, read on the forward strand.
AATAATTGAATTAATAAATTAATGTTTAAATTAGCAAATTTAATCTGAATACTGTTTAAAACTGTTATTTGTTAAAAGCCTTCTCCACACAAATGAAAGGAACTATTATTAAATATATAATTTTGTACATAATGGTATCATAACGAACAAATGATATAGTGCATTTGTAAAATATGTTAGTTGTGAATATTGTATATTTTAACTGTCAGTCATATGTTCTGTAAAATGTATATCCTCATGGGCTATTTGCCTTATGGAATTTTGATAATACACTTATAATAACTTATAATAATAATATGAACAGAGAATCTTAAATTAGTTCATATGTATTAGTTGTTTATGACTGTAACCTGGCTGTATGATCTTGCATAATGATGCCAAACACATGTATACAGTTCCAGTCCACCAAGTAAAGCAGTTTCGCAGATACAAGCTTACATGTACATACAAACTTCAATCGAGTGAAGACGACGAGCAATCGATGACAATTTCTCTTTTTTTTTTCGAAAGAGTCGAGCTAACATATTAAATATTAAGAACGTATATATGTGTAATATATTTACTATTACATTTCATATGTTTTAGATATAGTTCTAAACTATTAACGTATTACCATCAACTTAATATGTTACACAACTATTTTAAAATACATATTAAGAGAAAATCAAATATTATTGACTTCCAAATGAACTTTTAAGTTACCCCGGAAAGTAAATCATTAAATACTAGTCATTTTATTACATTTTTACATGAACAACTCCATTTTTATGTCCGCTAAACCATCCTTCATTGTTACATAACAATTTAAATAATAAGAATATAATGTTTACTCCAAACATAATAATTAGTACGACTGGCAGTATCAGTCCCGGAAAGTTATTAAATTACAAAGTCAAAATATTATATTTTTAGTAACCCTCCGTTTATCATTGATTGGACAAAAGGTATGCACACATCCTGTATTTTTCCCCATTTCCCCAACAATTCAAAATCGTCCCCGACTTTTAGTAGTCACCGCGAAATGGCCGCCATGACCGAAACGTGCATGTCAACCGGAAGGCGAAAAGACGACAGAACGAACAGACGACAGATCGAAAAGACGACAGAACGAAAAGACGACAAATGCAACGCGAAAAGACGACAGAACGAACAGATGACACAATGACAGAACTAAAAGACGCCATTTCAAGGGCGAAAAGACGACAGAAGGCCACATAAAATAACGAAAAGACGACAATATCAAATGGCGTCTTTTCGCGGTTGAAATGTCGTTTTTTCGCGTGGCGTTCTATCGTCGTTTCGCCCTTGAAATGGCGTCTGTTCGTTCTGTCTTCTTTTCGAGCTGCAATTATCGTCTTTTAGTCCTGCCGTCTTTTCGTTCTGTCATCTTTTCGGGGACGATATAACGAAAAGACGAGAAGACGACAAATGGCAGAAATCAGCCACCATACAAAATAACCATGTTTTGTTCAAAACATCGACATCACTAGTTCCATTATCTATTCTTTGTTATATATAAATATATTTGAAATGAGTCTATAATCAGTTGTACATACTCTAGAATACTTCATAAAACCTTAATATTTTTCATTTAACGTTCTCGTGAGAATACTTCGATCCCGTTTAAAGTAGCTATCCCATTTAACAACAGCCAAATTGTACAACGTATGTACAACGTTTCTGAACCACCTACTGACGACGAGGTATATAATATATATATAAAGACAGTAACTTACATAACTTGAGAATCCAAACTCTACAGACACAAGATAAACGGCTTAAATCAGCCAGACCAAACCTCAAAACTGGAGCGTCGAATTAAGAGATACCATTGCCAACATAAAATTAATTTTACGCATATTCAATCATGGATATTTTAAAAAACCGGCAAATAAACTATACTTTTAATCAACCTATATACATAATTATATGACCTGAACACCTGGATAGAGTTTTGATAATCGGTTTTGTAGTGTAATTTTGCCGTTATCTACCGGGTTAGTTTCTTTAAGAGTTTATCATGCTTGCACAATACTGGCATGCATATTTATTTATGTATAACTCATACAGAATCCATGATAACCTACTTTTTGACGCATCTGTGTTTACCACTCATGAGGTCGAGTTGAAGTCTCTGCATTGTTGGACTACGTTCTGTCGTTGGAAAACACTGTCCGGGATAGCCGCCACATCTACCCGTGAACTGTTGTGGGACGTCTGGCAATAAAGGCATGTAACTATTATAGTTCTTGCATTAAGTGAAATAAAAACATTAATACACGTGTTTTTCTTTATGGTATATAGACTATAGCAACGCTTTTTGCGGTTTTACTCAGAAAGAATGTAATTTATATTTAGACATGCGTCAAATGAAATGACTGACTTGACAATGCTGTGTTTCATTTAATATCTGTTATCTATGCTATTTGGTTTAAAAACATTTGTCAAAAACATATAAAAATACATGTGAAATATATATAGCAAAGATGCTCCACTGCAAAATGCTATTGTGTTCAATGTTAGGGGCTTGTAATTAAACAAGTCATCGTCAGGTATTGTGACACTATCACCTACACGCATTAACTCACTTATAGATTACACTCATAAACGTTTAATAGTTTATGAAACTGGGCAGTTAATCAAATGCTATATGTATTTTTATCAAAAATATTTTTATTTGTTTAGCAATGAGAAAGTTGATCTAACATCTATCTTTACTTTTACTCATTACAGGATAATTTAACATTATTTTTATTAATTATTTATCAAATTGCTTTAGTCATAGTTTCGAGTTCGAATGTTCGAATGGTTGCAACCTTCTCTAATGTTCTTGAACATGTGATGGGTGACTCACGGGGCAGAATTCTCGAATTACCTTTTTCGGCGAAGGAATGGCTCACTTTGTATAGATATGTGCTTTTTAATTATTAAAACTTGCATACATACATTCAGAAAATAATGAAGCATAAACATACCTGAATAGAGGACTTTGGTGATAATTATTTGCCGTTAACTCGATCAAAAAGTCACGTGGTTTCGCCACCGTGTTTATACTGATATCTCAATTCGGATAACCACGACCTCCAGAGAAACGTGTGTGGGGTCTCTTACCTGCTGAGAATACACTAACATAAGCCAGTCCTCCACATTTCTGATTGGGGTCACCTGAGCAAGGTGTGTCACACGATGTGCCAAAAACCTGCGAATTCCTTAACTCTCGATAAGTGTATCCACAATGGCATCCCGTGCCGTGCTGTAAACAAATAAAACGAAAGCATTAATAAAGTTGAAGCATATATCAAAGATAAAGTTGCAGACTAAATGCTACTGACACTTTGTATGTCAGAGTGGTAAGGCATAGTTCATGCGCATACTGTAACGTAATCAAATACTTGTGTGTCTGAACAATTCTATTTGTTAAATTCCAAATAGCGCAACAGTGTTTGCCACCTCCTCGTTGATTGAAACGTACGATGACCAGCAGATTGGATACTCGATGATGACGTCTACCTAAATCCTTTAAAAGACGGTAACGTTTCAATCCTGTCACGCCGTATATATGTTTAATGGTTCGATCTCTTGTTTTTTCTGGCTTATGACCAGCCAGTTGGATGACAAGTCAGTTAGTTGGATAACAACCAGTTGGATGACAAGCCAGTTAGTTGGATGACAAGCCAGTTGGATGACAAGCCAGTTAGTTGGACGACAAGCCAGTTTAATGACAAGCCAGTTAGTTGGATGACAAGCCTTTTGGATGACAAGCCAGTTAGTTGGACGACAAGCCAGTTGGATGACAAGCCAGATGGATGACAAGCCAGTTAGTTGGATGACAAGCCAGTTAGATGAAAAGCCAGTTAGTTGGATGACAAGCCAGTTGGATGACAGGCCAGTTAATTGGATGACAAGCCAGTTAGTTGGATGACAAGCCAGTTGGATGACAAGCCAGTTAGTTGGATGACAAGCCAGTTGGATGACAGGCCAGTTAGTTCGATGACAAGCCAGTTAGTTGGATAACAAGCCAGTTAGATGACAGCCCAGTTAGTCGGATGACAAGCCAGCTAGTTGGATAACAAGCCAGTTGGATGACAAGCCAGATAGTTGGATGACAAGCCAGTTAGTTGGATAACAAGCCAGTTGGATGACAAGCCAGTTAGTTGGATGACAAGCCTTTTAGATGACAAGCCAGTTGGATGACAAGCCAGATGGATGACAAGCCAGTTAGTTAGATAACAAGCCAGTTAGATGAAAAGCCAGTTAGTTGGATGACAAGCCAGTTAGTTGGATAACAAGCCAGTTAGATGACAAGCCAGTTAGTTGGATGACAAGACAGTTAGATGACAAGTCAGTCGGATGACAAACCAGTTAGTTGGATGACAAGCCAGTTAGTTGGATAACAAGCCAGTTAGATGACAAGCCAGTTAGTTGGATGACAAGCCAGTTAGTTGGATAACAAGCCAGTTGGATGACAAGCCAGTTAGTTGATAAAAAGCCGGTTGGATGACAAGCTAGTTAGTTGGATGACAAGCCATTTGGATGACAAGCCAGTTAGTTGGATAACAAGCCAGTTGGATGACAAGCCACTTAGTTGGATAACAAGCCAGTTGGATGACAAGCCAGTTAGTTCGATAACAAGCCAGTTGGATGACAAGCCAGTCATTGGATGACAAGCCAGTTGGATGACAAGCCAGTTTGTTAGATGACAAGCGAGTTAGTTGGATTACAAGCCAGTTGGATGACAAACCAGTTAGTTGGATGATAAGTCAGGTGGATGACAAGCCAGTTAGTTGGATGACAAGCTAGTTGGGTGACAAGCCAGTTAGTTGGATGACATGCCAGTTGGATGACAAGCCAGTTAGTTAGATGACAGGCCATTTGGACGACAAGCCATTTAGTTGGATGAAAAGCCAGTTAGTTGGATGACAAGCCAGTTAGATGGATGACAAGCCAGTTGGATGACAAGCCAGTTCTTTATCTAGGTGTTTGTATGTTTTATATTCTGATATATATATATGATCATTATTAAACATGGTCCTTATTTCGCCTTTTAATGTGGCCTAGAATTTAGAATGGGATTTCTTAATTTGCACTGTCCCGTTTTAGGAAGGTATTAGCTAAAAGTAAGGTGTGATTCACGATAAAACCCGTTTAAACCCTCAGTGGTCCCTTTTGCCACTGACCTGTTCAAGGCGACAGCCCTATCGACAACCTATTTGTGTATGTCTCGCACTTAATGAACTTAAATAGGTCGTGTAGCATTCAAGGAAACCTGTCAACCAAAGACGCATCGAAACTAAGACAATTACAGGAATAAATAGGGGTACGATGTGTCACACCACAAACATAAAAGGGTTGGCAATAGGGCTACATCATCGGAATGATCAGAGGCAAACAGAAAAGGTCGCAGAGTGTTTAAACAACCAGGTTCTAGGATGAACCAAACTACACTTTTACCTATACTCGTCTCAGTTAACTGGGACAGGTGTTGTTTTTTTTAACTCTTAAATCTATGTGTGATACTTTTAAGCACATTTTATTACAATGTACTATACAATACATGTCAAATTTTACGACCAAAGCATTGACATGTTCGACCTATCCAAGTATACGATTGTTTTGTTTTCTTAATTAACAAATCTTAACTAAAACTATAAAATAAATATTAATAAAAGTATATGTCAACGTCAAACAGGCCGTTATTGTCAATAATTTCATTTCTATGTTTTTGTTCATGTTATTGTCTTCTTGTCGATGATCATTGAACATTAGAAAAATTGCTTATCATCCATGGTAACGAACAGCATTAGTCCTACCCCAACTGCTGCGTATTCGGATCCACGCTTCAGACAATATTTAATACATGTTTGTGGGGTATTATTGAGAGTGTCTTCATGCCATGGTAATGATCTGTCAGGGTGGTGGCATCCTTTATAAGCTGAAAACATATGACAAAGTGTATATATTGATATTTATATAAATAAATAATGAATAAATCCCTAGCACCGGCTTAAGTGGTATTCTACTTAAAATTCACAAAGACTGAGACTGATGATCCCGAAGGACGATTTATAGTCGCTGTGAAATGTTACAGCCGTCAAAAAACACTAAAAAAACATTAGTATGAATGTCAATAACTACTGAAAGGGAGATCCCTTCGAATCAACAAACATGTTGTTTTGCAAACGTGGACAAAAATATGATAACTACTATACATGGTTGAGTACTGTACATTGTTTGCAAAACGTGGTACTTGGAAATGTTGTTATTATTACCCACAGAGAGAGAAAGAGTATACACAGAAATTTGGGAACATTACCATTATTTTACTATTGAATTCAATGGTTCGTTAGCGTGTTCGGAGAACAGACTCTTAAACAAGGGACCGTACGGTTTTACGTCACCATCCAAAAACGAGCGAAAGGAATATTGTTTTGCCTAAAGGTTTCGGTATTCTATATATAGCATGGGCTTGGCCACGCCCCGTTCAAGGAGTGACCTGAGCCAGAAGTGAAAGGTCACACAAATCAAAACAGATAAATTCTTCAAAATACATTTTCAGATCTATTAATGAATTAATAAATAAAATGTATTAAAATGAGAGCATTTATTTTTACCAAATGTATTTTTCAAACATTAAATTGTGAGATAAACCCCCACTCAAAAACAGGTAAATCATTTCTGCGGTTATGCATATAGACGAATATGGAAAATTCTGTAGAGAAAAAAATGCTGAAATTATAAGAACAACTTTTTAAATTTGTTGTTGTTTGATTTTTATTATCGGAAAAGCTTGCATTTTGACCTATAGCAAAGCAGTTAGTGAATCGCAACCTAAATACAGTAAGTGATCCTTCGGAAAAAACGGATACAAACGAACAAAATTGGCTTTCATGTTTATAGATGCAATATACGATGCAAAACCTCGCACAATCGTAGCAACGGCTTAGTCGGAATACGACTTAAAAGCGTAGTGATTAGGCTATATGATCCAAAAGGATGAGCAAGTATTAAAACTATTGATTCGTAGCGAAAGGAGACGTTTTGTGACCGCCACACTGTACGTAACGAAATCTACTGTGAATGTCAATAAATACAGTAAAGGGGATCCTAAAAAATAGATATAAAATTCGAACAGGAAAAGTAGCATTCAAGGACGACCGTCAAACAGAAAACACACAGAAACAAAGAACAACTGTATATAAAGATGAATAAAATACAAGATAAGAAGTCACAATGAAGAAAACTAGTGGCAGTGATGGAACTGAAGCTCGTAACATCCGGATTCCGTAAAAGCCAATAAAATTATGACGGCCCTCACGTTGCAAATTGACTTTCATAAAATAACGACTCCTTTCAGAAATTAAAACTCTGTCATTTTCACGGGATCATGTATAGAATTGTTTATGGATTAGCACAACAGGAAAAAGTTGTGTCTTGGCGCCTTGAAATAATATATTCTAATCAAACAAACTGATTCGCACATAGCAATATAATAACGTATAGTACTTCTTCTTGTAAAAGTTGAGACGTTTGACAAGGACAGGTATGTTCGTAGTATTGTTTTGTCACTGTCCTTAGTTCGATTTTCGCTTGCATCGGCCGGTCCTGTGTTCACTGTTCGTTACCAGTTTTGAGTTCTAACTTCCTATCCACTCCTTGTTTTTCACAAGTACAGTGCACAGGAATAACCGATAACCATTTTCACGAATACTGAAAACATGCCGAGCTTGTACAAATAATCTGTTCCCATTTCAAAGAAAACAAGCATGTTCAGAGAATTATGGTCCACCGCCAAATGGCTATAACTCCAGCATGCTAGGTCTGATCTGGCTGGTTATCAAACTTGGCTGAGACATTATGTCCATAAACATATACCGAAACACAACCCACTGTCATTATGGTATAGATGTAAACATATACTGAAACACAACCCACTGTCATTATGGTTTAGATGTAAACATATACTGAAACACAACCCACTGTCATTATGGTTTAGATGTAAACATATACCGCAACACAACCCACTGTCATTATGGTTTAGATGTAAACATATACTGAAACACAACCCACTGTCATTATGGTTTAGATGTAAACATATACCGCAACACAACCCACTGTCATTATGGTTTAGATGTAAACATATACCGAAACACAACCCACTGTCATTATGGTTTAGATGTAAACATATACCGCAACACAACCCACTGTCATTATGGTTTAGATGTAAACATATACCGAAACACAACCCACTGGCATTATGGTTTATATGTAAACATATACTGAAACACAACCCATTGGCATTATGGTTTAGATGTAAACATATACTGAAACACAACCCACTGTCATTATGGTTTATATGTAAACATATACTGAAACACAATCCACTGTCATTATGGTTTATATGTAAACATATACTGAAACACAACCCAATGTCATTATGGTTGATATGTAAACATATACTGAAACACAATCCACTGTCATTATGGTTTATTTGTAAACATATACTGAAATACAACCCATTGGCATTATGGTTTAGGTGTAAGCATATACTGAAACACAACCCACTGTCATTATGGTTTATATGTAAACATATACTAAAACACAACCCACTGTCATTATGGATTAGATGTAAACATATACCGAAACACAACCCACTGGCATTATGGTTTAGATGTAAACATATACTGAAACACAACCCAATGTCATTATGGTTGATATGTAAACATATACTGAAACACAATCCACTGCCATTATGGTTTATATGTAAACATATACTGAAACACAACCCATTGGCATTATGGTTTAGATGTAAACATATACTGAAACACAACCCACTGTCATTATGGTTTATATGTAAACATATACTGAAACACAATCGACTGTCATTATGGTTTATATGTAAACATATACTGAAACACAACCCACTGTCATTATGGTTTATATGTAAACATATACTGAAACACAATCCACTGTCATTATGGTTTATATGTAAACATATACCGCAACACAACCCACTGTCATTATGGTTTAGATGCAAACATATACCGAAACACAACCCACTGGCATTATGGTTTAGATGTAAACATATACTGAAACACAACCCAATGACATTATGGTTGATATGTAAACATATACTGAAACACAATCCACTGTCATTATGGTTTAGATGTAAACATATACCGAAACACAACCCACTGTCGTTATGGTTTATATGTAAACATATACTGAAACACAACCCAATGTCATTATGGTTGATATGTAAACATATACTGAAACACAATCCACTGTCATTAAGGTTTATATGTAAACATATACTGAAATACAACCCATTGGCATTATGGTTTAGATGTAAACATATACTGAAACACAACCCACTGTCATTATGGTTTATATGTAAACATATACTGAAACACAACCCACTGTCATTATGGTTTAGATGTAAACATATACCGAAACACAACCCACTGGCATTATGGTTTAGATGTAAACATATACTGAAACACAACCCAATGTCATTATGGTTGATATGTAAACATATACTGAAACACAATCCACTGTCATTATGGTTTATATGTAAACATATACTGAAACACAACCCATTGGCATTATGGTTTAGATGTAAACATATACTGAAACACAACCCACTGTCATTATGGTTTATATGTAAACATATACTAAAACACAACCCATTGGCATAATGGTTTAGATGTAAACATATACCGAAATACAACCCACTGTCATTATGGTTTAGATGTAAACATATACCGAAACACAACCCACTGGCATTATGGTTTAGATGTAAACATATACCGAAACACAACCAACTGTCATTATGGTTTAGATGTAAACATATACCGAAACACAACCCATTGGCATTATGGTTTAGATGTAAACATATACTGAAACACAACCCACTGTCATTATGGTTTAGATGTAAACATATACTGAAACACAATCGACTGTCATTATGGTTTAGATGTAAACATATACCGAAACACAACCCACTGTCATTATGGTTTAGATGTAAACATATACCGAAACACAACCCCCTGTCATTATGGTTTAGATGTAAACATATACTGAAACACAACCCACTGTCATTATGGTTTAGATGTAAACATATACCGAAACACAACCCACTGACATTATGGTTTAGATGTAAACATATACCGAAACACAACCCACTGTCATTATGGTTTATATGCAAACATATACCGAAACACAACCCACTGTCATTATGGTTTATATGCAAACATATACTGAAACACAACCCACTGGCATTATGGTTTAGATGTAAACATATACCGAAACACAACCCACTGTCATTATGGTTTAGATGTAAACATATACCGAAACACAACCCAATGTCATTATGGTTGATATGTAAACATATACTGAAACACAACCCACTGTCATTATGGTTTAGATGTAAACATATTCTGAAACACAACCCACTGGCATTATTGTTTAGATGTAAACATATACTGAAACACAACCCACTGTCATTATGGTTTAGATGTAAACATATACTGAAACACAACCCACTGTCATTATGGTTTAGATGTAAACATATACTGAAACACAACCCACTGGCATTATGGTTTAGATGTAAACATGTACTGAAACACAACCCACTGTCATTATGGTTTAGATGTAAACATATACTGAAACAAAATCAATCCACTGTCATTATGGTTTAGATGTAAACATACTACCGAAACACAATCCACTGTCATTATGGGTTAGATGTAAACATATACTGAAACACAATCCACTGTCATCATGGTTTAGATGTAAACATCTACCGAAATACAACCCACTGTCATTATGGTTTAGATGTAAACATATACCGAAACACAACCCACTGTCATTATGGTTTAGATGTAAACATATACCGAAATACAACCCACTGTCATTATGGTTTAGATGTAAACATATACCGAAACACAATCCACTGTCATTATGGTTTACATGTAAACATATACCGAAATACAATCCACTGTCATTATGGTTTAGATGTAAACATATACCGAAACAAAATCCACTGTCATTATGGTTTAGATGTAAACATATACCGAAACACAACCCAATGTCATTATGGTTTATATGTAAACATATACAGAAATACAACCCACTGGCATTATGGTTTAGATGTCAATATATACCGAAATACAACCCACTGTCATTATAGTTTAGATGTAAACATAAACCGAAAAACAACCCACTGAGAGTAGGTTGAAATGCGCTTACCAAACACAGATGACCAAACGTTGTTGCACGTATAAAGCAACAGCAGAAGAATGAGTCGACCTATACAAATATGGAACCAATTATTATAAGGAATATATACCGAATTGTCACGCAATTTAATGACTAGGAAAGTGAATGGAGAATCACAAAGCCGGAAACGAACGAAATAGAAATGCGTCAATTAGAAATCAAAGCCTTTTTGAAAACGACAGTGTATCTTCCCAAACAAATAAAGTGTGTTTGAGCATTTAATAGGATCATTGGATACACAACTATGAAGTAACATACGTTATTTGATTGAACTTTCTCCATGAGTAGCAATCAATAAGGCATATTCCATATGGGATAACTTTAAGATATAAATGGTACTCCAAACACATACTATTGTTGTTAAAGGAAGAGTTCACTAGTGAAATGTTTCCACTTGCGTAGTTGCCCGTCGATGACCATTGCATATCTGCCACGAGTGAAAACGGGGTACCAAAAGTATCTATTTGGAACACGCCTCTTGGTACACACTCGGCTGAGCTGGTCCATTTATCACCGGCTGAACCATACCTGAAATGAAACATCACGAAAATAAACTAATTGACAATAGTGGTAACATAAACTAGTTGACAATAGTGGCAACATAAACTAGTTGACAATAGTGGCAACATAAACTAGTTGACAATAGTGGCAACATAAACTAGTTGACAATAGTGGTAACATAAACTAGTTGACAATAGTGGCAACATAAACTAGTTGACAATAGTGGTAACATAAACTAGTTGACAATAGTGGCAACATAAACTAGTTGACAATAGTGGCAACATAAACTAGTTGACAATAGTGGTAACGCTTTGGCAAACTGGATTATATTCCAATTGTCTTCAAAACTCGCTCTATTTGTGTGGAATACTGTCTTGAGGTTCTTTCAATTCAAAAATCCGATTGATGTTAATTGAAATTTAAAATCTTAAACTACTGAATCAAGTATAGATCTTGTTGAATTGGAAACTGATGCATCACGTGTGATGACTGTTTGAGCATTGACCATCTAATCTGCTATAGTAAATTAATTTTATATCACTTTGTTTTATTCAATTGATGACGGGGATTAAAACTTCATATACATAAACAGATGTAAATGCAGGACATATGTATTTACTGAAAGAATAAAGAAACGCATAGTCGCGGTAATGTGGCCAAATAATTTAAACAAGAGGGCCAAGTTTGCCCTAAATCGCTCACCCGAGGTAGGTTTAAATAATCAGTTTGTTAAGTTTCAATGCAGTAGGTATGACGTTATTACATTTTAAAGTTATCACTGAATCAATCTTGATATTTAAAGTGTGTTTATGTAGAAAAATGCAATTTTAATGTGTACATATTCACACTAACTTGTTGTACAGGTAAGTTGTAGCATAGTGGCTAAAGCAAACAATGATTTACAGAAACTACAAAGATAACAACATTAAATGGATCAATATATAATAAGAACAGCATATTTCTATCAGGATTAATGTTTATTCATGATTATTATTTCAAGTGAAAATAATTCAAGTCTTTTAATAATGTTCCTTTTCGTTGCCATAGCAACCAGGTTTTCGAATGGACCTACCCATTTTATCTATTTTGATAAAGGACTACCCGAGGATGCTTTCTGTAAAGTTCCATCAAATCTAGTAAAGTCGTTTAGGAGGAGATGTCGTATGAAGTTTTCGATATAACTATATAGGGAAAATGGCCCCGTCCCCTGGCAGCCATGTTTCTAAATGAATTAGGTCGGCTTTCGCAATCTTGATAGAAGATCCCCTAATAATCACTTCTGTGAAACTATTTGTGATTGACAGTTAAAGTGGAGACCATTTTTAAAGTGTTTTAATTATTTTCCTTCTCGTTGCCATAGCAACCAGTATTTGGGTGGTCATCTATTTTGATAAAGGACTACAGACCAGTACTGTCAGAGGAGATGATTTTTAAAGTATTGCTAAAACACAAACATTTTGTTGACATAGCAACCACGTTTTCGGCTAGATCAGCCCGATTTTAGCTGTTTTGGTAAAGGACTATCAAATGATGCTTCCGAGGAAAAGTCGTTTGAAGCAAAATTTAACGACAACGGACGGACGAACGTCGGAGGAAGAGTGATCCCTTCGGCCCAGGTGAGCTAAAAACCTAATGTAGTAATTTACCATTCATATAACAGCAAGATATTATACATTCAACATATAACAGAAATTCCCGTTATGCCTTTCTTTATCCTTTCAGTAAACTTAGCTCAGATGTTTTATGAAAAAAAGTATGATAATGGACCTTTGGAAACGGCCGAGCACGACACATACGAAATATTGCAGTCTCGGTTTGATTGAAACTGTTCATGAGCGGTAGTGTATTATGCTAGCTACCGCTCACGCCCTCTAGCCCCGGGTTGAAAGTTTGTGGTACGGCTATATATTGCTCAGTAGCGTGTCTAGCCCACAATTTTAACATCCCCTTTGTCTGAATAATAATTAGAATTCCCAACGAAAATACAATAAACTGTGCAGCGATACTTTTTTGTGGATTGCATAAACAAACTGCATGTGCTAATATATTTTAAAGTCCTGTAGTTATACTACCTCATGAGCCTTCCTAGTTTGTCAGAGGATATGGACTGGTCTTTATTTACATTACCCCGTTTGTCAGAGGATATGGACTGGTCTTTATTTACATAACCCCGTTTAATTGGTATGACAATAAAGTGAGGTAAGAGTGAGGTTTGGTGCACTCTTTAACCTGGACCCAAATTCATCAATAACATTTTAAACTCAGACTCAGGCTCTACCTTCCAACTCAAGTTAAGAATTGAATTGAATTGAATGTTGTTTAACGGCTCATCAACACAGTATAGGTTATTTAGAGCCGCCCCAGAGAGAGAGGAAGGATACATAGAAATCCGAGAACCTGCCATACTCTTATTATCGAATAGATTCCTATGGTTCTTTTACGTGCTCGGAGGATAGACCGATACACGGGACCGCCCGGTAAGACTCCGGATTTGGAACTCAGACTCAAGCTCTCAGTCTAAAAACAGAATCAGATTTTTGATGAATTAACCTAAGTTCCATTTTTTTCAAATCTGAGTTCGAATCATAGATTTGAGTCTTAGACTCAAACATACTGATTAATTTTAGTACTGGTTGTTTAAACCCAAAGTACCGTTTTATTGCCACTGACCGTTCCATGGCGGTAACCCTATTGTTTTTGCCACTGACAGTTCCATGACGGTACCTTAATGTTTTTGCCACTGACAGTTCCATGACGGTACCTTTAATGTTTTTGCCACTGACAGTTCCATGACGGTACCTTTAATGTTTTTTGCCACTGACAGTTCCATGACGGTACCTTTAATGTTTTTGCCACTGACCGTTCCATGACGGTACCTTTAATGTTTTTGCCACTGACCGTTCCATGACGGTACCTTTAATGTTTTTGCCACTGACCGTTCCATGGCAGTATTGTTTTTCCACTGACCGTTCCATGGCAGTATCCCTATTGTTTTTGCCACTGACAGTTCCATGGCGGTACCCTTATTGTTTTATTGCTTTATGTTTGATGTGTCGCATGCTTTGTTTCTTTTTTTCTTGCAACTAGCTGTTTGTTTCGTATGCGTGATGATGGTTGAATATGTTTATGAATGCTTCATTTCATGTTTGATATTTATAACCTACTTTTATCAAAATACCGTAAAAAGAAATATAAAAAGATCGGACAGGGAAAGTAGCATTCAAGGAGGACAGTCAACCACAAAACACAGAAACAAACAAGCCAACAGACAAACAAGAAGGTAATAATAAATGTAAACGACATCACAAACACAAAAGGGTTGACAATAGGGCTACCGCCCTGGACCGGTCAGTGGCAAAGAGGGGACTGAGGGTTTAAACCGGTTCTAGGGTGCACCAAACCTCCCACTTACCCTACTGCCATCCCATTAAAACAGGACAGTGTAAATAAAGAAATCCCCGCCATGATCTAATCTCTAACCAACAATGCAGCATCAATAGGCAATATAAGTAAAAAGAAATATAAAAAGATCGGACAGGGAAAGTAGCATTCAAGGAGGGCAGTCAACCACAAAAAACAGAAACAAACACGCAAACATACAAACAAGAAGTCTAAAGGGCAAACTTGTTTAAGGGTCCTTTCGTGTAGATATGTACAATTGCGTCTGTTTCCACGTGTGTCACGGGATGAACGTGGGAAATGATTGTTTGGGCGGACGTTGGGTTATAAAGTGCATTGTTTTCCAATAATGGCCGGGGAAATTAAAAGTTGCTTTACTTGGAACAGTCGTTTAGAAAGGGTGTGATTCACAGGTAGTGGTCAGTATATATAGTTTATGAAATTTTATTGTATACTTGTATTCAATGGGAGTCGTGATGTTGTTACATCTGGTCAACTTTTATATGTTTCTCAAGCATAAACTTGATACAACTAGCATATGAAGTTAACTTTATTAGATATAATTATTGTAGTCGATCATTAATTGTAATACACGATTAAATTGATAACGTTGTATATTAGGTACATTGGTTAACGGTGAAATGAATCACATGTATATATGCCGATGCGTATAAAGCATTAATTGTAATACAATATTAAATTGATAACGTTTTGTATTAGGTGCATTGGTTAACAGTGGTAAACGGTGAGATGATATACCTGTTTAAATGTCGATGCGTATAAATGGCGTTGTAGAATACGTATACATTGCTTCACATCATAATTAGAGAGTGGCTCACATATATTTACTAGATAATGATTTGTTTGAATAACGATAATTGTTGTGTTAATGAACCGGCGTCTAAACGTATCTATCATTACAGCCTAAGTCTCCCGGTGAGGTATGTAAGCAGTCTAGGTGATTTAGCGCATAACGTAGTGAGCGGGTGGAGACGGTCTCCGTACCTGGACAACTTGGTCAGGTGTTCATAGAAGCAACAACCCCCGGGACACGTGGTTGGCTTGTCATCACACCTCAGTGGAGGAACTTCACCAGACAACCTCGTTGGAGGCTATTCATTGCGTCATCTACCCTTATAGAAGGTTTTTGATGACAATCAACGTTTACATGGAGTCACGCGCATTATAAACATGCCGTTAGATCATACTTCTTTGTAACGTTACTGATCATAAACATCGTTGTAACTTCAACAACACGTTCGTGTCCTCTAGAGACAGTCGACGTATTAAGTATTCGTGGCAATACTACGAACGTCTAATACGTTCATGGGAAAAGTATTTTTCATCTTTCATCTGTGTATTCGCTTGTTTTTCTTTGATAATTGTATATATTATATATATTGTTTAACATATTGTAAAAGTTGCATTAAACTTATGTAAATGCAATCACCAACATTGATTCTTTCTTGAGTTAGTCCCAACCACTAGGGTCATCTTGCGACAATCACTCGTAATGTAGTAATGATGTTTGCTAAGTGCATGTATTGTGAATAATAAAAGATAAACAAAGAATTGAAATTGAATAAGCGGATTTGAAATGTTATTTGCAATGCTTTCGTTTCTTTTCTTTTTTTGTCTTTTTTTTTTTTTGGTCTATTTTTTGTGAAGGTGGCCATCCTGATTAACATTACACGTTAAGCTGTTTCAGAGTTCACTTTGCATGAGCTCATCTGGTCAGCAGAGCCACACATACATTTATAATGCATGTATGTTAAACATTATAACTTGTGTCTACACATTTTTTATTGACTTTGACACAGACTTTGAGTTGTAAGAAATCTTGCGAAAATTAATGGACACCTTTAAACAATATGCAGTAAATAATACATACATGACTTGTCTGTTGCCTGTCTGGTTTGCAAATGTGAAGTCGCCGGTATCTACCACAAGTGTGTCTACGTCAATTGCTATTTTATGAAACTCCGATCTCCCTCTGTTTTCAAATAGTTCCACTGGATATTTATCCGCGCACGTGTTGGGATCACCTAATTAAAATGAAATAGTAAATTAACAATATTTAAATAAACTGTATCTATGTAATAAGCAAATAATTGTCAGGTTTCAAAATTCAGTCTTAAAAAATAATATTTTCTTCAGATAATTCATTTTGTTTTTCACTTATTGTTTTAGTTGAATCCATTAGACGACATGCTTCAAACCTGCAGAACTGCGGAGTTGCTGCACCATTTACGATAGAGCTACTTTCCACATTTGCATACGCGGTGTCATGATGAAGACCTTGAATGAGAATGATAAAAAAATACAAAATGAACAGGAATTGGGGTCCTACCTCTCTGACTTTAGCGGGATTTGCAGTGGCTGTATTCTACCCCGGAAATCACACGGGGAGAAACACATAGCTTACTGAAAGCAGAGGGCCAATTTCCTCAGATATACATGAATATGTATTCCAACAATACCGTCATTTACGTAATAAAGAAACATCACTCTTCGCGTATCACTAATATAGACGGGTCCTGATTTTGGACAGTATCCAGAAAGCACCACATTCAATTCCAGTTGTGTTTTAAGAAAACTATTATGGAAAGCTGGCATTGATAGCATTAAGAAAGTTGAACATAGTTATTAATATTAAAATTAAATGGAACAATATGTTATTTTTTCAGGTCTGTTTAATAGAGGCAGTGTCAGTGTGCAGTGTGTTACCACAGCCTGTTGTTCAACAAATCATTTCCCAGTCTCACAGTAATCTGTATAACTACATCAAGAGCCTTGTGTAAGCCAGTGTGTAGGTAAGCACAGTTTCAAAAAATCTATGAATTTATCAATGTATATTCTTTGCAAAATATGTGGCACTGTGCACCTGCACTTAGTCTCAGACTTCTTATACTAAAAACAAAACATGAATGAATGGTGTTTTACAGCACATCGACGCATAAATAGGTCACATTATCCATAGTACGATTGTAAAATGAAACGAACAAAATAAAAACATCTTTGTATTACATCTAAAATATTAAACTTAACCAGGACCCTGACTTAACATAATGTGCTGGCAGGGCCCAGCGATAGCATGGCGGACGATAGCAATCTGGAGCTTTCGGGTTCAATTCACACATGCACCACTGAGTTTCGTCTGTGTTTTCTTCCCTCAGCCGTGTTTGTTCCTCAGCCTTATGACGTCCTTCGGCCACGTAAATCATTTGAAAATGGCGGTTTCATTTGTAAAGTCTGCTAGTGCCGATAACAAGTGGCGAAATTCTCGTTGTTATGTGACTTTCTCGTGATACGGACTATGCAAACTGATAAAATATGGATTTATTTACGTATCGGTGCTTTACGTTAGAGAATTGATTGTGATTTGAAGCTGGAAAACTGCGCCGAAATTAACGGAATTAACGGACACCTGATTTTCGGTAAAATTCATTTGTTTACATTGGGGACATAGACAAACGACGAGCAGTGTCAAATTGCACTTTGGTAACTTTGAACTCGGATATCTCAGCAAATTTACAAGGAATCGTAGGAAGAAAGGTATTGTTGGATAGGAAATTCATTTCTGCACATGATAGTATATAGTGTGCATGTAACTGAGATTGTATCGAACGTCTGCTTGACCTCTGAAAAAGAACACCAGCATTTTCCAAAATTTCCCATTCATCTCCTTTATAACTATAATAATAAAGGGCAAAAATTAAAAGTGACCAGTTACTGTGGGACAGTCCAATCAAATCAAACAACTCGGATTTTCGTGTACTTTTGATAAAGAAATAACATGCTTTTCGTGACATGCAGCAACATTCATGTAATGTGAGCTAAAACAACAATTCAAGTATCTCCTCGTATTTTATTTAACAAAAAGCACACGATTGTTGTCATTTTAAACGTATTATAAAAAAGGCATCTCTTAGAGTTATCGCCCGTCGCTTCGACATTTTGCAAGGCGGGTCAGCATTTATCACGCAGTGAAGCTTTTAAAATAAAGTCGGTACTGCCGAAAATTACGAAACTTAAAGCGGAACTGAAATTTAATCATAAAATATTGTCACAATCTTCCAAATTATGTTTTTTAAAAAATCCAAAATAGCGGACATTTAAAAAAAAAATTGACGTTGCCGAAAGATGACGTACTACTTTTCGTTGCCATGCGTTACCAAATATTTAATAGATGTAGGAAAATATCAAGGCTGTTCCCCTACTGTAATGAGCTGCATATTTTATTATAATAAATTAAATATGTGGATTTTTTTTGTTTTTTTTTATATTTCTTGTTTGTAAAATCCTTAATAGCGGAAAGGGAACTATTTTATTAATAGTTTATCCCTTTTTAAGAAGGCGATAAACGAAACAAATGATAGGAACTAAAATGATCGCTCATTGAGGACCTATTTTCCAACACTACCTGGTCACAGAAAAGGCATGGAAATCTTGCTAATTTACTAACAACATACTACAGGGTACGATTATAGCTTTCTTTCGTAGTACTTTTATGAAGAGAACACACATGTTTAGCGTATATTTAGTATTACAAAACTCGTTTGATAACGAATTATCAAACGAGTTTTGTTGAACAATAAAACCAAAACATAACTGAAGAGAAACCTGCTTCTGTTTTAATATGTTTACTTCATACAAGTGTGGGCGGGCCTCATTATTCGAAACAAAAGTTGAATAACTTCATAGTATCATGCAATTGTAAGTCAAACACGAATATAATAGGCTAGAAATAAGTTCCAATTGGATAATAAATGGATTAAAGACACTGACCCGCCAAACAACGATAAAATTACACTACAAAATCGCTTATCCGAACCCTATCCAGGTCTTGAATTCACCAACCATTCTTGAGAATATTCTTAGACATAAGCCCAAGTTTGCAAATTTCAATCACATATATTTCTATAAGTTTAAAGAATTATCTTTCATAACAACCTGCTATGTATACATATGATGGATACTAATAAATAGCAAACTTCATACGATTGTATATCTTTAAAGGTCATGTATTTGAGAACTAAAGTTGAGTACTTCAGCTCAAGTCATCGAAAAGTCTGAAGAATGTTTGATAAATCCATACCAGGTTTTCAGGTCATATAATAATGTATTGCTCAGGTCATATAATAATGTATTGTTCAGTTTATTGTATATGTGCCAATTACAAGTACAGAGTTTCATATTGTATCGTTCACTTTGCAGTGAGCTAATCAATACTACGATAATGAACATGGACGATGCCCGATATTGCATGTTGATAATTTGCTGCATTCAACTATAACAAACGAAAGCGTGCCTAGTGTCAGCATAAGAAGACATGGTTTCAAAGTTTTCTAAGTGTCTGTGAAAAACAGACCTATTGAAATACTGAACTGTTTACTCACTTTCTGATTGTAACGCTAACGAATTGTCCAAAATATTCAGAAAATATGAATTCAACGTCAGCTTCATACAATAGTAATTTCTAGCCATATTTTCATTTCTCACAAAATGATAATGGAAGACGATGTTATAGACATAATAAAATTGCAATGAAATGTAATACAAACAATATGAAAGCAAACAAGCAAATTCGGTGAATTGATATCCCCCGCCAAATGATGTATTATCCTTCAGTGGAAGAAATGTGTTCGGATTTGTTTTAAGTAGCATAAATCATGACCTTGACCCTTTATAATGTAACCGGGTACAGGTATATGGTAAAATAGCGTTCCTCAACCGGGACTCGAACCCAGGGTCTCTGGTTTACCGTACCAGCGCTCTAACCACTGAGCTATCGAGGACATACGGTTAGGAATCGATATTTCACCATATACCTGTACCCGGTTACATACACCTCCACCAGATTGAAATTCGTCCCTGAATTTCTAGTGGAGTTAACTCCAGGCCGGTTGTCAGACTTTTTTGCATACTGTTTCATGCTAACAGACACGGTCCTGGCTCCCGGACGAGCCCCCAAATATAACAGGTGTTGAAAAATCGTTCCTCAACCGGGACTCGAACCCAGGGTCTCTGGTTTACCGTACCAGCGCTCTAACCACTCAGCTATCGAGGACATACGGTTAGGAATCGATATTTCACCATATACCTGTACCCGGTTACAATAAAATCGAATATCTACTAGATATAGTTTTTTTTTAAATTCATCACCATAGTAGATTTGAAGAAAAAAGTACCATTTTAAGGCATTGACTTTTAAGTGTGACCTTGACCTTTGAGTGATACACCAATTAGTTTGTTTTGTTCTAATAAATATTTGTGCCAAGTTATATTAACATCCATCATCAATTGTTGAAATTATTTATGAAAAAAACACCTTTAATAAGCAAATTTTAACAGTTTAAGGGCAATAACTCCTGTGTTACTAGGACGATTCTGAAAAAAAATTGCCTCGTCACATCCCACTATTGGGATTAACATTATAATCAAGTTTAATGGAAATTAAACAAGAGGTACAAGAGGGCCTGTGTCACTCTACTGGATATATGATGTCCATGGTGGGGAGGGGTGGGGTGATGGGGTGGGGGCGGGGGATAGAAGGATTGTGTGTCAGATATGGCAGTATCAAACCAATTTTTTATAAAGTGTCTCGATTACCAAGATATAGGGAGAGGTATGTATTTGGCTCAAGCTTGGCTAGCTTTAAAACAAATCAAATTTTCGTTAATATAAACATTCAAACCAAGTTTGACATGGTACACAGGGGCGGGGCCAGGGTCACAATTTGAACAAACTTGATAGAGGACCATAAGCTAAGTGTAAATACAAAATATTAAACTGTTGTCTCTTTTAGTTTCAGAAAAGCAGATTTGTTTAGTTTTTCACTATATAAGTCTATGTAAAACATGTGACCACTGGGGTGGGGCCAAACTTGACAACAGGGACACATGGTAGAGGACCATAAGCTGAGAGTAAATACAAAATAATAAACCATTGACTCTTGTAATTTCAGATAAGAAGATTTTTTAAGTTTTTCCCTATAAATTATATACGTCTATGTTAAACTGTGAATCCCGGGGCTGGGCCAAATTTGACCCAGGGTCACCATTTGAACAAAATTGGTAGAGGATCCATCAGCTGATAATAAATAAAAATTATTAAACTTTTATCTCTTGTAGTTTTTTTTAATTCGTCCCTTTAACTCTATGTAAAACTGATCAAACAAGGGCCCCTAAGCTCCCACTTAAAGACGAATTGAACCCATGAACCAATGTTTCTTATGAGAAAAAATAATAACAAAAATAAAATTGAAAAAAAAAATGGAAAAATTGAAAAATAAAATAAAATAAACATAAAAAAATGTTAAATAAAAATTTCTTTTTTTAGAAAATGTAAACCCATGAACCAATTTATTTTATGGAAAAAAAAAAAAAAATAAATAAAAATATATAGATAATTTGAACCCACGACCTGAATAATTCAGGGGGATATTTATCAATATAAAGCCAATAACTCTAAATTTGTTGCGTCACATCCCGATTTTCGGATAAACATTATAATCAAGTTCAATGAAAATCAAACAAGCGGTTATCAAGATATGGCAGTGGAGGGACAGAATTACGCATTTTTTATCAATTAAAGAGCAATAACTCCGGCGTTACCGGGGCAATTCTGGAACAAATAGCCGCGTCTCATCCCACTATTAGGATAAACATTATTACCAAGTGTAATGAAAATCCAACATGAATATATGGCTCCGGACGGACGGACGGACGGACAACGCTAAATTAATATCCCTCCGCCTTCGGCGGGGGATAATAATAAAAGTGGTTGTTGAACTTGTATGGCAAAATATTACTTGCAACTCGTTGTTTTGGCTCGCAAGCACCTTTGCTAAAATAACCCATTCCAAGTAATATTTCGTCATTCACATTGAATAACCAATAAATTATCAATGAAGTCATATAAAAAAGGGAGTCTTCCCCATTAATAAAATAAACCTGTATCTTCCATCGTTGTCGCTAATCTATGCTTACCCTACCCCACTTTGGTACACATCTATCTCGAATTGTTTATAATGCGAATAAAAGCATGATTCGACAATGTGAACTTAAATGACATACCAACGTTTTCATAAAAGTATGCAAAATTGTTACTTCCTCCAGCTTGTAATGTTAAATATTCAGAGGGCCCGTCATTTGTCGACTGCAAATCTGCAAATAAAAACAAGATACATCAAAGGTAAATATAAAATATCTGCGTGTCGATGGTTCAGGGCAAAACTAGTGTATCTCCTTCTCTATTCATATGCAGTTACAATATTTTTGCGCTGACCTCTCGATGTAAAGGTTAAAGAGGCTCTACCTATATTTTTTTGTCCACCAATTGATATAAACTTTACTTAATTATAAAGAGGACTATGAAAAAGGTAAATGGCAATAATTTCACCCAATGTAATATGCGATTTGCTGGGGAAAAACAGGATTGAAAAGATCGGATTTTTGAAATTGTATTCGTAATTGTTTTAGACAAGCCGATTGCGGAGATTTTCCGATCTTATTCGTTTACAATCGGAACTACCTCGTCTGATTAGCGAAGAGTTCCGATCGATTCGTTTGCTATCGGAACTGCGCCGAATAGTTTGTAATCGCATTGCGCATGTCTGAGAAAATCGTAAAAGCTCGTAGTTCTCCGGCAGGAATAAACGGCTGGGCAGCATTTTATTCAAGATATTGTTTTGATCATAATTAATAATTTACAGAACTGGAATACGAACCATGTTTCTTCTTAGAATACTCATAAAATAGCTTTGTATACATATAAATGCAGTAATATTGAGTATTTAATATTTTACATTAAAAATCGCGTAGATATAGTAGTGCCTCTTTAAGTGTTGACAGCAACTAATACATGTAATAACTACTGTTGCATTCTCAAGTTAAAAGGTATCGTTTAATTTCGGTGATTTGTGAATATATAATTTGATCAAATTCTGGAAAATAGAAAATACATAAAACAAAAAGACTCATATGCTGACGTCAAGATTTAATTAACAATAAAATGAGAAATACATGTTAAATATATACACAATCATGAGTTAATGTTACATATATCGGGTGGGTTTGTGTATAAGGTCTAACGTTCCTATCTTCTTTTGCTTTATAGACGCAAACAAAGAATAAAAGCAGATATATAAGTTAAACAATAAATGTAGCATTCAAGGACCACAGTCGACCACAAGCAAACAACAACTACAAAGATGATTAAAAGGCAAGATATGACATTACAAACATAAAAGGGTTGACAATAGGGCTACCGCATAGGAACTGTCAGTGACAAAAAATGGCCGTTGTTGAGGTTAAACCAGGTTATACACCAAACCTCACGTTTACCCTACTGTCAGCACAATTAAACGGGACAGTCTAAATAAATATATCCCCGCCATGTTATATTCTCTAACAAAATAGGCAATATAAGTATAACACATACATGATCATGTACATATAAAGTAAGGGGCGTCCGTGGCCGAGTGGTTAACGTCTCTGACTTGAAATCACTTGCCCCTCACCGCTGTGGGTTCGATCCCTCAGAGGCCTAGGAATCTTTATGTGAGGAAGCTATCCAGCTGGCTTGCGGAACGTCGGTGGTTTTACTCAGGTACCCGCCCGTTCACAAAAATTGCCCGGAGGGGCACCTGGGATCTTCCTCCAACCAATGGAAGCTGGACAGTCGCAATATGACCTTAGCTGTTGGTGCGACTATAAAATCCAATTCAATCAACATATAAAATAAAGAAAAAAGCAACAGTGCGAATCTTAATTTAAAACTAAACACGAAGAATCTCCAGAGAGGGTTGAACCCAGAGCCACCTTGTTTAACAAAACACAATATTTGGACATTCTCATATATGTAGAAACTTCATAATCATTCATAAATACAAAATGCTATGATCAAGTAGGGTTAAGAACGTTACATTTAGCGCGAAGAACTATAATCACGCTTGGAGAAAATGCCTCGTGTTGATGCTGACTCATTGAACCACATCGTGTTGATGCTAACTCATTGAACCACATCGTGTTGATGCTAACTCATTGAACCACACCGTAAGTCCAGTGGTGTAAGGCTACGAAAACTGTTAGAGCAGTCCCAATAAAAATTAACCCGTAAGGAAGTACCACGGTAAATCGTGGTTTCTGCAAATCTTTCAATACTCTGGTAGTCATATATTCATTTTCATTTCCTCTTATTATACGAAGTTGTATAATCCAGTACTTGTCACATCCATACTTAACAATTATATACTTACTTTGTAAGATCTTTGGTCATAATCACTTTCATAAACTATTTATTACACTCGTTAGAAAGTTTACCCAAAAATGGTTCTTATACTTTAATTGTGCAACACACTGCATGTTTAGTGGTGGAACCATTTACAGTTCGAAACTATGCTTTCCTTGTGCAATGACCCGACATATTGTGAACCCTATGATGACGTCTACTTAAATCGTAAAAGGGGTGGTAACGTTTGATGTTTGTCTTACGCTTGTCTTGTTGTGCCTTAATGGTTTATTCTCTTGTTGCTCTGGCTTCTGCCAAGTGACTTAGTACCTGAGCTGTGGCTTTCTATTTTTTGGTATTTTTATATTCATAAATACATGATCATCTTTGTGTTTTACGTATATTGACTCCGACTGCTACCTAGTGTGTTAAAGAGTATAGTCTGGTGGGTACTTCTTTATTTGCACAGTGTGGTTCAATTAAGGTGACAATATGGTTAGAGTGAGATTGGGGCAGCCTAAAACTTGGTTTAAATGCATTGTGGCATTTTTATCACTGTTTCAGTGCGCAGTGCGGTACCCGTATTGTCAACCCTTTACTGTTTTGTTTGTGGTGTCGCATACTTTGTCTATATCTTTGTGATTTTCTTTATTTATTTGTTTGCTCTTTTCTTTTTGAAATGGTGTTTTTGGTTGACTTTGTTCTGAGAATGCTTCATTTTCTGCTCGACTTGAATACATAGTTTTAGTAACATTCAACCCTCCAAACCGCAGAATTGTGAAAAGTTTTAAAAAGTACCTCTAACTGATGATTACTATATGCATGTGCAATGAATGATAACATTTCTGATACTATCGTTTGTTTTTTTGATTTGTATCTCTCTATCGAACATGGTGAAATAATTAGTAAATCTATGACAAGATAGTCATGCTGAGGACTTTAATATTCGTAATATTTGTATAACTAAAAAGCTACTCCAGACGGACTACCGTTACCATAAAGTTTAACTTCGACAAACGTTTGCAAACTTTTATTATCGTAACCCTGATCTAATTTTAAAATATGAAAGTAATTTAAGAACTCTTCTGCGTACAAGGACTATCTCAACCTGACTTTTATGGAGATGTGATTTATATTTCACTACCGTCTCAATCAAACCGAGACTGCAATATTTCATATTTATCGTGTTCGGCCGTTTCCAAAGGTCCACTCTCATACTCTTTCGTAAGATCTTGGTCTTAATCACGTCCATACAATCTTTATTAAACTTGTTGAAACATTTATTAAATGAAATTATGTCCCTATCATTTAACTACGCACTGCGTGTTTAGTAGTTGACCCATTTACAGGTCGCCACTATGCTTTCCTCTTTGATTGAGCGATGACCGGACAGATTATGGACCCTATGATGACCTCGTCTACCTAAATCATCAAAGGGAGTAGCGATTGACGTTTGTCTTAAATCTTGTCTGTCGTACCCTTAACGGTTTGTTCTCTTGTTACTCTGACTTCTACCAAATTATTGAGTACTTGCTTGTAGCTTTCTACGTTTGATCATGTATGTGTTATACTTATATTGCGTGTTACTGCTGCCTTATTTGTTAGAGAATATGACATGGCTGAGACATTTTTATTTACTCTGTCCCGTTTATTGGAATGACAATATGGTATGAGTGAGGTTGGGTGCATTCTAGAACCTGGTTTAAACCCCCAGTGGCCTTTTTTTCCACTGACAGTTCAAAGGCGGTAGCCCTATTTTCAACCCTTTATGTGGGAGATGTCATATATATCCTGTAATTCGTCTTTGTAGATATTGTTTGTTTCTGT
Source organism: Cyrtodaria siliqua (assembly GCA_037043455.1). NCBI lineage: Eukaryota > Metazoa > Mollusca > Bivalvia > Adapedonta > Hiatellidae > Cyrtodaria > Cyrtodaria siliqua. The sequence goes on from JAWPHD010000937.1 coordinate 102,740, forward strand.
GCGTGTTTGCGGTTGACTGTGGTCCTTGAATGCTACAGGTCCTGTTCGACTTGCATATATACTTGTAATAAGCAAATGAAGATTATAAACAGCGCGAATTTAAAAACTATTATGCAAAGTGACTAGAAAAAAAGAGGCATTTAATTACTATGCCCAAGGCACTCATCTATCTTTTTTTGTTTACGCACATAAATGTACAATGTATATATCCCCTTCTTAATGATGGTATTTCAAAATACCACTTGTTGACAGAGTGACAACTTACGTGAGCATTTTAAACTAATTGTTAAATATTTGTTGTTAGAAAATATGATTGCCATTTAAATTATGTAAACGCCAATTGTAACTTTACGTGTATTAAAGAACATACTGAAAAGGTGATCACTTGAGAGTAACGAAGATGAACAGGAGGGAAAAGTAGCAGACTCGGATGTATTAAATCTGTTCATGAGAAGAGAAAAAAAAAGGTGCAACACCTCTCACGCCACCTAGCACCGGCCTAACGTGCCTTCTTTTATAAGGCCAAGAGGATAGGGCTCAAAGACCAGAAAGGGTCAGTTATCATTAGAACCTATTAAAAGTATCCTTACAGAGAGAGAGAGAAAGAGAGAGAGAGAATGAGAGAGAGAGAGAGAGAGAGAGAGAAAGAGAGAGAGAGACAAAGAGAGACAGAGAGTGAAAGAGAGAGGCAGTCATGCAGGCAGGCGGGCGGGTGGAAGGACGGGCGGACGGACGGACGGAAGGACGGGCGGGACGGCGGACTGTCGGGCGAGGACGGACGGAGGGACTGTTGAAAAATTGACCCAAATCTCAGTAAGATTTAAAGTGACTGCAGGCGATCTGTAAGAGCGATCAGTGTTGATCAGACTACAAATGACTTACTATGCTTAAGTTTGAAATGTGAATATGCATGAACTTAAGCTGCATGCTACCTTTGGCTCAAATTGTTGTTGTTACTTAATCATAAATATTAGTTTAAAGGCGGTTATATTGCTAACATGTTTAAAAACAGGAATGCATAAGAGCCTTAAAGCATAATATGAATTAATATGAATTAATATTTATGACCAAACATCTAAACTGACAGAGTTGTCTATTTGTTCGAGATGTAACTGTTTCATTGACAATAAGTAAATCGTACGGAATGTGGGGTCTGCTTTAAGGCTAATAAAACTGAAACATTAAATGGTTGTATTGGTATGTGGATTGACGCCTGTATTTCTTCCAGATCGCATCCAGTCCCTTGATAATGTTTGTTGTCACAAACCTTAAATGTATGTATATGTTTTATAAATTCACTTTACTGTAGTAATACAAATAAAATGGAAAACTCTTGTTCTAAACTATTACAATGTCTATATCTCATTTCATTCAAAGGTGTTTGTGTTTATGTGCCTGTTTCTTCTGCTTGTCAATGTGATGACAGGATATGTATTAATGGGTCATTTCAAACCTTTTTCACAGTCATTGTGACTGTGTCTAGATAACTTTGAAGTCTACAATAAATAGAACATATCTTTAGGCGATTCTTACATTTGGGAATTCCTATTCTGGATGAAATTGCTATGCAATCGTTGTTTTAGGCAAGTCGAAAAAGCATAACGGTTACTAGAATCATGCTTTCACCAAATATTATAGAATCCTGGGTTTAACAATAATGATTTAACCAGCGAATCCCAATTAGCTTTATTCCTTTATTTTTCTTAGTCGTTTATATATATAAGCTGTTTAATACCTTTAGTTCCTTCTCTATAAAAAAGAATTCAAAAAAGTATTTACATTACAAAATAGTATGTTAGTTTGCAAAACAAATTTAACCTAATTCACAATATATCAATGTTTAATGTGTACTTTATTTTCCATACAATCACCTCTTGCAAAGTTGTATTTATAATTTTAGCATGACAACATTGCACGAATTTAATCATATTTGCAATATATCAATGTTTATTGTGTACTTTATTTTCCATACAATCCCCTCTTGCAAAGTTGTATTTATAACTTTAGCGTGACAACACCACACGAATTTAAACAATCAATGATAAATAACGTGACACATATTCGGCATGTGGGTATGTGATATACTCGGTTTTTATCGTTGACGCTCAGCTGATTTAGTCGTGTATTTATAATTTTAGCATGACAACATCGCACGAATTTAACCAATCAATGATCAATACCGGGACACATACTCGGCATGTGGGTATGTGATACACTCGGTTTTTATCGTTGACGCTTAGCTGATTTAGTCGTGTATTTATAATTTTAGCGTGACAACATCGCACGAATTTAAACAATAAATGATCAATAACGTGACATATACTCGGCATGTGGGTATGTGATAGACTCGGTTTTTATCGTTGACGCTCAGCTGATTTAGTCGTGTATTTATAATTTTAGCATGGCAACATCAAATGAATTTAACCAATCAATGATCAATAACGTGACACATACTCGGCATGTGGGTATGTGATACACTCGGTTTTTATTGTTGACGCTCAGCTGATTTAGTCTGTATTTATAACTTTAGCATGACAACATCACACGAATTTAAACAATCAGTGATCAATAACGTGACACATATTCGGCATGTGGGTAATGTGATATACTCGGTTTATTATCGTTGACGCTCAGCTGATTTAGTCGTGTTTTTATAATTTAAGCATGACAACATCAAACGAATTTAACCAATCAATGATCAATAACGTGACACATACTCGGCATGTGGGTATGTGATACACTCGGTTTTTATCGTTGACGCTCAGCTGATTTAGTCGTGTATAAAAACGTTGGAATTGATAATTATATTATAAGGTGTACATTTGGTGTCGTTATGCAACTTCTTTTGAGTTTTCTTGTTTCAAAACATTAATTTGCTGCGTCTCATTTAAATCATGGTCAAATAGTTTTACATTTCTTATAGAGACTGAAGACTGTCCGAGTAACAGCCTTTGCATTTTCCTACTTGAATATACTTTACAGAAACCCCATATCTCGCAACCATGGTTGAGAACTGAAAAAACAAGAGGTTCTATAATTAATTCTAAATAATGCTTAATGATGATGTCTTAAAGGTGAAAGGCCACACTATGTGTAATATTATCAATTAACAAATTTAAACTCTTAAACATCATATGAGTATTTCTTGATAGTCCCGGAGAGAAACATATATTAAAAACGCTACTAAGTTGTATGTAAAAATAAGCATTATTTGCATGACGTAATAACTACTTTTACCACTGCGTGACTGCAAGGGGGAATGAGGTAAATCTGAATTAAATAGACTGCACTATTGTCAGATATTTGATAAATACATTTACCTTTGGATTGATTTACCTGTTCAATGTTGTCTACGCCATAAATATATATATGTAAATATATATTGTTGTGTATTGATTTCGATATAAATATCATAAACATATTCATGAAAAAAAACGTGGCCGGAGAACTTTAAACTATATCCATATGTATCAAGTTCAAAAATAGCATTTGGTGTTTGTACAGCTCAATTATCGTTATCGATATTAACACTAGTCCGGTAGCCCGAGGCTAGTACAAGTGCTACGGGGCTACCAAATGTTTATGTCTTGGAAGTCTGATGGGCTGGTAAAAAATGTGTTCAAATAAGTTTATGACAGTTTGCTACAATAAATTTATTTTAAATCGATAGGTTGTGTGGTGACAGCACTTTATGTCCTAAGCTTTTAAACAAGAGGCCCAAGAGAGTCTTTGGACGCACTACTGTCTAAAGATAAAGTTTATGTATCAGGGGCCATAACTCTGTCAAAAAGTATTCAACCGGAACATGGCGATGAAATACGCAACTAGGCTTGGTACTGATCATCCCTGTCAAGTTTCGTTGAAATCCGGGCAGAGGTTCAGGAGAACTAGTCTGTACAAAGTTAGTGTATTAAAACATTTAGGGTATCATAATTCTGCCAAAAATCATTCACTTGGAACACGGCAATTAAATATGCAACTAGGCTTGATGCTGATCATCCCTGCCAAGATTCGTTGAAATCCGGTAAGGGGATCAGGAGAATTATTTGGGACAAAGTTTGTGCATCATTAAAACCTTAAAAGGGCCAAAAATCATTAAACCAGAACACGGCAATGACAGGTGCAACTAGGCCTGGTACTGATCATCCCCGCCAAGATTCGTTGAAATCCGGCAAGGAGTTCATACGAGACTAATCTGGACAAAGTGTATTAAAACCTTTAAATGGCCATAACTCTGCCAAAAATCATTGGACCGGAATGTGGCGATCACAAAAATATGTTAACCAAGAACGCGACAATGATATGCACAACAAGGATTAGTGTTGATCATCCCTGCAAAGTTTCATTGAAATTCGGCGAGAGGTTCAGGAGAATTAGTCGAGAAAAAAGTTGTGTATTAAAACCTTTAAAAATAATTCAACCATAACATGGTTATGATATGCACAACTAGACCTGGAACTGATCATCTCTAAAAAGTTTCGTTTAAATCCGGCCAGGGATTCAGGAGAACTAGTCAGGACAAAGTTTGTGTATTAAAACTTTTAAAGGGCCATAACTCTGCCACAATCATTCAATGACGATATTTACAACTAGGATTGGTACTGATCGTCCCTGAAAAGTTTCACTGAAATCCGGCCAAACGAAGGCCATTTCGCCCTAATGAGGCAAAATACAGCATTTTTTAACTAAATCAAGAGCCGATTTGGTTGGTTTTCAAACTTTATTAACAATTGCCTCAGTAGATAAACTGAGTGTTTTTCCATAGAATATTCTTAATTGGGATGATTGTATATGCTTGGATAACCTGGTTTACATATAAAATGTGGAGATACCTGCAGAATGCATTTAATCTCATGAAAAGAAACCGAAATATATTTTTCTGTTGAATATTATATTGAGCTAGTACATTTTGAGCAGGTCTAGTGATTTTACCGAAATACTAGACCGGTGGTCTAGTAAACTAAAAATGTTAATTTCTAGCCCTGTTTTGTATCATAAAATGTATCCATCAGTTGTAAAAATAACTCCTAAATATTCAAAACGATTGACAAAGTTCGTTATAAAAGCTATATTATTTATTTTGTTAATAGTGACTGTTACTTTAAAAATAAATGGAAACTGTGTCGTCTGCAAATATTAAATTTTTCATTTGTAAATAGATCCTTTCCTCTGCAATAAACTCGTCCTCAGGTCAATTAAAATAATATGCAAAATATGGAAGATAAACATGCCCATTGTCTGACTTCTAAAATAATGATATGATGAAGTGTGAAATGTGAAGTGTGAAGTGCGTAATGTGAAATGTGTAATCTGATACACGACCTTTATTTTGACCTTAGCTGTGTATTGATAACATTCACATATTTTATTAAATTGCATAGCTCAGACACTCGAGGGTTGCCCACAATGTTCGAATTGCGAATCTTATGCTAGATTGATCTAGTCTCGGCCTGCCAAGACGGTATCATGCATATTACGTCTTACTTGCAGATGTTCATGAAATCAGAAACGGGCCGGCTGACCGAGGCTATATTTGAATGTTTAGAAATGTTAAAGATCATCAAATATTAGAACCATGTTAAATACACATAATTCGCCGCTGAAGATGGTGCTACTATTTAATGTTCTTTTTCAACATTTCTAAATATAACTCGCTAGAAGTAATCTTTATGGAAAGACGAAAGGCCAAGGAATTGCAAGATATAAACTTTTATGAGATAATATTACCGTAAAGGTGTGATACCGGTTGCTGAAAATTGGTAAAATCAGAAAAAATAAAACAAAATAGCAGTCGCTTAATGAAGAAAGCGAGTTTGTGTCTAACCCAGCGAAATAGATACTTTATCGCCACAAATCAATAAAGAAAATTAATTGGTTAAAAAACATTGCATACACTTTCTATCTGTATATGGCTTTTAAACATCGGTAAACTATTTTTCAAATCATTAATTAAAATGACACACTACAGTTCGTTTTTAGCTCTACTGGCCAAGGGCCAGCAGAGCTTATGGGATGGTGTGGTGTCCTTCGTCCGTCGTCTGTCTGTCCGTCGTCTGTTAACTTTTACCTCGTTAAGACGATAGGGCCTTCGTTTTTCATTCTATCTTTACCAACCTTTAACAGGTTGTTAATATTAATGAAAGCTCGGACAAGTTTGAAAACCAGCCAGATCGGACCAGTAACAGCGGAGTTATGGCCCTTGATTTAGTTAAAAATGCTATATTTTGCCTCGTTAAGACGTTTGGTTTTCATTTTTCATTCTATCTTTACCAAACTTTACCACATTGTTAATATTAATAAAAACTCGGACAAGTTCAAAAATCAGCCAGATCGAACTAGTAACAGCTGAGTTATGGCCCTTGATTTAGTTAAAAATGATCCTATCTTTACCAAACTTAACCACATTGTTAATATCAATGAAAGCTCTGACAAGTTCGAAAACCAGCCATATCAAACTAGTAACAGCGGAGTTATGGCCCTTGATTTAGTTAAAAATGCTATATTTTGCGTCGTTAAGACGATAGGAGCTTCGATGTTTATCCGATCTTTACCAAACTTTATCAGATTGCTAATGTCGTTTAAAGCTCAAACAAGTTCGAAAATCACCCATATCTGACTAGTAAAACTGCGTTATGGCTCTTGATTTAGTTAAAAATGCTATATTTTGCCTCGTTAAGACGATAGGGGCTTCATTGTTCATCTAATCTTTACCAATCTTTAATAGATTGTTAATATCAATGAAAGCTCGGACAATTTCGAAAACCATTAATATCGGACCAGTAACAGCGGAGTTATGGCCTTTGATTTAGTTCAAAATGCTTTATTTTGCCTCGTTAAGACGATAGGGCCTTCATTTTTCATCCGGTCTTTACCAAACCTTACCACATTGTTAATATCAATGAAAGCTCAGGCAAGTTTAAAATCCATTCATATCGGTCTAGTAACAGCAGAGTTATGGCCCTTGATTTAATTAAAAATGCTATATTTTGCCTCGTTAAGACAATAGGGCCTTCATTTTTCATCCGATCTTTACCAAACTTTATCAGATTGTTTATATTAATGTAAACTTGGTCAAGTACGAAAATCAGGCAGATCGAATCAGTAACAGCGGAGTTATGGGCCTTCATTTTGTTAAAAATGCTACCATTTGCCTCGTCATACGATAGGGCCTTCATTTTGCATCTGATCTTTGCCAAACTTTACCAGATTTTATGACTTTCGTTTTTATATTTTTTTTTCTTGATTTTTTTTTTTGAATGTTTTTGTTTTAATTTTTTGTTTTGAATTTTTTAATTTTTAATTTTTTTTTTTGAATATTTTTTTAGCTCTATGTTGGACCAATCGGACCAGTAACAGAGGAGTTATGGCTCTTGATTTAGCTAAAACTAATTAAATTTTGCCTCGTTTATACGGTAGGCCTTCATTTTTCATCGGATCTTTACCAGACTTTACCAGATTCTTTAGTTATGGCCCTTGATTTAGTCAAAAAGCTGTTTTTTGCCCGAAACTTTCAAAAAAAAAAGTAAATGGCAGTCACTTGCTTCATTGATGTTATTAGAGCCATGTTAGCCAGTAGAGCGTCCAAAGGCCCTCTTGGGCCTCTTGTTTTGTAGAATCGATGCGTATAACACGCCCAATAAGCCGTAAATCGACAGGTACTCTGACAACCATATTTTGAAATACAGCCTTGTTTCAAGACCAGTTATATAAGGACCCGATTTACCGATAGAAAGTATACAAAATGTCCTTTTTAGACAATTAAGTTTCTTTATTGTTATTTTATGATAAAGAATCTAATTCGCTAGTTTAGAAACAAACAAATGTATATAAGTTATATAAGGACGATGTTAAACATTATTAATAATTAATAAAAGCTCTGTAACAAGACCCAAACTTTCAACAAAATCAACGAACACTTTGTGAATTTAAATTTTATCGAGAAGTGTAAAAACGTTATATTTTCACGAATGCATTTAATTATTATGCCTAAGGCACTCATCTATCTTTTTTGTTTACGCGCGTAAGTTTACAATGTATATATCCCATTCTTAATGATGGTATTTCAAAATACCATTGGTGACAGAGTGACAACTTACGTGAGCATTTTAAACTAATTATTAAATATACGTCGTTATAAAATGATGTATGATTGCCATTTAAATTATCTTTAAGTTGCACCGAATATAAACAAGATCCTGGAAGTACCGAACACAAACAAAACGGAAAAGTAGCAGACTCGGTTTTACTGAGTCTATTCATGAAAGGTAATATAAGATGCAACCCTTCTCAGGCCGCCGAGCACCGGATTAATGTTTTCTACATTATAGAGCCAAGAGGATAGGTCAAACACCCCAAAGGACCAGTAAGCATTAGAACATATTTAAAAAAGAGAGGAAGGCAGGCAGGCAACAGGCAGGCAGGCAGACAGACAGACAGACAGACAGACAGGCGGGCGGGCGGGCGGGCGGGCGGGCGGGCGGGCGGACGGACGGACGGACGGACGGACGGACGGTCGGTCGTAGGTCGTAGATAGGGGCAGGCAGGCAGGCAGACAGGCAGACAGACAGACAGACAGACTATAGGTCGGTCGTAGGTAGTATCGTCGGTAGGGGCAAGCAGGCAGGCAGGTAGTATCGTAGGTAGGGGCAGGCAGGCAGACAGGTAGTATCGTAGGTAGGGGCAGGCAGGCAGACAGGTAGTATCGTAGGTAGGGGCAGGCAGGCAGACAGGTAGTATCGTAGGTAGGGACAGGCAGGCAGACAGGTAGTATCGTAGGTAGGGGCAGGCAGGCAGACAGGTAGTATCGTAGGTAGGGGCAGGCAGGCAGACAGGTAGTATCGTAGGTAGGGGCAGGCAGGCAGACAGGTAGTATCGTAGGTAGGGGCAGGCAGGCAGACAGGTAGTATCGTAGGTAGGGGCAGGCAGGCAGGCAGGTAGTATCGTAGGTAGGGGCAGGCAGGCAGGCAGGTAGTATCGTAGGTAGGGGCAGGCAGGCAGACAGGTAGTATCGTAGGTAGGGGCAGGCAGGCAGACAGGTAGTATCGTAGGTAGGGGCAGGCAGGCAGACAGGTAGTATCGTAGGTAGGGGCAGGCAGGCAGACAGGTAGTATCGTAGGTAGGGGCAGGCAGGCAGGCAGGTAGTATCGTAGGTAGGGGCAGGCAGGCAGGCAGGTAGTATCGTAGGTAGGGGCAGGCAGGCAGACAGGTAGTATCGTAGGTAGGGGCAGGCAGGCAGACAGGTAGTATCGTAGGTAGGGGCAGGCAGGCAGACAGGTAGTATCGTCGGTAGGGGCAGGCAGGCAGACAGGTAGTATCGTAGGTAGGGGCAGGCAGGCAGACAGGTAGTATCGTAGGTAGGGGCAGGCAGGCAGACAGGTAGTATCGTAGGTAGGGGCAGGCAGGCAGACAGGTAGTATCGTAGGTAGGGGCAGGCAGGCAGACAGGTAGTATCGTAGGTAGGGGCAGGCAGGCAGACAGGTAGTATCGTAGGTAGGGGCAGGCAGGCAGACAGGTAGTATCGTAGGTAGGGGCAGGCAGGCTGGCAGACAGACAGACAGACAGACAGACAGACAGACACAGACAGACAGACAGACAGACAGACAGACAGACAGACAGACAGACAGACAGGCAGGCAGGCAGGCAGACAGACAGACAGACAGACAGACAGACAGACAGACAGACAGACACAGACAGACAGACAGACAGACAGACAGACAGACAGACAGACAGACAGACAGACAGACAGACAGACAGACAGACAGACAGACAGACAGACAGACAGACAGACAGACACAGACAGACAGACAGACAGACAGGCAGACAGACAGACACAGACAGACAGACAGACAGACAGACAGACGGTCGGTCGTAGGTCGTAGATAGGGGCAGGCATGCAGGCAGGCAGGCAGACAAACAGACAGACAGACAGACAGACAGGCAGGCAGGCAGGCAGGCAGGCAGGCAGGCAGACAGACAGACAGACAGACAGACAGACAGACAGACAGACAGACGGTCGGTCGTAGGTCGTAATAGGGGCAGGCATGCAGGCAGGCAGGCAGGCAGGCAGGCAGGCAGGCAGGCAGGCAGACAGACAGACAGACAGACATACAGACTATAGGTAGGTCGTAGGTCGGTAGGCAGGCAGGCAGAGAGAGAGAGACAGAGAGAGAGAGAGATAGAGAGACAGACAGACAGACAGACAAGCAGACAGACAGACTATAGGTATGTCGTAGGTCGGTAGGCAGGCAGGCAGAGAGAGAGAGAGAGAGAGAGGGAGAGAGAGAGTCGCAGGCCGCAGGCTATACGCCATAGATAGATAGGCAGGCAGGCAGGCAGGGAAGGCAGGCAGGCAGGCAGGCAGGTAAAGAGAGAGACAGACAATCAGACAGACAGAGGAAGACAAACAGACAGACATACAGACAGAGGGAGACAGACAGGCAGGCAGGTAGGCAGGCAGACTTAAGGCTTAAGTTTCATATGTAATGTGCATCTGCATTAAATTAAGCCGCATGTTACCTTTGGTTTAAAGGCAGAATATGCTTATTAAAACGTAAACTGAAACAGAAGACGAAGTATTCGGAAGCGTTACCTACGCTATCAAATGGTTATCAAGCATTGAAATAATTATTTATCCTGTATCATGTTGAAATGGAACCTGCTTTCATATATATGTATTCTTTTTGTTTTTTCGGTTTTGTCGTCTTCAATAATGTTTCTTCTGCTTGTCAATATGATGACAGGATACGTATTAATGGATCATTTCAAACCCTTTTCACAGTCATTGTGACTGTTTCTAGATAACTTTGAAATCCAAAATTAGAAAACATTATATGGAACATATCTTTAGAAGATTCTTATATTCGTGAATTCCTATTCTGGATGACATTGCTATAAAATCGTTGTTTAAGCCTAGTCCAAAAAGCATAACGGTTACTAGAATCCTGCTTTCACCAAACATTATACAATCCTGGATTTAACAATAATGATGTAACCAGCGAATCCCAATTAGCTTTATTCATGTGCTCGTCTTAGTCTTTTTTAAATATGATAATAAATTTAGTTTCTTTTCTATAAAAAAAGGAATTCAAAACAGTATTTACAATACAAAATTGTATGTAAGTTTGTAAAACAAATTAAACATAATTCGCAATATATCAATTTTGATTGTGTACTTTATTTTCAACTTAATCACCTCTTGCAAAGTTGTATTTATAATTTGAGCATGACAACATCACATGAATTTAACAAATCAATGATCAATAACGTGAGCTTCAAACATAAGTGGTTGAGAGATATTCAGAAAAAGACTGATAAAAGTTTTTAGGATTTAAGATGTTATTTTGATTCTGTGATTGCAAAAAAAATAATTATAACCACTGAAACGACAGCCAGTCTGATTTGGGTAATTCTGTCTCCTGTTCATAACGACTGTTGACTACTTTTTTTGGCTTGACCCTGCAAAGTTAACCGGGTCACCTAATAGTATGATATTCACTTAAATTAATAGTTTGCACAAGTATTAAAACTCAAAACACGGTGGGATAATTGTTTCCAAAGAACACTCGTTAAAATATGTCTGATTCTGGGAGAAATCTCACTTATTGTTGGCAATATATTTTGTAACATATCAAATATTATCAAAAGGAAAACAAGACTGTTTAAATGTATTTACTTATTAAACATTATAAATAATAAAGCTTTTCATGTAATCAAAGCCCTGAAGCAAGACACAAACGTTCAACAAAATTAACGAACATTTTCGTTTTTTTGTGAATTTGATATTTATTTACAATGATTGTGTGTTATATAGACTATATATATATATATATATACATAATTATTATTCGTATTATGAATACAAATATATCGGATTTATAATTTTAATATAAAACAAAACTATTTAGAATATAACACGAAATACAACGACTTTGTTATTAACCCCAGCTAAATTGTGTTATTGTAGATTAAAAATCTGTAGTGCACTAGATGAAGACGATAATGTACACTGTTATCTTGAAGCTGATTTTGACCACAACCTTGATAATGTACATTACAATTTAAATTAACGCGGTAGATGTTCCCTTGTCGTTTATTGCATTTAGCTATCTAGCTGGCTTGCGGAACGTCGGTGGTTCTACCCAGGTGCCCGCCCGTGCACGAAAATTGCCCGGAGGGGCACCTGGGGTCTTCCTCCACCAGTGGAAGCTGGAAAGTCGCCATATGACCTTAGCTGTTGGTGCGACTATAAAATCCAATTCAATTATTGCATTTTGTTTTAAACAACTTACTATGCTGAACCAAACATCTAACGCACCAGTAGACAATACCTTTAATGTATTTTTGAGATATTAAAGGTATATTGTCTACTAGTGCGTTAGCTGTTTGGTTCAGTAGACGCGTTTAATAGACATCCGTTTATTACTCAAACACTCTCCATCTTGTGTTAGTAAGCATTTCAATCTGATATGTAGGTAACACAACACACAACCACTGAAAATAAATATCTAATTCGCAAAAAGCGCAAGTGTTCGTTGATTTTGTTGAAATTCATTCAACAAAGTTCTTATCTCCCAGAATCAGAGGAGACATAGTTTAATACGTGTTCTTGAAAATATTTTTCCCTCTGTGTTTTGAGTCGAATACTTATGTGAGTATGTGTGTGCAGGGTGGGTGGGTGGGTGTGTGCAGGGTGTGTGGGTGGGTGGGTGTTGTAGGTGTGTGCAGGGTGGGTGGGTGTGTGTGTGGTGGGTGGGTGCAGGGTGTGTGGGTGGGTGGGTGTGGTGAGTGTGTGCAGGGTGGGTGGGTCATGAGTTACATCGCTTTTAACAATCTTTCTGTCATATTCCGACGTTGTTTACTCGTAGCAGTGCTCAATGCTCAAATTTTTAGTGCTGCCAAACTGGACTACCACACCGTAGACACATGTCATAATACCCCACCCAGTCACATTATACTAACACCGGTGCACTAGAACTACCCTGTATATGCTTTAAACGCCAAGCAAGAAAACTACTGGTACCCTCTTAATAGTCTTTGGTATGACCCGGTCGGGGATTGCAAACACAACCTGCAGCATGCAAAGCGTAAAGTTTAACTCTTCCAGTAAGCCACACCGCGGTGAGTGTGCTAAACATAGAAGGCTCAACTTTTTCAAACATTGTTTTTACACATATGTCATATAACCTGAATCTAACTAGAAACTATATAGTATACAACTATTTATAAATGGCAATACGTACTGTGACAATAAATGGAAACTCCGACTCGGTTTGGTAAATAAATCACGTATTCTCCATCCTTCGCATTGCTTCCTAGGTCCTGCTTCACATCTGAGCATCTTTTATAAGTCGGAAAACAGTAAGCACATGAGAAAATTAATGTCAAAAACAAAACTAAGGTTTCTAAACTTGGACATTTCACCGCACGACAAAGTTTTGAATGCATGGTAAGTATTTCAGTGTCTAGAGCTGTCTCCGTTAGAATTCCTACTATGGCTTTATTCCATTTCACAAAATATGGATCACAATGCACATTAACAAACTTAAAACCGTGTTCTTTCTTCAACGCGTTATATTAAAATACGTTATAATGTTCGCTTAAATGGACACTACTTGTAATTGTGTTAAATGGTTAAGTATATCGTAATTTAGATATAAATTAGTGTGCTTACAACAGTAGATGATGGATAGATGAAAACCGCGCTATCGTCAAATGTGATAATACAATTAAGGGATGTTGAAAATGTTTAAAGGTGCACGCGGCAATCTTGATGTAGTCATCAAACATATAATAGTGAGAGTGTGTGGTATGTAGTCCCTCCATATTATCAACCAAGGGGGAATCCCCGAGATTGGCCATTAGGTGGGGACTATTTTGAGTGATTTGTGATACAGACCTCGATTTAAGGAAACTAACCCGCCATATAATTGTAAATTACACAACAAAACCGCTATCAAAATGCTATCCAGGTTTTCAGGTCATGTAATAATGTATATGTGCCGATTAAAGTATAGGTTTATTCAATGGTTCCTAAAATACCCGTGATTGAATTATGATTGAAAAATGAATTATAAGTTAGTACCTCTTATTTTGGCGCTCCAGATTTTGCGGTTTGGTCTGGATGGTTGAAGCCTTTTATATTGTGTCTATAGAGTTTGGATTCTCAAAATATGTGTTATATATATACATCGTCGTCAGTAGGTTTAGAAACAGTGTACATATGTTTTAACATTTGGCCGTTGTTGGCATCATAGGTATTTTAAGATTCATCTGAAGGACTGGTTAGGTCGGAAATACTTTGAAATATGTCTATAATTAACCCAAATTTAAGTGTGATATAACAAATTTGATTTGAGATAGAGCCTGCGATACCTGACATTAGCGATTCGATGTATTAATGAAGTATCATTTTTCTTTAAATCTGCTCGCATGTAAGTTTAAATAAAATTAATGCAATATAGACCTTTCGTTTTCCTCCTTATTCTGCTATACAAATGTTTAAATATACAAAATGCTTAATATTCAAATATTTAATTATATTTAATATAGTTATTCTACTATTCGTATATTTTGATATGTTATTGGTGCAATATAATTAACAATTAGTTACACTTGTATGCGAAAACTATTCAAATCATCATTTCTAATGATTTGCAAGCATGTAAATATGCTATCAGAATATAGAAAAACTGACTAAAACAAGAGCACCACGTAAAACTGACTAAAACAAGAGCATCACGTAAAACTGACTAAACAAGAGCATCACGTAAAACTGACTAAACAAGAGCACCACGTAAAACTGACTAAAACAAGAGCATCACGTAAAACTGACTAAACAAGAGCACCACGTAAAACTGACTAAAACAAGAGCACCACGTAAAACTGACTAAAACAAGAGCATCACGTAAAACTGACTAAACAAGAGCATCACGTAAAACTGACTAAACAAGAGCGCTACGTGTCCCTTGAAAATGAGTGTGATTAACATTTACTATTATATTACAAACAAGAAAATGCAAGGTAAATAAAAAATGGTTTTCTGTTGTTGTTATTGTTGTTGTTGTTGTTGTTGTTTTTATGGGCTATACAGTAATTTTGAGTCTGGTAAAATCTAGGTTTCTACACAATTTGAATATACCAATTTTATTTAATATTTCTAAAATATATCTGAAATCCATTTTATTTTAGCATAGTAACCATATAGGTGTGCTGTATTTTTTTACTTTTTATTTATTAAAACGTGTTGTAAAATACGGAGAAAAAAATGTTATCTTAAACTAAATTCAGTGTCAGACTACTTTCAAATAAAATGACATTTCATATTCCGCGTTTTAAACTCCGAGTTGTTCCCAGGCAAGTAGAGGGTCACTGCTTATGCAGACAGACGGGTAAAATCCCCCGCAATTCAAGTTCATTTTATCATTTTTGTCATGTTCGTTAAAGGTCTTCATCATATGTTGTTTCAGGTAAATACAGATGTGGGAAAGATGAAATAAGCCATAGGATGTTAAAGGAAAACATCTACATATTATTTTTAACAGATCATTAAACGAGTGCGTTTTCCCCGATTTATGGAAATGTGCTTTGGTCATGGCACTTTTCAAAAAGTCAGACCCAAGTATCCCTACAAACTATAGACCAATAACGTTATTAAGTTGTGTTGGTAAAGTAATGGAAAGAATAGTATTTAAACATGTGTATATTTTTCTACTTGTGTTTGATCTTATCTTTATGTATCAATCAAGTTTTTTTCCTGGTTATTCTACTACATATCAACTTATCGACATATACCATCCTATGTCAGGCATTCGATATGCTTAACAGTTTACATGCATTGTTTTTAATGATATATCTAGAGCGTTTGATCGTGTTTGGCACAAATGTCTTTTGTTGAAGCTAAAACAATATGGTATTGATGGCAAGCTTTTAGCTTGGATCTCAAACAGATCTCAAAGAGTTGGATCTGCAACCTCCGAATCAAAAACACTAACTGCTGGAGTTCCTCAAGGCTCTGTCTTGGGTCCTCTTTTATTTTTGATATATGTAAATGATATTGCCGAAAATATGCTGAGTATAACTCGTCTGTTTGCTGATGACAGTTCGTTATCAGTCCCAACATGTAGTATAAACGACATGGAATAAATCCTTAATCAAAAGCAATGGCTTGTGCAATTTAGTCCTGCCAAAAACAGAAGTAATATTATTTTCCTAAAACAATAATGATCGACTTCCAACTTTATATCTAGACAATGTCCCGCTAACCTTTGTTGATAATCATAAACATCTAGGAGTAACATTGAGTAATAACGGTAAATGGCACGAACACATTAAAAATAGTATTGCTTCTGCGTCAAAGGTGCTTGGATTAATGAGACTGCTTCAATACAAAGTAGCGCGTAAAACACTTAATCAGATATACTTGTCTTATATGCGCCCAATATTGGAATATGCATCCATTACATGGAATGGATGTACTTCACTAAAAAAAAGATAGCTTGTAAATAAGGCAGCTCGTATTGAGACGGGTCTTACCCGATCAGTATCCATACATCTCTTAATATCCGAAAAAGGATGGGTTTCACTTCCTGATAGAAGGAAATTGCAAACACGTATTTCAGTTTATAATGTTAAACATGGAACCGTTCCGGATTACATTTCAAACATTTTCTCACGGCTATTTGGAGATGCCAGCGATACAATCTCAGAAATAACGATAACTACGTCACTATTGCTAGGAGAACTGAAATATACAATAAATGGTTTGTTCCTTCCTCTCTTAAACTATGGAATGACTTGCCAATAGAAATACAAAACTATATTTTAGTTCAAAAGTTCCACCATACTACTTATGTGGACAAAGATTATTTGCCGTTTAACATCCCGGAATGAGGGATTTTGTAGCAATCTTAATAACGATTTATACCTTAACCATTTACGAGATTCACCGACTTGCGAGTGCGGCTGTGAAGTAGAAGATGCTGAACACTGTTTTTCTCCAATGTAATAAATGTTCAGCATATCGGCTTCATTTGTTTCAGTCTATTCGCTATTTACAGCCGTTAAATGTAAGCACATTCCTTTATGGTCGTGAACAGATAACTAACAGCGAAAATAAATTCCTCTTCGAAACAGTTCAAACATATATACGAGACACATTGTAGTGTTTGCTGTTTTTGTTATTACATATATCAAGGTCATAGAGTTATAGCAGTTAATTTTTCTAACTGATTGGAACTTAGAGATTGGGAAACTCTCTCTCTCTCCTTCTCTCTCTCAAATGTTGTGTTTATTATTCATCATTCTCTCTCACTGTATTATTTGCTATTGTAATTTATTTCACTTAGCCATATACATTTGCAATTTCAAGATGTTAACTGGGAAGGATTTAATCTAATGTTGGTAGAACTTGTTACCCGACATATTTGTCATTATAATATTGCTATTGTATATATGTGGATATTATTCTGTCTGTAAAATATTGGCAATAAAATATGTTTAAATCATTGTTTCATGTGCTGCTTGAGTGGTGGCAGCAAACAAGGGTCGTGACTTCAGCGAAAAATGGGATGTTTACAACATAATCTGTAACAATTCTGCAATTCTTTGGGTGGGACGATTCTAGCCCATTCTGCATATTTTTATCTTGATTTAAATGGAGGGTGAGTCTGGAATGTTCATACCAGTTGTTGCTTTATATTTGTGTTCTTGTACCGTAAGAACCAATTCAGGCCAATGCAACTTATCCTCGATAAATGCCTCAAAGGTTGCCGTGTGTCCCTTTAAAAATAGGTGCCACTATAGTGCAATGTAATTGTTTAATATATATAATTGTTGACACCGTAAACGCACGTATGCATGATATTGCGCGCCTTTACTGGTTGATCGGCTTGTTGTTGTTTTGGTGTGTAGTTTTTGCGAGAGTTTTTTCCTTATCAGCGTTGTTTAAATGGTTTTCCAGTAAATGTTATAATCACGTATATTTACACATAAAGAATACCTAGAGCCGAAAACCCTCTAGTAGTAATGTGTTGTTAGCACCCAAGCTAGAAAAGGGAACGCCTTGTATTAGTCCCCTACCGGTCGTGACCGGAGGGGAAATAGGACTGCACCTCGTCAGTCAGTACGATTCAAGAACTTTGGTGCTTTAGGGATTTTAACAAAACTTCACTCCAAGATGCGGCTTATAAAACAAAGCTTGGGATTGGAATTCGGGATGTCTTGCTAAAGGTCAAGGTCATTGTAACCGTAAATAGAAAATAGCTTTTAAATCAATAACTGTAGCTTCTCTTGATTTTTATTAACGAAACTTAATAATAAGGTGGGGCTTATTCAAAGCATGTTCGGGGTTGTTATTCGGGTTATTTCGTCAAAGGTCAAGGTCATAGTTACTATAAATAGAAAAGTGGTTTACGCTTAATAACATTAACGACACAGTGAATGTACTTTTATACTGATTTATAATAATTTAGTCGTTTATCTTTGTGAATAGATATGCATGCACTATAATAAGTACAAGTCATGTCGTCCGTGTGTGTGTGTTATCATAAGCAGCGATCTTGACATAGGATAATACGATTAACTCACATTGTATTTACGGACTTCAAGCTGACTGGCAATATTGGGTTAACAATGGGCAGCATGTACACTTCTCAAAACTGCTAACTACACCGCTCACGTTTTGGGTTATATATATCGATGGGTTGAATGTTTTTCAATAAAATAAAAAGGAAATACCAATTCAATCATTTTTACATCATTTCATTTTATTTTTTTCATGGGCAATGCTAGAACTAAACCACAATAAGCAATTACAAACGACCCATGTAAACACTAAAGTCACACTTTTATGAACAAGAAATAAAAAGTGTGACTTTAGTGTTTACATGGGTCGTTTGTAATTGCTTATTGTGGTTTAGTTCTAGCATCGCCCATGAAAAAAATAAAATGAAATGATGTAAAAATGATTGAATTGGTATTTCCTTTTTATTTTATTGAAAAACATTCAACCCATCGATATATATAACCCAAAACGTAGCGGTGTAGTTAGCAGTTTTGAGAAGTGTATAGCTGATTGTAAATTGCGGAGTCGATTAAATATGTCCATGATGAGTGGGTATTTTTGTGTGTTTGTTTACAAAAGTTACAACCGGGGGTTTAAACCAGGTTCTAGGGTGCACCAAACCTCACACTTACCCTACTTCATCCCAATAAAACGGGACAGTGTAAATAAAGAAATCCCCGCCATGAACTATTCTCTAACCATCAAGGCAACATTAATAGGCAATATTAGTAAAACACAAAGATGCTCGTGTAAAACCATATTATAAAAATGTAGAGCCTTTTAAAGCCACCGTATGCTGTTTGTGTGTTATGTGGAAATAATACAGACTTTACGTCGAATATTAGTGTATAATTATTTGCTAAGGAAAGCAATCCAATTTCTGCGATGAACTTGTTAATAGATACGGATCGACATAAACAATACGCCCAACTTCATATTGCAGTTGTTCTAAAGAGTTTCTCTCACCGACATTACAACCGTTCCACACTGTGGAAGCATACTCCTAAATTGGTCGCATATATGATATATATATCTGATTCATAGTTTTTCGATCTTCTTTGTGTTTTAAAATTCTCACTAGATCTAACTCTTTGGATGCTTAAGCTAGAATGTTCATGCCATTTACCGTTATTACTTCAAGTCATGTTTAGATGTTTGTGATGTTCTACAAATGTAAGTCGTACGTCATCAACAAATAAAGTCGGCTGACTGTTGTTATTTCCTGAGGATATAAATAAAATTTCATTTTTATTTCAGTTAAACTTTATTAACCATGCTTTAACCCATTCAGACATAATTTACAATAAATCATGATTTAATATACTTTCCATATCTTCTGTGTATGAAAGGGGATGATAATGGACCTTTGGTAACGGCCGAACACGACACATACAAAATATTGCAGTCTCGGTTTGATTGAGACATCAACGGTAGTGAAATATGCTAGCTACCGCTCACGCCCTCTAGCCCCGGGTTGAGCAGAACTCAATATTCATAAAATCAAGAGTACATAATTTTAACCTTCCCGAAGATGGCATGTATATGGCGGTGGACATAGAGATTTTCCCAGTATGGTCCCAGTAGCTAACAAAATACTATGAAATAAACAAAATGGAATTTAGTTGGAAGCAGCGGTTATGAAGCCTGCATATCACAAGTAACAGCCAAAATGCTAAATTAAAAAGCAGTTGAGACTGAAAGCGAGCTATCATCGGCACATACTCTAGTAATTCTTAACATATGTTCAGCGATATCGTTTATATAAATTAAATTAACAAACGTCCGAGCACTGATCCTTACGGAACGCCAGGAGATATCTGCATGAATGTCTAGTAGCGCATATTGTCCGGATGTTCCGGTTGAGTGATTTTTGGGAGTTATGGGACTTTGAAGTGGTTGAAGTATAAAGCCGTTCTGACTAATAAGTATAGGATATAGAATGAGTTTTGCACGTGTACGGGGAGATAATGCACGAGCGTTAGCGAGTGCATTATCGTCCGTACACGTGCAAGACTCATGCTCTATTGTATTTATACCACAATAACTAACATATGCTGTGTATATCCTCGGGTATTACACGATGCATAGTACGTATTTAGGCTACTGTGGTATAAGTATAGAATAGAGCATGCGTTTTGCACGTGTACGGGGAGATAATGCACGAGCGTTAGCGAGCATGCAAGACCCATGCTCTATTGTATTTGTACCACAATAACTAACATATGCTGTGCATATTCTCGGGTATTACACGATGCATAGTGTGTATTTAGGATATTGTGGTACAATTCCTATATTGTTCATTCGATTTTCATGAAACTTTGTATGAAGTATCAGTATGACTTTTAGTAGAACATATATGTTCTGGTTAAATGATGTGTGACGTAGTTACAGGACTTTATCCTTGTTGCTGAAACAGTCGAAAACAAATATTTAGCCGGTTCGTTTCGCAAGGCGGAAGAGTTCTTAGAAGAGAAAATACCCTTTCGGTTGTTCGTTTCAGACCTCTTCTCTTCTCGGAAACTCTGCCGTATCTGTCGATTTGTAATAGGAAGAGACGGCAGAGAAGAGCAGCAAAGATGGCGGCGAAACAAGAAGACCGATAAGTGGAAATTGTACTTTTAGATTAATTGCAGAGATGTCTCTGCCGACAAACTATTTCAAACTTTCAAACAATTTCAATGTGTAGAGGTCATAAAATTATGCAAATATTCCATTTAAAAGTCTATATTAGATTGATGCGTGTTCGATTAGTCAAAACTCCTATACCTCTTCTAATGTGCGTTCGATTAGAACAGTGCTCTGCCTTCTTCTATCTTCTTCTATACTTCGTACTTCTCTATACTTCGTACGTCTCTGCCCAGAAGAGACCAAACGAACCGACTAGTTCTTGATTTTACGACCAGTACATTATTGGCAGGCTGATCAGGGTTTACACTGTTCGCCACTCAGTAAGAATGCGTTCCATAAAACTTTATATATATTCAATATTACCGAAAGATTTGAATTCAATTCTAGCAGACGACATTTGAAATTTGGCGGCGAAAGGGTTAAACTTGATCGTGTATCCTGAGTAATGTGTTTGTGCTCCACTTCTACATTTGTCAGAGTTTCTGTTTGTCTCTTCATACATAGACAATAATTACAGACAACAACTTACATTCTATATAACAGCAGGGCCCAGTTGTTTAAAGATCGGTTAGCTTAATCCTTGGTTTTGTACTACTAAATGTTTTTAATTTCCTTTTTTTACTTAACATAATGCTTTCACATGCTCAGTTTCTCGTAAAAATATTCATTTATCGGACATTCGGACTTAAGTTAACTGATCTTAAGTTAACTGATCTTCGAACATCTGGGCCCAGACATGCATAGTGACTGCATATTATTATACCTGAATCATTTCACTCCATGAATTACCGCCTGAGAAACCAGAAGGCGCTAACGGCAGGGTGTTGGTGACATTTGGAGACAAAGAAATATATAAAATGAGAGTGGTCTTCAAAACAGTCTACACATAGGCACTATTTAACAACCCATTCGTTGGGAAATTTTAAGCATACATGGGACAAGTAGAAAATTAACCAGGGCAAGTGGCCTGAACAAGTGCCTAACATTTGTGTACAGCACTGGTGAGTATGTTAAATATTTGCAATTTATATTGACAATAACAAGATTTCTCTCAAAATGCTCTTGCATTTCATCGCTCAGATACAAGCAGGCCAAATAGATCAGTCAATGTTATACTGCTGTATACGAAACACGTATCTAAGTTCTCAAAACTGCATGATTTCGACTGCTTCGTGATTGTCTTTAAATAAAATGTTAGAGCGCAACTGATAGCTTGTAAATAAACAAAATTCATCGCGAATTACAATTGATCTGGAGTTGATGCAATGTACGCAGTTGTATACCATTGTTGTTTTTTTCTTCTTCGTTGTCAATAAAATATGAAAAACTACACTTGTCAATAGCCCAAACATATTATATATCATTTGAATAAAAGTCAAAATAAAGTAACAGGTAATCAAAAGTGTGAATATCGTATTTTATTAAAGGCAGGGAAGCTGGTGAGTTTTCTAGTCTCTATTTCACTATACACAAAAATGCAAAAATGATTTCCTACACCCGTATTCCAGTGCCACTTTTCGCCCTCAGTTAGCCTACTAAAGGCGAGTTAACGGTGGTCTCAGCACCCAAATTCCTCTCCAAGATATACATGTCCCTGGTTTTGCACCAGGTCAGAATATAAGGGGGCAATTGAGGGTCGTCGTGGTAGACTTTAGTTTCAGCCAGCTGGCCAATCCACTCTCGCAACATGCGTAGCTGTAATAAAAACAATTGAGTGTGGAAGACGTTCTCGTATAATGTGTAAGGTCACAGACATCTATTGATTTCCCCATAGGCTTGCATTATAGCCTGTATGGCTACCCTGATTTCCTTATATCTCGTAGCCATATATGGCACCCCTTTCCTGAAACTTACATCCACGTGCTATTTAATGAGGAACTATTTTCACAGCTAATCTTATGAAAGCTAGTCATTTCTGGCTCTGAAGTGACACACCTCCAGTTTTGCAGTTTTTTTCTCGCCAAATGTCAAAGTGTACCTACTTTCATTTTTCGGTCATAATTTAAAAAATAACCTCAAAAATATGTATTAAATGTTCCATTTTGAAGAAAACATATTTATTTAATTCTCAAGTTGTTTCTATTTCAGTCATTATATTTTATTCAATCTATGACTTCACATTGGTAAACATTAGTCTCGGATTCCCTAGACATTTATTTGGACCAATCACAGTCTGTTTTATTTAGTAGACACGGACCTTTAAGAGAAATGAAAGAGTTAAGATAAACTAGAGTGGAATATGACTTTTACAACATTAGAGGACCTCCACGGGTCTAATCTGCCTGTTGGTTATATTATTCTGTTATTGTGTTGTTGTTGTTGTTGTTGTTGTTGTTGTTGTTGTTGTTGTTGTTGTTGTTGTTGTTGTGCATGCCGACACAACTATTGCCTTTAAATATATATTTTTTCCAAACGTCTTCTGTATTGTTAGCAAACACTCGTATTTCTAGATAATGAAATAAAAAAACATGTCGCGCTGCTTATTTTTGAGTTATTTCCCTGAACATTTTAAAAAAATATGAGTTTTGGAGCAAAATGGTAAAAACTTTACCTTTAACTGTTTACATCTACGTATCCCGTTTTGGTGTAAATATAACGTACATGTGTAAAATAGTAAAAAGTAATCAAATCAATAATATTTCATATTTTAGTAAAGTCTTACTCTTAGACAGACAGTCATGCACTAAGGGCGGAAGCTTTAGTGGACGAACACACTATATCACTTCATCTTAACATAAGATAATGAACTATACTTGATTTGAGTGCATCAACAAATGTCTTCAAAGTGACCATGTGACCATCTAAAACGTTTGCGTATCGATTCATATAAAACATTTTGAACAGGTTTGCGATTTTGTACATAACTGATGCTACAATTAAAGCAGTTGTCCTTAAAACTGTTTATAAAAATCATTCCTGTTTTCATAATTGTTTTTTTTTTCTTAGAAAATACATGATTTAAGTACACAATTAGATGAAAAGGTCGAACAGGAAATGCACTACAGAATACAGCGTATTTACCGTTTACTTTTGACGTAAGTTAAATAAATTAATTGCGGTTTGATTAGATTTTTTTTTCGATGTTATGCGTACTATATTTTCCTGTTAAAACATGCGTATTTGCATATAGTTTGCATGTTTACTTGATCGTTATTTAGCTCACCCATGCTAGACCATCTAAGTGCATTGTCATTCATTTAAATCTTCATGATAATGCATTTACGAGTACTTGTGCAATTTACTATATTTTAAGTCGAGGTTGAAATAAAGTTTCTGGATGTTACATCACTTATATATAAATACTGAAAAAGTGGATACATTGGAAATAACAAACACAAACATGCGTGTAAAGTAGCTGACTCGGTTTTATTGAACCTGTTCATGAGAGGTAGTATAACGTGCAACACCTCTCACGCCCACTAGCACCGGCATTATTCTGCATTAAAGCCACAAATAATGGGATTGATGATCCCAAATGACCAATAAATAATAACACTACTGCTGTGTAGTAGGGGCTACTTTTTACAGCGACTACACAGCACTAAACACACGCTAGTGTGAATGTCAATAAATACTGAAAAGTGGATACCTTGGAAGCAACAATCACAAACGAGGGTGCAAAGTAGCAGAATCGGCTTTATTGAATCTGTTCATGAGAGGTTATATAACGTGCAACACCTCTCACGGCCCTTAGCACCGGCTTAAGTGATATTCTACTTTAAAGCCACTATACGTTATTAATATATCCTCCGTTTTAAGAGTTATACACCAAACAAAAACATTTAATTTCCTGTCAACTACTACAATATCTATTCCTCCTTATGAACGAACAAGAGGTCCAAATGGCCATGAGGCCGCTCTATTCATAGTGCTGTGTCGGAGTAGAAGTTGGAAACATGTAATTGTGGTTAATTTCTGTAAAATTATTTGAATCGCCCCCTAGCAATCTTAGGGGTTAAGCGTTTTGTGATGATCGCATCTAGAATGTATCACCTCAGCAGACTCGAAGAATCAGTCTGACCTGCTCGGTACCGAAGCCATAAGGGTTACGAAGGTTAATAAACTGTTTTTTCTAAAGTAAATTTACCACCAACGACGGACTGTAGCCCACCTATGTGTATGACAAAAAAAAGTTAAAACATTTTGTTGTTTAACATTTTTGATTCAATTTTAACTTTCTTATTATTTAGATTATAAGTTCGCATTGTGCTTATTGGTCATTCTAATAGAATACTTGACATATTCACACTTTATTGCTGGGGATGATTCAAATGAAGACTTCAGGAACATGAACTTGACAGAAATTAACCCAAGGAAAACGCACTTGGCATTTTAATATAATTTAATAGACATATTAATGCTAATGGGATTCTTTGGAGAGCCTTCATTTTTGGTAAATTTATAGTCACGACCGTTATCGTGGAAAAAAACATATAACGAGATAAGATTTTGTGATATTATTAGTGGTCCGATATATGACCATCTCACAGTCTCATCCTGGGGAGGTTTTGAATTGAATTGGGGTTTTAAGGCGCACCAACACATGAAAAGGTTATATGGCGCCTAGCAGGCATGAACATGCCAGGCTCATCTTCCATGTACATCGAGATAAAATATGGAAAATGGGCCTAGAACCTTCTCACCCTGAACTGCAGAGTTGCTGCAAATTCTATCGTAGAAACTCCATTTACGCTGGAGCAACGTTATTGTTTTTCTGCCACTGCTCTTTTGATGCGAGCGAGATGGCACCTGAAACAATGCAGGGATCATGATGAAGACCTTTAATGAACATGCGCAACATTAGTTCCAATGGGATGTGTGTACATCCTTATTAAATATACAATAAACTTCGTTTTATTGTAGTTTCTCTAAACCATAATATAATCTTACAAAATGATGTTTAAAATTTAATTTTAAGCATTAATCGTGATCCGCTGACTATGTTTGGAGTAATTTTATTGCACAGCATTGCGCGTAACATCACGTATTTTTTGACGCCGTCGTGACGTAGGGGTGATTCCCATGGATTTCCATAACAAACTGAAGTTGACCAATCAGAGGCCGTTGATTTTTTTTAAGAAGCTTTACTCCAGACCATCGTATGGACTTCTTTGAGAGAAGTCTCGCGAGAGGTCTGGATGATCGAGACTAGGGGAAAATAGGACGTTTAAAATCGCCCTCTCGTTTTTGGGCGATTTTGGAGAGATTTTGAGAGATTCAACGAGACTTTCAAAATACATATTTTTAAGTTAATTTAATAATAATTTCTTATTTTTAACTTATGAGAAGCAGTAAGTGACGTTAAAAAATTATCTGATGCATCAACAATTGACGTTGTACGTTTATTTACAACATGACGTCAGGCAAACATCGATCCATCGTATGGACTTCTTTGAGAGAAGTCTCGCGAGAGTTCTGGATGATCGAGACTAGAGAGTTGCTGGCAAGCAGTGGGTGGGTTCAACTAATGTTCACGTTCAGATAAAATGAAGTCTACAGAGAACGGGTGAGTGGAACCATACGCCGGTTATAGAATACTGGCGCTCCCTTGAAATGCTAATACAATATATAGAAGTATACCTGAAGGTCCTCAAGACCCTGACTGGTGTGCACGTGATCCCGTTCCTCGTGTGTTAGCGGTGCCATGAAACAGGTGGTCGACGTGACAGCAACAAAGTAATGCTAGAAAAACGTAACACGATTAAGAACTTGTGACGATGGAGGAGGTATTACGTGAAACATCTGCTTTAGGGTTCTGGTTAACCTTTTAGATACTGACCAGTATGTTGTTATTGTTTTTCAAATGATTGAAATCTAACGTAATTTCCACATATATTTATATTAGTTGTGTTACCTACATTCCCTCATGGCTCCTATTATCCAAGTGTGGTATTTGTAATTTGTATTTGAATTTTTGTTTGTTGTTGTTGTTGTTGTTGTTTTTGTGGGTGGTGTTGTGTGAATGTTTTGCATTATATTATAACTTTCAATTTTCTTTTTGACTACAAACAACTGACTTGCAATTGTTAATGAAAAAACTGCTTACAAAAAAATGTAAAACTTGCAGAACAAAAATGGGTTCGTCGCATTTAAAGTATCAGACTTCCGGCTTATTACAGACCATCGGCGTGTTTAAAGGGGTCAGACTTACGAAATCCGGCTCGTAGTAGAACTTTATTGAGTTATGTTCTAAATGTTCACCACTCGGAGTTATGTTAGCCCCATATGTCAGCACAATGGATACCACAAGCTGCAATGATAATAGCTTAAAGGGTTGATGCATTATTTTCAAACACGATTTATTTAAAAGGACTCTGAAAAACTTGAAAAAAGCTCAAAGAATTATCAAAATGTCATGACATGATGACGTCATCGCGCCTCTTTACCATATATAGCATATTGACAAAATGTCCTTTAAAGCAATGAAAATCACTGCAAATTGATTAAAAATAAATATACAGATGTACAATGTATAAATTGTATGTTTATTTTTCATTTGCAGTGATTTTCTTTGCTTTAAAAGAGATTTTATCATTACACCATTATGGTAAAAAGGAGCGACGACGTCATCGTTCAATGATGGCCGCCTCCATTTATGTTTCTTTGCAAATTTTCAATAAGTCATATTTCCTTTATTTTTCATGGCATTTTGATAATGCTCTTTAAAATAAACTTGTTTGGAAATGGTGCATCAAACCCGACACACGTCAGTCTTGATATATTTCTTTTAAAACAATATCTAACGTCAAAGTCCAAGTTATGTAGAAAATAAATATATAAAATATATGATAAAATTATTGACCGTAAATAACAATACAAAAAAAAAGCAGTTGAACATTTCAACTTTACAATGAAAGTTTTGCCAAAAAAAAGTCTATGGAGCGGTTAACGGTTATAAATGAGTGTTCGCTCGAATAAGCTAACATGATACTACTATCAGTGTCATTTAGGGTACTATTACAGCTAATAGTCTACATTCTGAAAACGTTAATATCAAATAAAAGAGTATATAAGACGAGGAAAGTAACATTACCAACAGTAGAGAAAACAGTAAAGTCGTCGCCATTGTCAACACAGATGCACTGGCTCTGAATATAGACTAATACAGCTGTTATAATCCAATGTGACGTATATAAGTATGTCATGACCTTATGATACGAAAATGATAAGAATGATAGGACGGTTTTAACCTCGCTAGCCTATTGAAGTTCAACATAACTACATTGCCTAATAATGAGTTATCTTTGGCCCTCTCCTTGGTGTTTGCTATTATTACTGTATTTTCTTCTTTTTTTTTCTCCGGTGTCTCGTTGGTGTTTGCTGTTATTACTTTATGGTATGCAAACCTTTGGTAATATCAATGCACCAGTCAGTCTATACGGCATACCGAAATAGAGTATAATCTTCATGTGGAGCATTTATGTTATAAATCTAGGATAGAGGCTATTAAGAGAAATCTTCACCATAAGGAAGGAGCCTAGCTTCATAGACTCTTTCCGGCTTAGTGTTTATCATATATGTTATCGGTAGTCTCTATATAGGTACACTCTAAACCATGAACAGCGATGGTAGTAAATTCTTCATGAATGATGTAGCCAGTATTTGAAATTCTGAGCCATCTGATTGGTTTAAAAAGTAGGATAAACACTAAAAGTGCTTTTATGGCGGGAGGTTTACAGTACTGGTTCCAGTGGGTGGTCTGCCTCCACCACAAAATATCGACCGTCATATATAATCTTACATGTGTTGAAAATGACGTAAAACACCATACAAACAAACAAATTATCATTCATGCGTCCATTTGACTATATAATGCATGTGTATATTTGACTACATAGTGCATGCGTCGATTGACTATATAGTACATGCGCCGATTTGACTAGTACATGCGTCGATTTGACTATATATTACACGCGTCGATTTGACTATATATTACACGCGTCGATTTGACTATATAGTACATGCGTCGATTTGACTAGTACATGCGTCGAATTGACAATATAGTACATGCGTCGATTTGACTAGTACATGCGTCAATCTGACTATATAGTGTATGCGTCTATTTGACTAGTACATGCATCTATTTGACTATATGGTTCATGCGTCTATTTGACTATATAGTGCATGCGTCCATTTGACTATATAGTACAAACGTCCATTTAACTATATAGTGCATGCGTCGATTTGACTATATAGTACATACGTCCATTTGACTATATAGTGCATGCGTGGATTTGACTATATATTGCATACGTTCATTTGACAACATAGTGTATGCGTCCATTTGACTATATAGTACATGCGTCGATTTGACTACATAGTGCATGCGTCCATTTGACTGTTTATGGCATGCGTCCATTTAAATATATAGTGCATGCGTCGATTTGACTATATAGCACATACGTGCATTTGACTACAAAGTGCATGCGTTCATTTGACTATATAGTACACCCGTCGGTTTGACTATATAGTGCATGCGTCGATTTGAGTACATAGTACATACGTCCATTTGACTACAACGTGCATGCGTCCATTTGACTATATAGTACATAGCGTCGGTTTGACTATATAATACAGGCGTCGATTTGATAATTTAGTACATGCGTCTATTTGACTAGAACATGCGTCGCTTTGACTATATAGTACATGCGTCTATTTGACTATATAGTACATGCGTCAATTTGACTATATAGTGCATTCGTCCATTTGACTATATAGTGCATGCGTCGATTTGACTACAAAGTGCATGCGTCCATTTGACTGCATATGGCATGCGTCCATTTAAATATATAGTGCATGCGTCGATTTGACTATATAGCACATACGTGCATTTGACTACAAAGTGCATGCGTCCATTTGACTATATAGTACACCCGTCGGTTTGACTATATAGTGCATGCGTCGATTTGAGTACAAAGCAAATACGTCCATTTGACTACAACGTGCCTGCGTCCATTTGACTATATAGTACATGCGTCGGTTTGACTATATAGTACATGCGTCGATTTGACAATATAGTGCATGCTTCGATTTGACAATATAGTACTTGCGTCCATTTGACTATATAGTACAAACGTCCATTTAACTATATAGTGCATGCGTCCATTTGACTATATAGTATTTGCGTCCATTTGACTATATAGTACATACGTCCATTTGACTATATAGTGCATGCGTGGATTTGACTATATATTGCATACGTTCATTTGACAACATAGTGTATGCGTCCGTTTGACTATATAGTACATGCGTCGATTTGACTACATAGTGCATGCGTCCATTTGACTGTTTATGGCATGCGTCCATTTAAATATATAGTGCATGCGTCGATTTGACTATATAGCACATACGTGCATTTGACCACAAAGTGCATGCGTCCATTTGACTATATAGTACACCCGTCGGTTTGACTATATAGTGCATGCGTCGCTTTGAGTACATAGTACATACGTCCATTTGACTACAACGTGCATGCGTCCATTTGACTATATAGTACATAGCGTCGGTTTGACTATATAGTACATGCGTCGATTTGATAATTTAGTACATGCGTCTATTTGACTAGAACATGCGTCGCTTTGACTATATAGTACATGCGTCTATTTGACTATATAGTACATGCGCCAATTTGACTATATAGTGCATTCGTCCATTTGACTATATAGTACATGCGTCGATTTGACTACAAAGTACATGCGTCCATTTGACTGCATATGGCATGCGTCCATTTAAATATATAGTGCATGCGTCGATTTGACTATATAGCACATACGTGCATTTGACTACAAAGTGCATGCGTCCATTTGACTATATAGTACACCCGTCGGTTTGACTATATAGTGCATGCGTCGATTTGAGTACATAGCAAATACGTCCATTTGACTACAACGTGCCTGCGTCAATTTGACTATATAGTACATTCGTCGGTTTGACTATATAGTACATGCGTCGATTTGACAATATAGTACATGCGTCTATTTGACTAGAACATGCGTCGCTTTGACTATATAGTACATGCGTCTATTTTACTATATAGTACATGCGTCAATTTGACTTTATAGTGCATTCGTCCATTTGACTATATAGTGCATGCGTCCATTTGCTTATATAGTACATGCGTTCATTTGGCTACATAATGCATGCGTCGATTTGATTATATAGTGCATGCGTCGATTTGACTACATAGTGCATGCGTCGATTTAAATATATAGTGCTTGCGTCCATTTGAATATATAATGCATGCGTTCGTTTGACTATATAGTGCATGCGTCGATTGACTATATAGTACTTGCGTCCATTGAATTTATAGTACTTGCGTCGATTTGACTATATAGTACATACGTCCATTTGACTATTTAGTGCATGCGTCGATTTGACTATATATGGCATACGTTCATTTGACAACATTGTGTATGCGTCCATTTGACTATATAGTACATGCGTCGATTTGACCACATAGTGCATGCGTCCATTTGGCTATATAGTGTAGGCCTCGATTTGACTATTTTGTGCATGTGTCGATTTGACTATATAGTACATACGTCCATTTGACTACAATGTGCATGCGTCCATTTGACTATATAGTGCATGCATCGATTTGACTCATTGTAGACGTTTCCGTGAATCTTTATTAAATAAACCTGCAACCAAGATGCATCTTTGGAGATCTCTGAGCTCGATATATATATATACATATATATATCACAGTGGCGTTGCCTCTGCAGTGTGGCGGCGGAAATACGTCTCCCCGTGCTTGCAATCTGTTTGTTTTCTTACTTTTAATATCGAATATTTGGTACCTTTACCATTACTCCAGTTTTCCAAGCTGTTGAGTTTTAATCACCCTTAGGATCTGTTGTCTACTTTTATTTTAATATTTTGGCTTTTACATGTACTAGGCAGGTTGTATAACCTCTGCTTCCAACTAAATACCATTTCGTTTATTTCATTCATTGTTTTCTCGTTTAGGGCAACCGTTTTTTTTAGAAACTGGGACCATACGCCGCTGGCCATGGAATGGAAAGAAAATACCACATTGAAGATTCCATGTTCACCGCCACATTCATACCATCTTCGGGATGGCTCAAATGTTCGTACTATTGACATTTTAAATATTGAGTTATGCTTAACCCGTGGCTGGAGGGTGTGAACGGTAGGTGACAATGATTTTCTCTACCGTTCATGGACAGACTCAACCCAAAGACCAGTAAGGCTTATGCCGTGGTATTTTGTCCGTCGTCCGTCCGTCGTCTGTTATCTTGTTTATGTCAACACTCTAGCACCTTCATTTTTTAATGTCAATGAATGCTCGGACGAGTTCGAAAATCAGCCAGATCGGATTATTGAAAATGTGTTAACGTTTTTGATGTCAACACTCCAGCACCTTCATTTTTCATCCGATCTTTATCTAACTTTACCACATCATTAATGTCAATAAAAGCTTGCACGAGTTCAAAACCAGCCAGATCGGATTAGAAACGTTGGAGTTATTGCCCTTGATTTAACCAAAATTGCTATATTTTGTCTTGTCAACACTCTAGCGCCTCCATTTTTCACCCGATCTTTGCCAAACTTTACTGGATTATTAATATTAATAAAAGCTCGGGCGAGTTTGAAAACCAACGAGACCGGACCAGTAACACCGGAGTTATTACCCTTGAATTATTGAAAATATATTAAAAAATGTATGTCAACACTCCAGCACCTTCATTTTTTAACCGATCTTTACCAAACTTTAACACATTAGTATTATCAATAAAAGCTCGGACGAGTTTGGAAACAAGCCAGATCGGATCTTATTGCCTTGAATTAACAAAAATTGCTGCATTTTGTCTTGTTTACACTCAGGCGCCTCCATTTTTCATTCGATCTTTACCAACCTTTACCTGATTATTAATATCAATGAAAGCTCAGACCAGCCTAACTACACCGAAGTTATTGCCCTTGAGTTAACAAAAATTGCCATATTTTGTTTTTTCAACACTCTAGCGCCTCCATTTTTCATCTGATCTTTACTAAACTTTACCAGATTAATAATATCAATGAAAGCTCGGAAGTATTTGAAAAACAGTCAGATCGGATCTGTAACACCGGCGTTATTGAATTATTGAAAAATGTGTTAAGTTTCTAATGTCAGCTTTCCAGCACCTTCATTTTCAGCCGATCTGTATCTTGCTTTACCAGATTATTAATATCAACTAAATCTTGAACGAGTTTTGAGAACCAGCCTGATCAGACCAGTAACACCGGAGTTATTGCCCTTGAAACGAACATTGCTATAGTTTGTCTTTTCAACACTCTAGCGCCTCCATTTTCCATCCGATCTTTAACAAACTTTACCAGATTATTAATACTAATGAAAGCTCAAACGAGTTTAAAAACCAGCCAAATCGGACTGGTAACATTGGAGTCATTGCCCTTGAATTATTGGAAAATGTGTTAACCTTTTGATGTCAACAATCTAGCACCTTCGTTTTGCATCCCATCTTTACAAAACTTTACCAAATTGTTAATACCAATAAAAGCTCAAAAGAATTTGACAATCAGCCAGATCAGACTAGTAACACCGGAGTTATGGCCCGTTCTCCTGTAGGGGAGACATTTGTTACTAAAAACAACCACTAGTTCTAATTTAGCTGCAATTATATGAAAATGGGTGTTGACCTCCTGCATAAAGAGGACCCTCTACAGGCGGTCAAAACCTATTTTATACAATTGTTGTGCCTCGAGTCCCTAAATAATCATACCAAATTAGAATAAGGGCCGTTTGTTTTAAATTGTTAAAATGGGTCAGGGGTTTAAGTTTCTATTGTGTGTGTGTGTTTTTCGCAATATTTTAAAAGAAGTACTGATGGAAATTATGCGACAAGGACAATCATAACCTGACGTCTATGGTGAAAAGATCCATCGTTATGATCACGTACTATATACGTACTATATTAAACTTGTTAGAGAGAGGTGTTAATTAAGCTTGTTAAGAAGTCTAAAATAAGAGGTTATGCCCCTAGTCATTTTGCAACGAACTTGATGTTAAGTGTTTGACCACGTTGCTTTTCTCTTTGATTATGCGATGACCTAACAAATCGTGAACCCTTTGATGCCGTCTACCTAAATCCTGAAATGGTAATGTTTATTTTTGTCTTCTATCTCATTTTTCGTGCCCTTAATGGTTTATTCTATTGTTGCTTTGGCTTCTGCCAATTGATTATATACCTGCTTTGTGGCGTTCTATGCGTTTTATCCATAGTTTTTATCCATAATCAATTTTATACTTCTGCTTATTAAGGCTGGTTTGCTAGAATATAGCTTAGCAGGTAGGTCTTTCTTTACACTGTCATAATTAAATGTGATGACACAGTAAGAAAAGAGTTAGGTTTGGTGCACCCTAGAACCTGGTTAGAAAAAAACGGCCGATTTGCCACTGACCGCAGGACCCGGATTGTTTGGTGGATGTTGGTAACTGGTGAGTCAATCCGTGTATGTGTGTTTCGCATACTACGCTTGTATTTACAATTGTACTTGTTGTTGTTTGTTTTGATTGCGTGTTTTTGGTTGACTGTTCTATGCATGTTACATTTCCTGTTCGACTTGCATACCTACTTTGAAATAAGTTACTTTGTAAACAAGAATTGCTAACACAGGTGCCAGGTTGCTATCAAGAAAGGCTCTGTAAATTAGTTTGACCAAAGACACAAGCTATCAAGGTATGACAGCCGCCATTTTAGCCGGGACGGAATTGCGTAATAAAGAATTGGTACCCGATTCTACAACGTAACGCTGATTTGTGTAGGTTCCATTGTTCAATTCTATTTTAGTCTGATTCCCTGCAATGACAGTTACGAATGCAGATGTCAGGGTAAACAGTCTATTAATTACGGGAACATTACGCACTTCCGCCCCGGCTAAAATGGCGGCTGTCATACCTTGTATATAATATAGTTTGTTGACAAAATTTTCGACTTTTTGGAGGAGGCTTTTCAGAACTTCTCAAGTAGATTTTCGGATAGCTTGTGTCTTTGGTCAAACTAATTTACAGAGCTTTTCTTAATCGTGGCGCAGTCGGTAGCGCGGCGGATTTGTAACCGGAGGCCCCGGGTTCAATCCTCCGTGGTGCCACTCGGTGTGTTCTTGGGCAAGACACTTTTCCTTAGCCTCGTCCGTCGGATGGGGACGTAAACCGGGCGGTCCCGTGTATCGGTCTATCAACCGAGCACGTTAAAGAACCATAGGAATCTATTCGATAATAAGAGTAGGGCAGGTTCCCGGATTCCTATGTATCCTTCCCCTCTCTCTGGGGCGGCTCTAAATAACCTGTACTGTGTTGATGAGCCGTTAAACAACATTCAATTCAATTCTTAATAGCAACCTGGCACCTATGATTGCTAACGGACGACAGACAATGCACCGTGGCAAAAGATCGCCAGTAGAGCTGATAACGTTGTGGTTTTGGATGTTGGTAACTTGTGAGTCAAAATCAATTATCTTTTCCGTTGTTTATTCTATAATGTTTACGCTTAACGAATAACAGAAATTGACAAAATCAGCGAGACTAGCCGAAAGGCGAGGTGTGGGTAGTTTCGGCGGTAAGGTTTCTCTGTAAGAGGTAGATATCCCTGGCTTGGCATTGGTGCAGAATATAGGGAGGAAGGCTCGCGTCATCGTGGTATATCTTGATTTCTGCCAATTGGCCAATCCACTCTCGCATCATGCGTAGCTGTAAAAATAGAAACCAGATAATAAGTGTGTGACAAAGAGATATATTATCGAAACTGGAATTTGTTATGGTAAATAAAATACCTTAGTTATGAAAATCGGTTGCGAAAGAAATATTTTACAGACAAAATACTATGTGATAGAGCTGATCCCACGTGTAAACGTCAATTGTTGGGAAAGCACTAATTTAGGAAATCTCATAAAACTTCAGTTACTTTTAATATTGTGTGATATCATTTTCATGGTGTCTTAGTTTTGATGTAACAAACATATAACAAACATTTTAGAACGAAATTCTCAACAACAAAACTCTTTGATGGAGCAGACTTGTGCATTGACAACGCCCTATCAAAAACAACATTATGTTGGAACTGGTATGTATGTATGTATGTATGTTTGTATGTATGTATGTATGTATGGAGTTAAACGGCGCTTTTAGAGGGACACACAGCAATATTGAAATGTTCAACCATTGAAATTAGTGTTGATTAGTTAATTCAGTATCATTTTGACTTTAAACCTGCTTGATTATAATTAAATAAAACTTTGGGTTTCATTTCTTCCTCTTATTCCACCACAGCTTTAAATATATTATTGGTGCGATATAAGAAAGATATTTGTATACCACAAAATGGTATTTGGGTACTATTTAAATTGCGCCTAAATGGTTCAAGAAAACTTTGGCAGAAACAATTGTTTCTACAAGCACTGACTTTTAAGATTTATGTGGAAATTGCACTGCGTATTCAACCGTAAACCCGTCTAGGTAAAATACCTCTGTGTCCTCTAGACCCTTAACAGTATGCACGTGATCTCTCTCCTCATACGTCAGCGGTGCCATGAAGCACGTGGTTCTCGTCATAGCAACAAAGTAATGCTGAAAAAATCAGAATTGTAACGCCCTTATTCAGAGTTATTAACATCGAGATTTATAAACTTTAACTACAAATTTACTTCTCCAAAAGAATAGTATGTATATTTACACTTATGTTTAGATTTAAACAATTCAAACAAAGACTGAGAAAACATAAGTACTGCGAATGAATTAGAGTTGAAAATGATAACAAGTAACCAACATTGTTGATTTTATGTTTGATTATATGCACTATTTGACGCAGGCACGTGTCCCGTTTGTGACACCTACATTCGTCCTTTTATATATGTAGAATGTATATAAACATATATAAATACATATATAAATACATATATAAATACATGTATAAATTCATATATAAATACATATAAGCAGACAAATCATTAAAGCATTGAATACAAATGGAAATGTTAAGATGTATTTTATAAATTATAGATTATATATTTTAAACTTCATTATTTGTGCTAAAAGGAGTTAAAATATGTGCTTCAACATTTTATTAGTAAGAGTGCAGTGTTACAATGCGCATTTTACAATAGATAAAGTACTGTGGTTCTTGCATGTTCAATTTAATAAATTAAAATGAAACCAAAATAACATTGTGCATCTCATTTGTACAGATCACTTTGTCAACCTTTCTCATTAAATAACATGACTAGTTCGTTTGTATATACTACTGTAGTTTGTCTTAAGGAACACTAAACAACTTAGTTATGTCAGCTTCCCTCATTAAATAACAACTTGTTCGTCTGTACATACTACTGTAGTTTCTCTTAAGGAACACTAAACAACTTAGTTATGTCAGCCTTCCTCATTAAATAACAACTAGTTCGTTTGTACATACTACTGTAGTTTCTCTTAAGGAACACTAAACAACTTAGTTATGTCAACCTCCCTTATAAATAACAACTAGTTCGTCTGTACATACTACTGTAGATTTTCTTAAAGAACACTAAACAACTTAGTTATGTCAACCTCCCTTATAAATAACAACTAGTTCGTCTGTACATACTAATGTAGTTTCTCTTAAGGAACACTGAACAACTTAGTTATGTCAACCTCCCTTATAAATAACAACTAGTTCTTTGTACATACTACTGTAGTTTCTCTTAAGGAACACTAAACAACTTAGTTATGTCAACCTCCCTTATAAATAACAACTAGTTCGTTTGTATATACTACTGTAGTTTCTCTTAAAGAACACTAAACAACTTAGTTATGTCAACCTCCCTTATAAATAACAACTAGTTTGTGTGTACATACTACTGTAGTTTCTCTTAAGGAACACTGAACAACTTAGTTATGTCAACCTCCCTTATAAATAACAACTAGTTCGTCTGTACATACTACTGTAGATTTTCTTAAAGAACACTAAACAACTTAGTTATGTCAACCTCCCTTATAAATAACAACTAGTTCGTCTGTACATACTAATGTAGTTTCTCTTAAGGAACACTGAACAACTTAGTTATGTCAACCTCCCTTATAAATAACAACTAGTTCGTTTGTACATACTACTGTAGTTTCTCTTAAGGAACACTAAACAACTTAGTTATGTCAACCTCCCTTATAAATAACAACTAGTTCGTTTGTATATACTACTGTAGTTTCTCTTAAAGAACACTAAACAACTTAGTTATGTCAACCTCCCTTATAAATAACAACTAGTTCGTGTGTACATACTACTGTAGTTTATCTTAAGGAACACTGAACAACTTAGTTATGTCAACCTCCCTTATAAATAACAACTAGTTCGTTTGTACATACTACTGTAGTTTCTATTAAGGAACACTAAACAACTTAGTTATGTCAACCTCCCTTATAAATAACAACTAGTTCGTTTGTACATACTACTGTAGTTTCTCTTAAGGAACACTAAACAACTTAGTTATGTCAACCTCCCTTATAAATAACAACTAGTTCGTTTGTATATACTACTGTAGTTTTTCTTAAAGAACACTAAACAACTTAGTTATGTCAACCTCCCTTATAAATAACAACTAGTTCGTGTGTACATACTACTGTAGTTTCTCTTAAGGAACACTGAACAACTTAGTTATGTCAACCTCCCTTATAAATAACAACTAGTTCTTTGTACATACTACTGTAGTTTTTCTTAAGGTCTCACTAAACAGTCATTTCCCTTGCCAGTCACGGTAGGAACTTTCTGGAGCTTAAAAAAAAATCTGTGTTATTCGTTTCTTGCTTATTTCTTAAAATGTGCAAATATGTTCTCTTTTTTTGTTGCAGGTGACAAGAATGGGACAAGTTCATGATTTCATACAGGTTAGGATATGCCTGAATGTTTCTGAGCCCAGATCTGAGAATCTAATACTGGGTAGTGATACATTTGAAAATGTCAGTGAAATGGACAAATTCAAGAGGGTCTCTTCAAACTATTGATATTAAAAAAAAAGCAAATTAGTCAACCCCGTGTTTTTTGTTGGATATTTCGTGCAACAGACATCAAGTCTCACAAAGAATATATTTTTAAGAAAATTCATTAAGTTCTACAGTGGTCCAGAGGGGTCCTGCTACATATGCAGAGCTATGCAAAATTAACTGTGTTGTGAGACGTAAAAGAACACTAAACAACTTAGTTATGTCAACCTCCCTTATAAATAACAACTAGTTCATTGTACATACTACTGCAGTTTCTCTTAATGAACACTAAACAACTTAGTTATGTCAACCTCCCTCATTAAATAACAACTAGTTCGTTTGTACATCTAAACAACTTAGTTATGTCAACCTCCCTTATAAATAACAACTAGTTCGTCTGTACATACTACTATAGTTTCTCTTAAGGAACACTAAACAACTTAGTTATGTCAACCTTCCTTATAAATAACAACTAGTTCGTTTGTACACACTACTGCAGTTTCTCTTAATGAACATTAAACAACTTAGTTATGTCAACCTCTCTCATTAAATAACAACTAGTTCGTTTGTACATCTAAACAACTTAGTTATGTAAACCTCCCTTATAAATAACAACTAGTTCGTATGTATATACTACTGTAGTTTCTCTTAAGGAACACTAAACAACTTAGTTATTTCAACCTCCCTTATAAATAACAACTAGTTCTTTGTACATACTACTGTATTTTTTCTTAAAGAACACTAAACAACTTAGTTATGTAAACCTCCCTTATAAATAACAACTAGTTCGTCTGTACATACTACTGTAGTTTTTCTTAAAGAACACTAAACAACTTAGTTATGTCAACCTCCCTTATAAATAACAACTAGTTCGTTTGTACATACTACTGTAGTTTTTCTTAAAGAACACTAAACAACTTAGTTATGTCATCCTCCCTTATAAATAACAACTAGTTCGTCTGTATATACTACTGTAGTTTCTCTTAAGGAACACTAAACAACTTAGTTATGTCAACCTCCCTTATAAATAACAACTAGTTCGTTTGTACATACTACTGCAGTTTCTCTTAAGGAACACTAAACAACTTAGTTATGTCAACCTCCCTTATCAATAACAACTAGTTCGTCTGTACATACTACTGTAGTTTTTCTTAAGGAACACTAAAAAACTTAGTTATGTCAACCTCCCTTATAAATAACAACTAGTTCGTTTGTATATACTACTGTAGTTTCTCTTAAGGAACACTAAACAACTTAGTTATGTCAACCTCCCTTATAAATAACAACTAGTTCGTCTGTATATACTACTGTAGTTTCTCTTAAGTAACACTAAACAACTTAGTTATGTCAACCTCCCTTGTAAATAACAACTAGTTCTTTGTACATACTACTGTAGTTTTTCTTAAATTACACTAAACAACTTAGTTATGTAAACCTCCCTTATAAATAACAACTAGTTCTTTGTACATACCACTGTAGTTTCTCTTAAGGAACACTAAACAACTTAGTTATGTCATACTCCCTTATAAATAACAACTAGTTCGTCTGTACATACTACTGTAGTTTCTCTTAAGGAACACTAAACAACTTAGTTATGTAAACCTCCCTTATAAATAACAACTAGTTCGTCTGTACATACTACTGTAGTTTTTCTTAAAGAACACTAAACAATTTAGTTATATCATCCTCCCTTATAAATAACAAGTAGTTCGTCTGTATATACTACTGTAGTTTTTCTTAAGGAACACTAAACAACTTAGTTATGTCAACCTCCCTTATAAATAACAACTAGTTCGTCTGTACATACTACTGTAGTTTTTCTTAAGGAACACTAAACAACTTAGTTATGTCAACCTCCCTTATAAATAACAACTAGTTCGTTTGTACATACTACTGTAGTTTCTCTTAAGGAACACTAAACAACTTAGTTATGTCATCCTCCCTTATAAATAACAACTAGTTCGTCTGTACATACTACTGTAGTTTTTCTTACAGAACACTAAACAACATAGTTATGTCAACCTTCCTTATAAATAACAACTAGTTCGTGTGTACATACTACTGTAGTTTCTCTTAAGGAACACTGAACAACTTAGTTATGTCAACCTCCCTTATAAATAACAACTAGTTCTTTGTACATACTACTGTAGTTTTTCTTAAGGTCTCACTAAACAGTCATTTCCCTTGCCAGTCACGGTAGGAACTTTCTGGAGCTTAAAAAAAAATCTGTGTTATTCGGTTCTTGCTTATTTCTTAAAATGTGCAAATATGTTCTCTTTTTTTGTTGCAGGTGACAAGAATGGGACAAGTTCATGATTTCATACAGGTTAGGATATGCCTGAATGTTTCTGAGCCCAGATCTGAGAATCTAATACTGGGTAGTGATACATTTAAAAATGTCAGTGAAATGGACAAATTCAAGAGGGTCTCTTCAAACTATTGATATTAAAAAAAAGCAAATTAGTCAACCCCGTGTTTTTTGTTGGATATTTCGTGCAACAGACATCAAGTCTCACAAAGAATATATTTTTAAGAAAATTCATTAAGTTCTACAGTGGTCCAGAGGGGTCCTGCTACATATGCAGAGCTATGCAAAATTAACTGTGTTGTGAGACGTAAAAGAACACTAAACAACTTAGTTATGTCAACCTCCCTTATAAATAACAACTAGTTCATTGTACATACTACTGCAGTTTCTCTTAATGAACACTAAACAACTTAGTTATGTCAACCTACCTCATTAAATAACAACTAGTTCGTTTGTACATCTAAACAACTTAGTTATGTAAACCTCCCTTATAAATAACAACTAGTTCGTCTGTACATACTACTGTAGTTTTTCTTAAAGAACACTAAACAACTTAGTTATGTCAACCTCCCTTATAAATAACAACTAGTTCGTCTGTACATACTACTGTAGTTTTTCTTAAGGAACACTAAACAACTTAGTTATGTCAACCTCCCTTATAAATAACAACTAGTTCGTTTGTACATACTACTGTAGTTTCTCTTAAGGAACACTAAACAACTTAGTTATGTAAACCTCCCTTATAAATAACAACTAGTTCGTCTGTACATACTACTGTAGTTTTTCTTAAGGAACACTAAACAACTTAGTTATGTCAACCTCCCTTATAAATAACAACTAGTTCGTTTGTACATACTACTGTAGTTTCTCTTAAGGAACACTAAACAACTTAGTTATGTAAACCTCCCTTATAAATAACAACTAGTTCGTCTGTACATACTACTGTAGTTTTTCTTAAAGAACACTAAACAACTTAGTTATGTCAACCTCCCTTATAAATAACAACTAGTTCGTCTGTACATACTACTGTAGTTTTTCTTAAGGAACACTAAACAACTTAGTTATGTCATCCTCCCTTATAAATAACAACTAGTTCGTCTGTACATACTACTGTAGTTTTTCTTAAAGAACACTAAACAACATAGTTATGTCAACCTTCCTTATAAATAACAACTAGTTCGTCTGTACATACTACTGTAGTTTCTCTTAAGGAACACTGAACAACTTAGTTATTTCAACCTCCCTTATAAATAACAACTAGTTCTTTGTACATACTACTGTAGTTTTTCTTAAGGTCTCACTAAACAGTTATTTCCCTTGCCAGTCACGGTAGGAACTTTCTGGAGCTTAAAAAAAAATCTGTGTTATTCGGTTCTCGCTTATTTCTTAAAATGTGCAAATATGTTCTCTTTTTTTGTTGCAGGTGACAAGAATGGGACAAGTTCATGATTTCATACAGGTTAGTATATGCCTGAATGTTTCTGAGCCCAGATCTGAGAATCTAATACTGGGTAGTGATACATTTGAAAATGTCAGTGAAATGGACAAATTCAAGAGGGTCTCTTCAAACTATTGATATTAAAAAAAAGCAAATTGGTCAACCCCGTTTTTTGTTGGATATTTCGTGCAACAGACATCAGGTCTCACAAAGAATATATTTTGAAGAAAATTCATTAAGTTCTACAGTGGTCCAGAGGGGTCCTGCTACATATGCAGAGCTATGCAAAATTAACTGTGTTGTGAGACGTAAAAGAACACTAAACAACTTAGTTATGTCAACCTCCCTTATAAATAACAACTAGTTCGTTTGTACATACTACTGCAGTTTCTCTTAAGGAACACTAAACAACTTAGTTATGTCAGTCTCCCTTATAAATAACAACTAGTTCGTTTGTACATACTACTGCAGTTTCTCTTAAGGAACACTAAACAACTTAGTTATGTCAACCTCCCTTATAAATAACAACTAGTTCGTCTGTACATACTACTGTAGTTTTTCTTAAGGAACACTAAACAACTTAGTTATGTCAGCCTCCCTTATAAATAACAACTGGTTCTTTGTACATACTACTGTAGTTTCTCTTAAGGAACACTAAACAACTTAGTTATGTCATCCTCCCTTATAAATAACAACT
This sequence comes from Cyrtodaria siliqua, assembly GCA_037043455.1. Lineage (NCBI taxonomy): Eukaryota > Metazoa > Mollusca > Bivalvia > Adapedonta > Hiatellidae > Cyrtodaria > Cyrtodaria siliqua. The sequence continues at coordinate 146,338 of JAWPHD010000937.1, forward strand.
AGTTCGTCTGTACATACTACTGTAGTTTCTCTTAAGGAACACTAAACAACTTAGTTATGTCAACCTCCCTTATAAATAACAACTATTTCTTTGTACATACTACTGTAGTTTTTCTTAAAGAACACTAAACAACTTAGTTATGTCAACCTCCCTTATAAATAACAACTAGTTCTTGGTACATACTACTGTAGTTTCTCTTAAGGAACACTAAACAACTTAGTTATGTCATCCTCTCTTATAAATAACAACTAGTTCGTCTGTACATACTACTGTAGTTTTTCTTAAAGAACACTAAACAACTTAGTTATGTCAACCTTCCTTATAAATAACAACTAGTTCGTCTGTACATACTAGTGTAGTTTCTCTTAAGGAACACTAAACAACTTAGTTATATCATCCTTCCTTATAAATAACAACTAGTTCGTCTGTACATACTACTGTAGTTTTTCTTAAAGAACACTAAACATCTTAGTTATGTCAACCTTCCTTATAAATAACAACTAGTTCGTCTGTACATACTACTGTAGTTTCTCTTAAAGAACACTAAACAACTTAGTTATGTCAACCTCCCTTATAAATAACAACTAGTTCGTTTGTACATACTACTGTAGTTTTTCTTAAAGAACACTAAACAACTTAGTTATGTCAACCTTCCTTATAAATAACAACTAGTTCGTCTGTACATACTACTGTAGTTTCTCTTAAAGAACACTAAACAACTTAGTTATGTCAACCTCCCTTATAAATAACAACTACGAGGGTCATTCAATAAGTTCTGTCACTAACGCGTTTTAACAATTATGTGCACGATGTGAGTGTTGATGTTTGATATCAAGTGAAAGAAAGTTTCAATACCAATTTACTGATGGTAAAATGAATGCTGTATCTTGTGTGTGACGAAAGTTATGGAACATTTAATACACGTCACTTATACATACTGAGGCATTTCCGTCCTTTTTTCAGGTATGTTAATTGTTACTTTTTTTAAATGCCTGTTCCTCTTTAAGTACTTGTCGAAGAAATTTGAAATTTCTCAAACATTACCAGTTATATCTGTGCATTACAAGATTCAGAATTTAAGCATGGTAGATGAAAAGGCATTGTCTTAGAAATTAACATTTTAAGCTAACGTGTAAAATTAATTTAATGATAAATGGACATTAAATGGAAGGGCAGTCTTCTGAAATAGCGTTTTTGGGTGATCAATATTTTCACTAAACATTGTACAAAATTCTACAATAATGTGTTGAATATGAATTTTAAACACTGAAGGACTAGGATTTGTAAACAAATATGAAAACATTAATACTATGAGAATAATTACAACATTTAAAAGATATTATAACATTTCCGTAAACAAAATGAAGAAAATCAGTGTTATTTCTGCTAAAATTAAAGGACATGCATTCACTCATATCTGGTTTGCAGCAAGACCTTTCCGAATTATCGACAATCATTTTCATGGATTATGGGCGAATAACAACAGATGGCGTACAAGAAAATTCAAAAGCATAGAGTTATTCAAATAATTTTTACAACGTTTTGCAACAAGGACATTTTCGGAGATGCCATTATCCAAAAGCTGTGGTAGGGGGAGGTAATTCAGGGGTATAAATAACCGGAATGTTTTCATTTTTGTTGTGGTATTTAAGAGAGCGAACCGAGTAGTACTATAAATACACTACTTTATCTCACTGTAATATCCAGTGTAAAAGATATATGCCTAGTGACAGAACATTTTGAAGCACCCTCGATGTTGGCTCTCATCGGATAAATCTCGTGTTGAACTTTTGTCAATTCTTCTCATTGAATAGCATACATATGTCCCGTGTGTACGGATCACTGTGGCAACTACTCTCATTGAATAGCATATCCATCTTTTCTCTTTCTCTTTCTCTTTCTCTCTCTCTCTCTCTCTCTCTATCTCTTTAAGATGAGCTATAACTTGATTACAAACGGTCACATAAGGAAAATAACAACAGATGAGATATATTTTACTGAAATAACAGAGTATATGAAATAAACAGAATCTTCATTTCTAACATAAAAAGTATTCAACTCACGTAGTCCGGCTCATAAAAGAAGTTGATAGTGCTAGATTCTATGTGTGGAGGCCGAGTATGTTGTTGTCCATATGTCGGAACCGTGCACACAACCAACTGCAATGTATATTACAACTGTAATCGGACCGGAAAAATTACACATACATAAAATTATTTAGGCACTCAGCGGGTTTGAACTAGGGACCCCTTGCATGTGAAGAGAACGCTCTACCGATATCGCCATAAAAGCTAGCTCTGCGGCAAGACAGTAGTAACGCGCTTATAAACCTATCTATTATTCCCATGGTAAGTCAACGTATATGAAGTCAAAATATGTAGAGAAAACTGATGACAGGTGTAAAATATAACAGGTGTAAAATGTTTATTTCAAAATAATATTCCAAATATTCCTAGTAAAACAATCAAAAGATGATAAAAAAATTGGATTTCGCGTTAAAATTCAGCTTGAAATAATATTCCAATGAAAAGTCAATGTAGATGAAGACAAAATACGTAGAGAAATTTGAGAACATGTGAAAAATGTTTTAAAAAAAATATTCCAAAAATTCCCGGTAAAAGTATCAAACAATTTAACGTTTAACGGGGCACTATACGCCCTTTTCCTAAAGTTTTTAGGTTAAAAGCATTTCCTAGGTGTCAGGTCAATGTAACCCTTACCTTTGACATTCTAACAAAAACAAACTGACATGGGATGTTGTTTAACAAAGAGCTCTATTTGTATAAGGTTTCAAGACTAGATCAAATATTCGTGCATAACACAGCTGGGAAGGAATTGTTCATCGGGTGACAGTGACCTCGACATCTGACATACTAAGCTTAAAATCAATAGAGTTTGTTGTTTTAACATGGGTACTATAGTAGATCTAATAGTTATAAGTTACATTGAGAACAATGTCTTAGGATTTCAATTTGACCTTGACCTACTGAACCCAAAATAGGCTTCCTCCTCTGACCAAGGACAATGCACCTATGAAGTTTAATAAAGTTTCTGGGATTGTCATTTGCAATGTGTATGCCAATATGAAGATATGGTGACCTTGACCTAAGCACAAAAGTGATAGGGTTCCTCCTCTTACCAAGAGCAATGTATCTACAATGTTTCAAGAGTGTAGATATTATACTCCTGGCGTTATCACTTGGAATATGTACTGGTGACCTTGACCTTACTGAAGTGTTACGTTTTAAAGTTATTGCGCGGAAGGCATATTTCCATATAAGATCACTGTGACCTTGAATTTTTGACCTATAGGCCCCAAAAACAATAGGGTTCCTCCTCTCCTATGGCAATGTAATTATGAAGTTTCATGAGTGTAGGTGTAATGGTTTTGAAGTTAGTGTGCGGAATGCATATTTCCCTATAAGGCCACCGTGACCTTGATAAGGTCACCGTGACCTTGATCTTTGACCTACTGGCCCTAAAAACATCAGCGTTCCTCCGCTCACCTAGGGCAATGTACCTGTGAACTTTCATGAGTGTAGGTGTTATGGTTTTGAAGTAATCATCCGGAATGCGTTTGTCTATATAAAGTCAAGGTGACCTTGACCTTTGACCTACTGACCCCAAAAACAATAAGGATCCTCCTCTCACCTAGGGAAATGTAGCTATGTCGTTTCGGAGTTGACGTCCGGAACACGCAGTTGTTTAAACGTTTAAAACAATGGAATGTCCCAAAGATTGCCTTTCCTGTCAAATTTCAGCTTGGTATCCTCCATAATCGAACTCAGCATACTCAAAATATAAAAATACCAAGATACCACTCACAAATTCATAAAAAGGGCCCATTCTAGTAGCTGGTTCCCGAGTTATCAATATACCGATAAAATTAGTCAGGAATTTATTGTAATAAGGCGCCCTACCAAAGAGATACACAAACAATGTAATTTACCGAAATAGTACGTAATTCGTAACAATACACTTACATTTTAAACTCAGCATTTAGATTCCGATCAAAATATGTTCCCCATTGATTACTTCCCCTTCCAGTGCACTTTTCAAACATAACGTCCCTGACGGCGGAAATAACATTTGGCTCAGTATGAATGTAGTTGTTGGCGCCATTATGTCGAACCTACGTATTCAACCGACGACAATGTGTATTACAACAACGATTGGATGTGCCAGTTATATTTCAAGGGTCACATAATATATACGATTGATCTGTTTTCTCATTTATCCAAAGCTTTCAGTGTGACCTAATTTAAGTATATCACACAACCATTTATTGACATCATAAAATGATAATCTTATTATCATCATACTATCTTCTTATTGATAGTAATAATTCAAGATATCACAAACTAATCCAAAGTAAAAGATATCGAATTATAGATATCAATTTAATAATACATTGATGTATATCAATAATATTAATTTATTAGTAGCACCGTAACATTTACTGTACTTCGGCAAGACATTTTCCCTTAGCCTCATCCGTCGGTCCCGTGCATCGGAATATCCTCCGAGCACGTTAAATAACCATAGGAATATATTCGATAATAAGAGTAGGGCACCTTCCTGGATTCCTATGTATCCTTCCCCTCTCTCTCTGGAGCGGCTCTAAATAACCTATACTGTTGATGAGCCGTTAAACAACATGCAATTCAATCCAATACTACATTTACTGAAGCGCTACGAAAACGATACCCAATATAAATTATTTATATCAATATAGTGTGTAATATCAATAAATTATTTGCGATATCAATATTTTTTGTTTGATGTCAATCACTATTTCATTTAATGATTTCATATAATCATTTGTTGATATCGCAAACTAACGTATTTAATGATATATCACAGATTCGAATTAATGATAAGAATAACAAAAAATAACCAATTATTGAGATCAATACTTAAACTGAAAATAGGATATCAGTGCATCAATGTGTGACACAAAATAGAATAATTGATATCATTAATTAATGTATCGATGAAACAAACAAAACATGCACCCTATAGCAGAAATAGTTGTCAAATGTTTAAAAGATATATTAATATAAACATTACCAAGAGAATGGAAAACATCGTCGTCATCTCTGCGGACATGGATCAAAAACCTCAAGTCAAATGGAATATTTCTTATCTGTCTGTTGAATCGCTAAATTGTGACCGACTGGCTGACATAATACTAGCAGCGAGTTATGGAAGTAAGTTCACATGATCTAGTTTTTAGCGTGGGTTAACACCAGCAGGTAAGATAACCCCGTGAACTCCTGCAAACTACTATGAACACTCAAGTGCAGTGGTGTCGTGGTTAGCGCGGCTGACTGTTGGGTTTATCATGTACTACGGGGCGGTATGCCACTGTGGCAGAACTAGATCTGTTACAAGTAGACAGTAAATAGACCCACATTACTCTACACGCACACATTCAAAAGTCAAGACTCACAGCTTGTACTTTATTAGAAAGCTAAAAAATCTTATTGTTTAAACAGATGTTTTATGATGTTTTGCATGTTTTTAAACAACTTTAAAAAAACAACCACCCAACCCACCACGCCCCGACCCAAAACTCGTTCGTCGAAAAAAAAAAGTTTTTTGAGATTTTTCGACTTGTAATAACAGGCCATAATGTTTTTTTTGTTGAACTTATGATAATAATTTGCAGGTCTAATTTTAGGCAATTTATTCATTCCTCTTTAATAATAAATAGTGATTTTAAGATTAAAAAAAGTATGACTAATTATAATTATATGATAACTATGATGGCGATGATGGCAATGATAATGTGTGCTGTTTGTATATAATGATCACTGCGGAACATGCGATGACAGTGGTATTGATAATAACTACTGGGTTTTTGTCTCACCTTTTCGAAGAAAAAAAAGAGACATAAGTGTTGCTTTTCCGGCGGCGGCGGCGGAGGCGGCGTCAACATTCAAGTTTTGCGTTTAGGTCATTCTCTCACAAACTGTATGCACTAGACCTTTCAAACTTTGCTTATAGTTGTATCATGGGTGGTACATCGCAACGTGATAAAGCAAATGTGGAAGTGACCTTGACCCTCCAAGTAAAGGGCAGATAACTTAATAATTATTAGGTTCAACCTTTGCGTTTTGGTCACTTTTTCACAAACTGTATGCACTAGACCTTTCAAACGTTGCTTATAGTTGTATCTTGGGTGGTATATGGCAACGTGATAAAGCAAATGTGCAAGTGACCTTGACCCTCCAAGCAAAGGGCAGATAACTAAATAATTTTCAGGTTCAGCCTTTGCGTTTAGGTCTCTTTTTCACAAACTGTATGCAACTGGACCTTTAAAACTCTGCTTATAGTTGTATCTTGAGTGGTACATCGCATCGTGACAAAGCAAATGTGGAAATGACCTTGACCCTCCAAGCATGGGCAGATAACCTTATAATTTTTACCTTTAACTTTGGCGTTTAGGTCACTTTTTTACAAACTGTATGCACTAAGACCTTTCAAACTTTGTTTATAGTTCTATCTTGAGTGATACATTGCAACGAACGTGCCAAAGCCAATGTGAATGTGACCTTCACCATCCAAGCAAAGGGCAGATAACTTTAATTGTTACATTTACATCACTTTCTCATGAACTAGAATTATGCACTAGATGTTTTAAACCTTATTTATAGCTTAATCTTTGGAAGAAAACATATTCTATTTTGACGTAGTTGTGTCTTCGGCAGTGCATCTTTTATTTTGGATGCCTGGATTTCATCTATGACCTTGACCTACTTTTTGGAGCTGATAATTTTTAGCTTTACTGGTCAAAGGCCTTCATTTTTCATCCGATCTTTACCAAACTTTACTAGATTGTTAATTTCAATGAAAGCTCGCAAAATTTCAAAAACCAACCAGATCGGACCAATAACATTGGAGTCATGGCCCTTGATTTAGTTAAAAATGCTATATTTTGCCTCGTTAATACGATAGGACTTTCATTTTTCATCTGATCTTTGCCAAACTTTACCAGATGTTTTTCCTTTTTTTTATTATAAGTATATTTATTTATTTTTTTGTTTTTTTTTAATAGAAACATATTATTTATATATATATTTTTTTTTTTTTTTTTTTTTTTTGTTGTTTATTTTATTTATTTATTTACTTTTTTTTTTTTAATTTTCTTATGTCGTTATTTTTTATTTTTTATTTGTGTTAACGCCGTGTTAGAAGGAAGCATTGATGTGCCTACTGCATTTTTTTCCCGGTTCGTTGATTTTTGATGGAGTTACGGCCCCTTGACATTTTTATGACAATTTCTTGTCGGCGCTAGTCCTCCTAAACGCCTTGTTGGATTTCGACGAAACTTGGCAGGAAGTATCGGTAAGATGTCTAGTTGTGCATATCACGCTATTGTTCCAGTTTGCTGATTTATGACGGAATTATGGCACTTCGACATTTTTACTTTAAATTTCTTGTTGGCGCTACTCCTCCTAAATGGCTTGTTGGATTTCTACAAAATTTGGCAGGAGGCCTCAGTATGATGTCTAGTTGTCCAAAATTTCTGTTTTGGACAAGTTCGAAAACCAGCTAGCTCTAGTTAGTAATGACAGGTTATGGCCCTTGATTTGTTGAAAAATGCTATATTGTATTTTTCTTTGTTAAATACGTAGTTACAACATTTTTACCTGATCTTAACCATATTTGTTTATGAAATTTCATTCATAGAAGAAAATGGGACAATTTAAAAAAAGCCCATGCCAGACTAGACACATCAGCCTGTTTTTTTGCAATGTTTTAAAAAAACTACTGATGGGAATTTTATGTCGACAACCCTTGATATAAGAGAGCCGTTTTTAGCCAGTAGTAGACCATTCCATTGGCCCTCTTGGGCCTCTTGTTTTTAATAGAATGACATTTTGTTTTTAAACAAATGCACTTAAATGTCATCTCAGCAAACGGCAAACTCGATTGATTTTAATCACTAACATGTTTACAAACTCATTTAAGCATCATTGATCTTTTTATCTTTAAGTCCAGCCCCTGTTAAGCGATACATGTGAATTCACGGATTTCTTGTTTTTTTTACTCATTTACGATATTTTCTTAGCGTTAATTTTAAAAGTGTGTGTCAAATGTCCGTAATTTTCGTTAACATGTTCAAAACGTTTGACCAAATTAAAATTCATTTTTCTGAGCATTGCTGAATACCACTGATGTATGTCTCATTTGTCACTTGTGCATCTGGTATCATAGATCTCTGATCATCTATTATTAGCCAAAACTCAGTATTTTCTCGAGATTCTCGTAACAGGGCGAAGTGAATGATTGTAGTTCTTTTCCCATTCATTGTTACTATTGTTGACTCACGGCGCGACAAAGAACAGTATCTGCTCGTGATTCTCGTAACAGGCAGAAGGAATGATTATACTGACCTTTCCAGCTAAAAAAGAAGCAGTCTGTCTCACCTATCGTAAATCGTTAATAGAAACGGAAGTTTTCTGGCTGGTAGTTTTATCAGATGGTATGTAAATATGTTATGTTTACCTAAACCTCCACACAAGAATATTTATATACGATGGGGGGTTCAATATATTCAGATACTGGAAATATAGCAAAAACTTCTTATTACAATCCTTCAAAGTATTCTTCCTGAACAGATACACACTTTCGGAGTCGCTATCCATGACGTAAACGCAGCAAAGTAGTCTCCCCTTGGTATACTGTTGAAACACTGAAATATTCCGGCACCAAGGGCACTTCTGGAAGCATAGGTCTTGCCTGATTTTTATCCAACTATTGTTTATTGTTTTTCCGCCTCTGAGGCTCAGAATAGTACACCCACGTTTCATCTCCAGTGAGCAACTCAGATTTTTTTCTAGGATGACAATTTTCATATTTTTTAAGAAGATTTTTAGCACATTTTAAGCGTTTTGGCCTTTTGTTCAGTTTGACAGCAAATGAGGGACCCATCTAGCACAAAGCTTCATTAATTTCAAATTGTTGGTCAAAATGTGATGCGTTGTGCCTTCTGAGATGCCAAGACTATTAGCTATCTTAGAAACTGTATACCACCCATCTTCGTCTACCATGGCCTTCACAGCATCAATGTTCTCCTTTGTTGCTTCAACAACAGGCCTGCCAGGACGGTTACGGTCTTTTATGCTAAGTTTAACTCCCTTTAAATGTCTTAGCCCAACGAAAAACCGTTATCAATGTCACGGCAGGACTGCAATGTACACGGCACAGTTCAGCATGAATCTCTTTTGCAGGTACTTTTAAAGAGCAACCCTGGCTTTAATGTAAGTCCTAATTTCAATTTGTTCTTCACTTTTCATGATAGCATTGAAATATAGCCACTATACATGAGTGCGCATAATTCAACAATGGATATCTCTGTCAATTGTTATCGGATTAAACCGCTATTTTGCATGTACGTAGTTAGTGAAATCGCCTTCACATGCAGAGTTTTCAGTGCGTAATTCAAGGCGGTTTCTACGGAAGCGCATTAGTGACAGAAATATAGTGAATGCCCCTCGTAATAAGGATATATATGTAGAAAATATTGATATTACCTTCTTGAGTGGTGGTTTGAGCATGTATATTATGATATTTCATATGATATTTGCAAATTCGAATGTATGGTTGTTAGCATGTATTACACCATTTGCCAACTGATACAGTAACTGCAATATTTTTTCCTATTATTTCTTCTTTCTCTATCTGTTCCATTTTTCTGTATTGTCTCGAGGGTATTATTTTTAGAACATTGCGATTTCAGAAAGTTCCAGATGTCATTCACCAGTTTGTACATCGTTTCTATTAAAAGCAAATGGGTAGTGATTTAAGTACCTGGCGAGTGACAATTGGAACATTTTTACATAAAAACGCATGGTGTTATGCAAAAAACTATGTTATTGCTTTAAACCTTTTAGCTTCATTTTTCAATAATCATGGTCATGGTCATTCCGTTTGTAAGGCAGTTATCGTTCATTGCCTCCGACAGTATTCTTAACATACAATTCTCGTTAGTTAATGACATTATTAGTTATTATGTCGAACGATGTTGAGCAAAAACCCCGGGACCCTATTCGCAATCTGTCAGCCCTCGTCTTTCCATTCTACTCTTAAACATCAGAAGTATTCGCAATAAAATAGATTACATTTAAGGACAATTTAACTGATTTTAGTGTACTATGTTTTACCGAAACGCATTTATTTGATAACGTTTTAATGGACTCCTTGCATCAACTATGTATAGAAAAGACAAAACAGCACATTCTGGTGGTATACTTGTTTAGATATCGGAAAACACATATAACGAATTATCGAAGACCAATTAAATCCAGCTAAAATAATATATAATACTCATTAATAATCTGAAAAATGTTATAGATGAACCAACGCGCGTTTCTGATCGGTCGTCTACCTTATTAGACCATATTGTTATAACCGATGGACTTTTAAATGTTTAAACTCTTGTATAATAAAAACACCTAGTGAAATCAGTGATCACTGTAGTACATATATATTTATTCCATTAACATATGAAACAAAATGCACATACAAAAAGACGTGTGTGGCTGTATAAAAAAGGCTGATTTTGCCAAACTTAACGCTCTTATGACATCTTATGACTGGAGCATCCTAATACATGGATATGTTCATGAAGCGTGTAAGACTTTAACAAATACATTTATAGAGCTTGTTAAATTATGTATTCCGTCAAAACTTGTTACTATTAGGGCCTAATGATAAACCGTGGTATGACTCGGAATTAAGGCGCGTTTCAAGACAACGTGATCGTCAAAAACAGAAGGTTGTCCGTACTAAAAACACCTGAGAACTGGAATTTATATAAAATCACTGACAAACAAAGTTAATAATTTAAAAAACATGCAACAGAAAACTTCTTTAGTAATGTCGAAGATATTATATATGAAGCAAATATAGGTGATCAGCGTAAATATTGGAAATTATTGAAATATTACATGAAGACGAATAAAAACTCCGAAGTTGTACCACTTCTGGCATCTATATTAGATAATGGAGACATTGTATATTTATTCAGAGATAAAGAAAAGGCAAATTGTTTAAATGATTATTTTGCTTCCATTTCCTCTGCTGATGAAACAAATGCTCAATTACCGCAGTTTAATTTGTTAACTAATTCGAAACTAGATGAGATTGTAATTCAAGAATCAGAAATAATTGATATAATTAATATTTCGGTAGTAAACAAAGCTAGTGGAGAGGATGAAATAAGTCAAGAATGCTTAAGGAAACCATTTTTTACTATATCAAAACCATTGTCTATACTGTTTAACCGTTCTTTAAATGAAGGCGTTTATCACGATTTATGGAACTGTTATACCATTGTTCAAAGCAGGCGGATTCAAACTCGCCCAGTAATTACAGACCAATTTCATTACTTAGTTGTGTAGGAAAGATTATGGATCGAATAATTTTTAAACATGTTTTTAATTTTTTAATTTTCAATGATTTACTTTTTGCGAATCAATTCGGATTTCGACCAGGTCATTCTACAGTTTATCAACTCCTAGATATTTACCATCACATTTGTCAAACAATCGATGCAAAACAACTCATGTGTATAGTCTTTGCCGATATTTCCATAGCATTTGATCGCGTTTGGAGAAAAGCACTACTATTTAAACTCAAACAAAATGGTATAGATGGCAAACTGTTGCTATGGATCGCAGATTATCTTTGTAATCGATCGCAAAGAGTTCTTATAAATACTGCTAAATCAGATTCGAAATTAACTTTAGCCGGTGTGCCCCAAGGATCTGTTCTTGGGCCTCTTTTCTTTTTAAAATGTATAAATGACATTGCTGACAATATGCTAAGCATTACTAGACTATTTCTGACGACATCTCGCTTTCAGTTTAGACATCAAATATAGATGATATGGAAGGTATTTTAAATCATGATTTACACATAATGTCAGAATGGGCTAAAACGTGGTTAGTTACGTTTAATCCAAACAAAACTGAAGTATTACTCATATCAGCATCGAAAAATGTTCGGAAACCAAATTTATTTTTCAATAATGTGCAGACAGAATTTGTAGAACATCCCAAACATTTGGGATTAACTTTAAGTAATGATGGTAAATGGCATGAACACATCAATACATATTTTATCGTCAGCATCAAAGGTTTTATGTTTGATGAGATTCCTTAAATATACAAGAAATCCGTGGATTCACATGTCTCGCCTAACGGGGGCTGGACATAAAAGTAAAAAGGTCAATGATGCTTAAATGAAAGTTTGTAAACATTTTAGTAACTAAAAACAATCCAGTTTGCCGTTTGCTGAGATGACATTTAAATGCATTTGTTTAAAAACAAAATGCCATTCTATTAAAAACAAGGGGCCCAAGAGGGCCTGTGGATGCTCTACTGGCTAAAACGGCTCAAATTAAGGGTTGTCGACTTAAAATTCCCATCAGTAGTTATTTTAAAACATTGCCAAAACAACAGGGATAGGATGGCCTTAGATCGCTCACCTGGTAATCATGGGCAATAAGTCTGCTGTGTCTAGTCTGGCACGGGCATTTTTTAATGTCCCACTTTCTTCTATGAATGAAATTTCATAAAAATGAGGGGTGGGGGGATGGGGGGGGTGGTGGAATATTAACATTCTAAACAAATATGGTACATATCAGATTTATCAAAAGAAAATACAATTAGCATTTTTCAACAAATCAAGGTCCATAACCTGTCATTACTAACAAGATCTAGCTGGTTTTCGAACTCGTCCAAAATTGCATTGATATACCACGCTTTGCACAACTAGACATCATACTAAGGCCTCCTGCCAAATTTTGTAGAAATCCAACAAGCCGTTTAGAAGTAGCGCCGACAAGAAATTTAAAGCAAAATTTTCAAAGTGCCATAACTCCGTCATAAATCAGCAAACTGGAACAAAATCGGGATATGCACAACTAGACAACTTACCGATACTTCCTGCCAAGACAGATACAAATATCGGACAGGGAAAGCAGCATTCAAGGACGACAGTCAACCACAAAACACAAAACAAACAAGCAAACAGACAAACGAGAAGGCAAAAGTAATAAAAAATGCAAACGACATCACAAACACAAAAGGGTTGACAATAGGGCTCCCGCCTTGGAATGGTCAGTGGCAACAAGTTTCGTCGAAATCCAACAAGGCGTTTAGGAGGAGTAGCGCCGACAAGACATTTAAAAAAAATGTCAAGGGGCCGTAACTCCATCAAAAACAAGAGCTGTCGGAGAACAGCGCAGCTCGACTATTCGATTTTTCAGAGAATAATAAATGTATAGCTAGTATATATACCATCAGTAAACAGGGCTACAACAATGTGGAGTGGGGTTGGAAACACAACATAACTATGTGTAAGAATTGACCAAAACTACACAGAAATATGTAAAAAAATAAATAAAATCCGAGTTTTGAGTGGGGTGCGGGATGGGGGTGGGAGAGAGGCGGGGTTGTTTGGTGGGGGAGTGGGGGTGGTGAGGGCAACATATATGTGTAAGAAGCTATGTAAGAATTCACCAAAACAACACAAAAATATGTAAAAAAAAAAAATGAGTTTAAGTGGGGATGTGGTCGAGGCGGGGGGTGGGGAGGGCAACATATATGTGTAAGAATTGACCAAAACAACACAGAAATATGGTAAAACAAAATAAAAAATTAGATTGGGGTGGAGGGGGGAAGGAGTGGGGAGGGGGGCAAGATAGCTATATTATATATATAGTTTCGAGTGTGTGTGTGTGTGGGGGGGGGGGGTGTGCGTGTGGGGGTGTTGGGGGGAGAGAGAAGCAGGGCTGGGGGGGAAGGTAGCAACATATGTGTAAGAATTGACCAAAAAACACAGAAATATGTAAAAAAAAAAAAAAAAAAATCTGGTTTACAGTGTCTGGTGTGTGTGAGGGGGGGGGGGGGGGGGGGGGGGGCGGGGGGATGTGGGAAGGGGGGCAGCATGTTTAAGAATTGACAAAAGCAAAAAGCAACACAGAAATATGTAAAAAAAAAAGAGTTTCAAGTGGGGGGGTGGTGGGGGGAAGCGGGGATGAGAGGCGAGAGTGGGTTGGGGTGGGGTGGGGGGGGGTGGGGGGGGGGGACAACATATATGTGTAAGAATTGACTAAAACAACAAATATGTAAAATAAAAATAATAAAACATTCCAGTGGGGGTGTGGGGGTAAGAGGTGGGAGTGGGTTGAGAATTGACTAAAACAACAAAGAAATATGTAAAAAAAAATATAGAGATTTTCAATTGGGTGGGGGGAGCGGGGGAGAGGCGGGAGTGGGTTGTGAGGGGATGGGAGGGGGCAACAAATATGTGTAAGAATTTACTAAAACAACAAAGAAATATGTATAAAAAAATATATAGATTTTCAAGTGGGTGCGGGGGTGGGGAGCGGGGATGAAAGGCGGGAGTGGGTTGTGGGGGAGGGGAGGGGACAACATATATGTGTAAGAATTGACTAAAAAACAAAGAAATATGTAAAAAAAGTTTCAAGTGTGGGGGGGTGAGAGGCGGGAGGTGCCGGGGAAGGGGCGGGGAGGGGGCAACATATATGTGTAAGAATTGACAAAAGCAACACAGAAATATGTAAAAAAAAATAGTTTCAAGTAGGGGTGGGGTGGTGGGGAGCGGTGGTGAGAGGCGGGAGTGGGATGTGTGGGGTGGGGGGTTAGGGGGAAGGGGCAACATATATGTGCAAGAATTGACTAAAACAACAAAGAAATATGTAAAAAAAAAAAAAAGTTTCAAGTGTGGGGGTTGAAAGGCGGGGTGTGCGGGGGAGGGGACGGGGAGGGGGCAACATATATTTGTAAGAATTGACAAATTGACAAAAGCAACACAGAAATATGTACAAAAAGAAATAGTTTCAAGTAGGGGTGGGGTGGTGGGGAGCGGGGGTGAGATGCGGGAGTGGGATGTGTGGGGTGGGGGGTAGGGGGGAGGGGCAACATATATGTGTAAGAATTGACTAAAACAACAAAGAAATATGTAAAAAAAAAAAAATCAACTGAGAGGGGTGTGTGGGGGAGGGGTGAGAGTCGGGGAGTAGGGGGGGATCTGCCTTTATTGCACATTTTATGGGCCATCACAATTTGGGTTCCATGGGAGCCCAGAATTTGCAGAAGACAAAATTACTTATCCAACCCTTTACAACATACTATAAGGAAACCAATTCCAAAATTTAGTTCAGCTAGGACAAGAAATGTAAGAGATATAGACCTGTAAACACAGCTTACACGCAAAATTTGATGTTAAACAAACATATTTTAAGGAATTTGGGTTCCATGGGAGTCCAGGTGTTACAGGAACCAAAATTACTGAAGCAGCCCTTACGATATTGCTATAAGGAAGCTAATGGCCAAATTTGGTTGTGCTAGGGTAAGAATTGTAAGAGATATAGACTTGTAAACACAGCTTACACGCACAATTTGATGTGAAATGGGACACATTGTATGGGCTATCATAATTTAGGTTCCATGGGAGCCCATTGGTAACAGGAACCAAAGATAATGCTATAAGGAAGCCCATGAACAAATTTGGTTGTGCTAGGATAAGAAATGTAGGAGATAGAGACTTGTAAACACAGCTTAAACGCAAACCTTGATGTGGGACGCCGACGCCGACACCGACGCCGACGCCGGGGTGATAACATAAGTTCTCTTATTCTTCGAATAGTCGAGCTTAAAATGCAATAGGCACAGCAATGCTTCCTGCTAACACGGCGTTAACACACAAACAAAAATTCAAACAAAAGAATAATGTAATAAGAAAATTTAAAAAAAAAAAAATCAAACCAACAAAAAAAATTCAAACAAAGAAAAAAGGTATAAAAAAATATATATATATATATATATATATATATATATCTAATAAAAAAAATAAAAAAATAAAAAAAAAAATACAAATAGTAAAAAAAAAAGGCAAAACATCTGGTCAAGTTTGGTAAAGATCAGGGGCCCGTTTTATGAAACAACTTAAGACCATTTTGATCGTAAATCAATTTCTTAAATGTTTCACTATCAATTACACTTTTCAAATAAACGTGGTTTCATTTCATTTTCTTATACATGTGGTATTTCTGCACTACGTGCACACATACTTGTCTACATTAAATGCTTACGTGAAAAAAGTGAACGATTTTAAAATTTGAGACTTATCGTAAGATGTTTAATAAAACGGGGCCCAGATGAAAAATGAAACCCTTATCGTATTAACGAGGCAACATATAGCATTTTTAACTTAATGAAGGGCCATAATTCCGCTGTTATTGGTCCGATCTGGCTAGTATTTTGGAACAGTGGGGCATTGGAACGTCCTAAGAAGAGAGCTTTTAAATGTGTTAAATGATAGTGATTCCTTAATATGTATGGGTAAATCATTCCAAAGCCATAGCGATGATGGTATGAATGATTTTGAAAATAACTCCGTTCTCCATAGTCATTTGAGTTTCTTAAATTATAATAGTTTACATCTCTGACGAAGGGCGGATATAATTGAGCTATTGAATATGGTAACATACTGTTTTTTGCCTTATATACGGTGATACGTTTTTGAAAAACATGTCTGTCTGCTAATGACAGCCAACCAATTTCAGCAATTAACTTATTAATTGAAACGGACCTAGTTAATCCTGTAAAAATTCTTGAATCTTCATATTGTAACTTTTCTAAAGATTTTTTTTCATAAACTGTGTGTGCAGCCATCCCAAACAATAGAAGCATACTCTAATATCGGTCGCATATATGAAATATATATTTGGTTCATTGTTTTCCGTCCCATTTTTGTCTCGCCTTTCCGAAGAAAAAAAGAGACATAGGTGTTGCTTTTCCGGCGGTGGCGGCGGCGTCAACATTCAAGTTTTGCGTTTAGGTCATTTTCTCACAGTCTGTATGCCAACAGACCTTTCAAACTTTGCTTATAGTTGTATCATGGGCAACGTGTAGGTACGTTATACTTCTTCAACAATAAATAGTATTAGAATGGATTACGACAATGGTAGGGTGGGGTCGAACCGGCCCCAGGCCCACCCCATTTTTAGTGATTTTTAACGTTTTTCTGTTTTACATATATTGTTCAACTGACTATAATATTATTATTATTCAAGTAATGATAACGGTCTTAGACTGCATTTGTAAGTAATTGATACCTCTTCATATAACAATCATCGATAACTATCAAGATGGGGAGAGAGCGAGCCGAAACCCATGCCCACCCCAACTTTTTAGTGATTTTTAACAATTTTCGGATTTTACCATTTCCTTGTACATGCTGTATTTCTTTATTCTTACATGTACTGAAAGAAAAAATAAACACAGGTGCGTATTTCCGCTATATATTGCATATACTGCACACTTAATTCCATATATATTCCAAGGAAATCCCAAGATGTTTTGTAAAAAAAAAAAGTGCAGTTAGTTAGAGAAAGGACACAACTGTGATGTTGTAGACGTTTTAATCACAGTACACGTTGCAACAAGAAATTCATTAATGCTGAAGTTCCTCTTTGAAAAATTGAGCCAGTTCAGTACTATATTTAATGTTAAGTGATTGCAACATTTAAAGCCTAAGTTTGCTCACCTTCTTGAGCCAAATGCGCATTCTGACGATAATGAAACTTTAAAGGGGTAACCATTGGTGTGTTCAGTACTGTTTAAACCTTCTTTCTAAAAGGACAGGCCTAATGTCGCCCTGTACCATTCGATTAGCAGTAGCATATTAAACATACAATATATAGCGGAAATACGCACCCTGCGTTTCTTTTTCCTTTCAGTATATATTAGAATGTGTTTTTGCGGAAAGTGTAGGCAATTATTTACTCTTGAATTATAAATAGTATTTAAATTGACTATGGATGTGATGGCTCGGGGCTAAGCGAAACCCGAGCCCACCCAAATGTTTTTAGAGATTTTTCCGAATTTGGCCGTTACGGATTTTGTTCAACGTAGGTAGGTCATGCATGAATCTTAAATAATAAATATGATTAGAATCGATTATGGCCATGATAGGCTGGGTTCTAGGCGAACTCCGAGCCCATCCATGATTTGTTAGTGTTTCTGACGATTTTCTGATTTTAACTTATCCTTGTAGTTGCTTTAATTTCTTTATTTTTACAGATATTAGACTCTGTTTATGCGGAAAGTGTAGGCAATTCTTTACTCTTGACTTGTAAATAGTATTTAAATTGATTATGGATGTGATGGGCTCAGGGCTAAGCGAAATCTGAGCCCACCCATATGTTTTTAGTGATTTTTCCGTATTTGGCCGTTACGGCTTTTGTTCAAAGGGATTTATTTTGTTTAATCAGAGTTATGGTTATGTTTTTAGGTTCTAATTGTAGGTAATGGATGTATCCATGTTTGTTTTTTATGGGTTTTTTTAGTTTCAGGCTTGTAGCCGACAGATACTAGAAAATATACTTATATGCGTACTAGTAAATGTCGTTTCCAGTCCACAGCGCGGGGAGCTCAAATTGCATGGGGAAGAATATAAGATTCACCCATTTAATATTAAGCAATGACCTGGTCGAGCCCTAAACACGAGAATTAATATTGTTTTAATTAAAAATGTAATATCAGTTCAAAAGATAAGTAAATCATTTAAGAACTATAACAAGCCCTAAACAAGAGAATCAATATTGTATTCGTAAAACTATGTAAAATCAGTTCAAAAGACAGGCCTGTGCAAACCCTACAATGGGTCTCCATCTTTGTAGTAGAACTGATATGTAAAACATTTAAGAAATATACTTAAGGATATTCAACATTTTGAATTGGGCAGAGTCCTTTCTGTGAAACTGAAAAAGCATGTTGGCTGATTTTATGAAATTAATGATAATAATGCAACAAATTGATTTCCATTCTACAAAACATATATAAGAGCAAATGAAGAATAAAAAAAATGTTCTAAAAATGTTATCATTTGTAATCTGACATTAAAATATACCATTTGTTGTGCATCCGCCTAGAAATATCCACAACCTTAAACTAAAAACAAATAACATTCATATAATCCTGTCAGTCTTATCAAGGGCAGTTGAAATCCTGATATTTATTTCATTTTGTCTCAAATTTGACCAAACACAGAGGTGTCTCCCAGCAATATTACAAATGTACATGTGTTACCTAGCATGCTTAGATCATGCTTGAAAAATGAGGTGCCAGGTAGGTAAACAGATGTGTGTATTCAATCAATAGTAGTGTGCTTTACCATGCAAACATTGCAATTGCCTAGGCTAACTTACCTGTATTATTATGTCATGATAACGTAAATCTTCAGGAACCTCTATACTTTGTGTAGTATATGGTCATTGGAAATTGTTTTTGAGAATGTGTTCAAGTACAATATTTGTAAAGTTTTAAGTGATTGGTATACAAATTTAAAAAATGGATGTCCAGCTGCTCTAGATAAGACTTTGAAGATTACATTGCTATTGATAATATTTAATTTGCTTCTCTGAATATTACTGTATGGATGCAGGAAAATTGCAGTTTTTTTAATCTAAAATAATTACTAAACTAGTGCATTTTTTCTATTGATTTCTTTCTCTATATGTACTATATATAATAAATAATGAAACTTGATTTAATGCTCTAACTTGTGCTTAAAATACATATTGCATCGAAATGGTTTTCATTGTCAAGTACCTTAAAGTAAATGCACCTAAACAAACAAGTTTGTAACATGTGTTAAGTTTGTGTGTGGGGTCGTATAGACCCATTATGTATTACAAGAATGTAAATAAGTACTTACGTTACGTTGGCCAGTCTAATTTAGAGCCATCATCTGCTTTGGTGATTCAATAGCCGAAGAAAAGTTCTTCGAAAGGATGAATGTCACGGATGGCTACTAGAAACACATGTTCTCGACCATGCACTTCAATAGTCTTTGGTTTCAAGTTTGCCGTTTTTGGTGGTGTGGGATGATTTATCAGCCGTCCATAGGTTTTAATAAACGTGTCCTTGGTATGGCACCCACAATCAGTGCAGGCGTCAACGCACATCTTTTTACCGGACTTGTTCTTCTAAAACATGATGTAGTTACTTTCCGGCGGTTGAATGTGTTTGATCCGTATCTCTCCCTCCTTTGCAGTCACATGTTGTCCATGGTAGTCACTGTCACAGGATGGATGAGTGGGGTAAGGATTGACGAAAATACATGAACACTTTTACAAATTTTAATATGTATATGATCACATTAAGTTGTCTAACCAAGCTATAATAAGATTAACTTATAATCATGATAATGTTCTGCGATGCTGTTACTTCTGCTTGTAGTCACTGTTCATTCTCATTACGTTAAATACTTCACTTATCGAACTCCGACGTTGTTTCACAACACCTTTCACTCAACGTCCACTTGTCTCCGACTCCGGCTCATCACCATTCATCCGCTCCGATGTGGAAAATCCTATTATTTGTCCTCGTCTACACCATGTCCCATCTGATCCGGTTTATCTACCATTTCAGTACCCCGTACGCACATTGTCTCGATGTTCAACCATCATGTCGGCATTGTCCTCTATTTCAACGCTAGCCCGTCACTGCCACCTCAGAAGTCTACTGTTCGTCTAGTATCTGCAGATAAGTTCTACATGCGGTATACTAAAATATATAGCTAATTTATGAGCACGTCTTTTCTCTAAAAATGTGCAAACCAAACTGACCAAAACCTTCATGTGAGTAGTCGTTACACAATATAACAAAATGCCTATTCAATATATTGTGTACGCTTGACCCGTAACGGTTTTCCCACAAGGCTATCACATGGGCATATACCGTTTTCAGTTAAAATGATAAAAAATGCATTTGAGAAGTTAAAATAAAACTGTAATGTGACATTACCTCCCCTCTGAATGAAGTACATAGTACTTTGTACACACATTACCATTTTCCTATCACTCTCAAGTCAATACAAAATCTATTTGTACCGTCCTTTTTCCTTATTAGTACAGTAGGGGAGCAATAAGAACTATTAGAGGTTCTATAAACCCTTGTTCAAGCTTCTGGGTGGGATACTTCAGTGTTAACCACATTCACCATTGAGAATGGTAAAGGATACGGTTTAACTCTGACGGGAGTTTCTGATACTGTGTGGTCTTATGTTCTAAAATATTCGTAAGTCCCGGAACATCAGACAAAACATCGTCGAATTCATGCAACAAATCATTTACCTGCTTGTGCTGCTCTACCGTTAATGCTTCATTAACGTCCACATTCTCTGGCCATTCTTTTCTTGTTACTGTAGGTGGTTCAACCACCTTCTGAAATAACTACTCTACCGTACAGAGAACTGGGTAAACGTTTCACCAACTTCCGGTGCACTTGACCGAAACTTTCGTTTAAAACCGTCTTCTGTCAAATCATACCGTTTTAATAAAGCGGTTTTCAAACTTTCATAGTCTAGAGCTTTCTCTACTGGCATCGGCGCATACACGTCTAAAGCCTTACCTTTTAGAAGAGCACCTAAGTTGGTAGCCCATGTGTCTTCTTTCCATCGTTGTGCCGTTGCATATAGTTCAAACCTTTTCAAATAACTGTCGATTTCGTCTTGATCGTCATCAAAGTGGGGAATCTTTGGACCGTTTTGATTATGGAGGTATTTGTTTGGAGAATATACCAACGGTGTTTTTTCCTTTAACTCCGCCTGCTTCTCTAAAAGCTCTAACGGGTTTGCATGTTCTATATGTTTCATCTTAATTTCAAAAGGCTGACTTTTCTTGCTCTATTCTTACCTTTTCAAGCTGCAACTGTGGTTCATTCTCTAATTGTTTCATCTTGAGGTCAAAATAAGCTTTGTCTTGCTCTAAACTTACCCTTTCTTTCTCTAACTGATACTCACGTTCCTCTTTTTCTTGTTGACGTAACGCCACGCGTTCGTCCCGTAATTGGGTTTGCTGTTCTCTTAGGAAATCTTTTAAATCTGCCCTTCATACCCTAAAGCCCTTCCTTGTTGAATCAGATCATTTACACTGGCCATTGTGATTAGTTCAACAAATCCCTTTCCAGTATATTCAACCTTATTTTTACCAACTGTTACAATTAGCAAACGTAAAATCTCAAACCATAGCCTCAACAGCGGCGTGCCTAAATATCTGCTCTAATGAAATTAACAGGAAATCGGCCAGATCTTTCTGCTGCTGTCTTGGTAGATTCTGAGTGTGTGTTTCAACACTCTTTCTCGCATCCGAGCAGCTATAGTGTGGAAGCTTGAAACGGTTGTCTTCATCTTGTGTGGCAGCTCCATCTTCTTCGTTTTCCGGTAGCGCAGGTACTGGGGATTCGTCATCTTCGTCAGATTCTTCTTTTGTTGATCTTCCTGTTAAATTATTACTTACCGTCGGTATTCCAGACTCCCTAAATACGCCTTCGAATGCTTTTGGAACCGGATGGTGGCCAAAATCCTTCAATGTTTCCATTAGCTCTTGTCTTGTATAGACTCCTTTTGTAAATCGTTTGGGATTGAACACGATCGAAGAGCTCATATAAGTATGTACTACCTTCGTTTGCGCGCTAATCTCCTGGTGCTGTTCAGCACTTACCTCTTTGCTCAATCCTTTGCAAAATTCCTTTATATGGTAAAAATCCGAAAATCGTCAAAAACACTAAAACATCATGGATGGGCTCGGAGTTTGCCTAGAACCCAGCCCAGCATGGCCATAGTCGATTCTTATCATATATATTATTACAGATACATTAATTACCTACCATTACATATAAAAAAAACATAACAATAACTCTGTGATTTATTTAAACAAATTAAAACCCGTTGAACAAAACTGTAACGGCCAAATTCGGGTAAATCACTAAAAAAAAAAAAAAGGCTGGGCTCGGGATTTGCTAAGCCTCGAGCCCATCATAAGCATACTCAATTTAAATACTATTTATAATTCAACAGCAATGAATTGCCTACACTTCCCGCATAATCTGTAAGACTAAATAAATTATAGCATGTACACGGATATGTTAATCAGATTTTAGTTTCTTCAAGTGGCCCGTGCGCACAAACCCGTGCACCCAGCGACTTGACGATACGGACCTAAACTGTGTGTCTTGAGCAGACGTTCGATCGAGACCATCTGCGAGTCGATCGGTGCACGCGTTCTCCTCTAGCTTGTCGGTTTAAGCGTATAGGTTTAAGAGTAATGAATTGCCTACACTTTCCACATAAACACATTCTAATATCTGTAAGAATAAAGAAATTAAAGCAAGTACAAGGAAATGGTAAAATCCGAAAATGGTCAAAAACACTAAACCATAATTGATTCTAATCATATCTATTATTAAAGATACCTTCAATACCTACCATTACATATAAAAACATAACAATAACTCTGTGATTAAACAAATTAAAACCGTTGAACAAAATTATAGTTGTGGGCATTATAAGTACTCTTTGATTGTAATACTGTTAATAAATTGATCTTTTTTCTTCTTTCTTTTGCACAGATGGCGTTATATTCGATGGTATAAGTGGCAATATGTGTGTGTTTGATAGATGTGACGAAGTCGGCTGACCTGCAGCGAATGAATATGGAGTGGTATTTAAAGACATGGGTTATTTAAACCCGTGCGGGAATGCCTGGTTCCATTCATTTGTGGTGCGCTTGCCAGTATAAATGGCATTGTGCCAGAGAAGTGTTTGAAGTACCTGGACGGAATGAAAAAGCATGGAAAATAGCATTAGTAATGTCGAAGAAGTTTGCAATATATCAGGACGGGTTCACCTCAAACCCGTTAATTAACATGAACCGTCAGAATGTCGCGGCACTAAAGTCGATGCCAAGACTGTCATATGAAATGATACCCAAGCTGCCAGTAGTGCCAGACGCGTTCGAAAGATCAAAAAGAAGTGTCGTTCATTGGATCAATCTCCAGGACACTGTTTGGTACGGCGACGGTGGAAGATCTGAAAAATGTGGCCCAAAGGTGAATCAAATAATATCCAAAGGAGCCACACTGGATACGGCGCTAGTCCAACACGAAGAGAACTTTCAATCTTTTGTGAAAGCCTGCACCGAACAGTATGTTTTACTAGTAAATACATGCATTGACATCTATACATACTAAATACATGCATTGCCATTTATACATACTAAATACATGCATTG
The DNA here is from genome assembly GCA_037043455.1 of Cyrtodaria siliqua. Taxonomy (NCBI): domain Eukaryota; kingdom Metazoa; phylum Mollusca; class Bivalvia; order Adapedonta; family Hiatellidae; genus Cyrtodaria; species Cyrtodaria siliqua. Next base: position 170,456 of record JAWPHD010000937.1, read on the forward strand.
CCATTTATACATACTAAATACATGCATTGACATCTATACATACTAAATACATGCATTGCCATTTATACATACTAAATACATGCATTGCCATTTATACATACTAAATACATGCATTGCCATTTATACATACTAAATACATGCATTGTCATTTATACATACTAAATACATGCATTTTCATTCATACATACAAAATACATGCATTGTCATTCATACATACTAAATACATGCATTGTCATTTATACATACTAAATACATGCATTGTCATTCATACATACTAAATGCATACATTGTCATTCATACATACTAAATGCATGCATTGTCATTAATACATACTAAATACATGCATTGTCATTTATACATACTAAATACATGCATTGTCATTTATACATACTAAATGCATACATTGTCATTCATACATACTAAATACATGCAGTGTCATTTATACATATTAAATACATGCATTGCCAGTTATACATGCATTTATACATACTAAATACATGCGTTGCCATGTATACATACTAAATACATGCCTTGCCATTTATACATACTAAATACATGCGTTGCCATGTATACATACTAAATACATGCATTGTCATTTATATATAGTAAATACATGCATTTATACATACTAAATACATGCGTTGCCATTTATACATACTAAATACATGCGTTGCCATTTATACATATTAAATACATGCATTGCCATTTATATATAGTAAATACATGCATTTATACATACTAAATACATGCGTTGCCATTTATACATACTAAATACATGCGTTGCCATTTATACATACTAAATACATGCATTGTCATTTATACATATTAAATACATGCATTGCCATTTATACATACTAAATACAAGCGTTGTCATTTATACATATTAAATACATGCATTGCCATTTATACATACTAAATACATGCGTTGCCATTTATACATACTAAATACATGCGTTGTCATTTATACATACTAAATACATGCATTGTCATTTATACATACTAAATACATGCGTTGCCATGTATACATACTAAATACATGCGTTGCCATGTATACATACTAAATACATGCATTGTCATTTATATATAGTAAATACATGCATTTATACATACTAAATACATGCGTTGCCATTTATACATACTAAATACATGCGTTGCCATTTATACATATTAAATACATGCATTGCCATTTATATATAGTAAATACATGCATTTATACATACTAAATACATGCGTTGCCATTTATACATACTAAATACATGCGTTGCCATTTATACATACTAAATACATGCGTTGCCATTTATACATACTAAATACATGAATTGTCATTTATATATAGTAAATACATGCATTTATACATACTAAATACATGCGTTGCCATTTATACATACTAAATACATGCGTTGCCATTTATACATACTAAATACATGCGTTGTCATGTATACATACTAAATACATGCGTTGCCATTTACACATACTAAATACATGCGTTGCCATTTATACATATTAAATACATGCATTGCCATTTATATATACTAAATACATGCATTTATACATACTAAATACATGCGTTGCCATTTATACATACTAAATACATGCGTTGCCATTTATACATATTAAATACATGCATTGCCATTTATATATAGTAAATACATGCATTTATACATACTAAATACATGCGTTGTCATTTATACATACTAAATACATGCGTTGCCATTTATACATATTAAATACATGCATTGCCATTTATATATAGTAAATACATGCATTTATACATACTAAATACATGCGTTGCCATTTATACATACTAAATACATGCGTTGCCATTTATACATACTAAATACATGCATTGTCATTTATACATATTAAATACATGCATTGCCAGTTATACATGCATTTATACATACTAAATACATGCATTGCCAGTTATACATGCATTTAAACATACTAAATACATGCGTTGCCATTTATACATACTAAATACATGCGTTGCCATTTATACATACTAAATACATGCGTTGCCATTTATACATATTAAATACATGCATTGTCATTTATATATAGTAAATACATGCATTTATACATACTAAATACATGCGTTGCCATTTATACATACTAAATACATGCGTTGCCATTTATACATACTAAATACATGCGTTGTCATGTATACATACTAAATACAAGCGTTGTCATTTATACATACTAAATACATGCATTGTCATTTATATATAGTAAATACATGCATTTATACATACTAAATACATGCGTTGCCATTTATACATACTAAATACATGCGTTGCCATTTATACATATTAAATACATGCATTGCCATTTATATATAGTAAATACATGCATTTATACATACTAAATACATGCGTTGCCATTTATACATACTTAATACATGCGTTACCATTTATACATATTAAATACATGCATTGCCAGTTATACATGCATTTATACATACTAAATACATGCGTTGCCATTTATACATACTAAATACATGCATTGTCATTTATATATAGTAAATACATGCATGTATACATACTAAATACATGCGTTGCCATTTATACATACTAAATACATGCGTTGCCATTTATACATACTAAATACATGCATTGTCATTTATACATATTAAATACATTCATCGCCAGTTATACATGCATTTATACATACTAAATACATGCGTTGCCATTTATACATACTAAATACATGCGTTGTCATGTATACATACTAAATACATGCGTTGTCATTTATACATACTAAATACATGCATTGCCATTTATACATACTAAATACATGCGTTGCCATGTATACATACTAAATACATGCATTGCCATTTATATACTAAATACATGCATTTATACATACTAAATACATGCGTTGCCATTTATACATACTAAATACATGCGTTGCCATTTATACATACTAAATACATGCGGTGCCATGTATACATACTAAATACATCCATTGCCATTTATACATACTAAATACATGCGTTGTCATGTATACATACTAAATACATGCATTGCCATTTATACATACTAAATACATGCGTTGCCATTTATACATACTAAATACATGCGTTGCCATTTATACATACTAAATACATGCGGTGCCATGTATACATACTAAATACATCCATTGCCATTTATACATACTAAATACATGCGTTGTCATGTATACATACTAAATACATGCATTGCCATTTATATATACTAAATACATGCATTGCCATTTATACATACTAAATACATGCGTTGCCATTTATACATACTAAATACATGCGTTGCCATTTATACATACTAAATACATGCGTTGCCATTTATACATACTAAATACATGCGCTGCCATTTATACATATTAAATACATGCGTTGCCATTTACATGCGTTGCCATTTATACATACTAAATACATGCGTTGCCATTTATACATACTAAATACATGCGTTGCCATTTATACATACTAAATACATGCGTTGCCATTTATACATACTAAATACATGCGCTGCCATTTATACATATTAAATACATGCGTTGCCATTTACATGCGTTGCCATTTATACATACTAAATACATGCGTTGCCATTTACATGCGCTGCCATTTATACATATTAAATACATGCGTTGCCATTTACATACATTGCCATTTATACATACTAAATACATGCATTGCCATTTATACATACTAAATACATGCATTGTCATTTATACATACTAAATGCATACATTGCCATTTATACATACTAAATACATGCGTTGCCATTTATACATACTAAATACATGCATTGCCATTTATACATACTAAATACATGCATTGTCATTTATACATACTAAATGCATACATTGCCATTTATACATACTAAATACATGCATTGCCATTTATACATACTAAATACATGCATTGTCATTTATACATACTAAATGCATACATTGCCATGTATACATACTAAATACATGCGTTGCCATTTATACATACTAAACACATGCATTGTCATCAACTGCTTTCAGATATGATGCCCTACAATCAGTAGTGAAGGATAATCACGAAGCCATCGTCAACATTCAGAACAAAAGCAACACAGCTATACTCTTCATTCTGAAGGAGATACAGAGATTGGGCAACCTCATCACAATAATGAACCGAACACAGGACTAGTAGCCGGTTCGTTTGGTCTCTTCCGGGTAGAGAAGCGCCAAGTATAGAAGATGATAGAAGAAGGCAGAGCACTGTTCTAATCGAACATACATCGGCAGATGTAGAGGATTTGGGACTAATCGAACACGCATCATTCCGGAAGTAGAAGTTATCAAAGTACTGAAAGACTGCGATTATGAAAATATTAAAAGCTTCTTAATAACCGAGGAAATTGGCATGTGGCATGTCGAAAGTAAGGAACAGATTTCTTAAAAGTATATATTTTATGCAACACATATGTTGCTAACTTTTCTGTTTAATTAGGTTATTAGACGTGAAATCATATGTATTGCAAGATTATTAGCCAGCCCAGTATTATCTGATAATGTCTATCATCAGTCTTCGACTCAGTTTATAATGTAAACAATGTGCCTTTTTTACAAGATACAAAATTGTATTTAAAGTCGGTATGGCATATAAATACAAACATTATGATGGGTGAAATTCTACATACAAGCAAGTAAAAGTGAATTTAACAGTGACTTTGAGCAGGCAGAAACACATGCATGTAAGATCCTATTCGAACGAGAGAGAGAGAGAGAGAGAGAGAGAGAGAGAGAGAGAGAGAGAGAGAGAGAGAGAGGGGGAGGGAGGGAGGGAGAGACAGACACAGACACAGCAGACACAGACAGACAGACACAGACATAGAGACTATACAGACGGATACATAGACACACATACGTGATATGATATGTAACATGTTTAATAAAAGATTATGAAATGAATATATTTAATACTATAGACATGTCACCAATGATTTTATCAAAGTTCTGATTGTTTGCTCGTGTTTTGTAAGTACACCTCAGTAAGTGTGCAAGGGATTTCCGCCAGGACTCGAAAATGGATCTCCTTTCTCGAAAGAAAAGCATGCTTCCTTACACTACAGAAATGAGCCCAACAGCACAAAACTGATTGTACCAAAACTAGCCTACATTGATTTAAATTTGAACGTATTTAAAATACGTTTATATTTAAATTAATTTTGGTTTGTGTTTATATCAAATAAATGTTTACAAAATAACCGTCCATTCTAAATTGTAGAACTGTTGCAAAAATTCTTTAAATGTAGTTGGAAGATTTTACATGATTTATGGATTTTTAAACTTCTCGAAAACGATATCACATATTAGGTTTAATCCCATGATATAATTCTCTGTATGCAATCTGCAATCACTAGTGACCGATGTATGTGAATCAAGTCATGTAACTTAAACAACCAATGCTCCACCAAATTGTTCGGAACACCACTACCTAAGTATATATTATTGTAAATATAAGGTACCCTACACCACCCCCTACCCCCCACTCCCGTATTTTAGTTTGTTTCTCCATAACCCCTCTCTCCCCCACCCCCACCTGGAAAATACTGAAAAGGCACCCACATGGACAAAATGTTAAAAACACTCCCTTGATTTTTTTATTGAAAATACCCCTCCCCACCCCTCACCTAATATGTTCTAACCCAACGCTATACCAACTGAGCTACCCCCACCGAACAATGCTACATAGTTCGTTTGTATTTTGTATTATGTAACTATCAACTACCAGTACCAGAAAGTTTCCGACCTTGTCAATTCGTGAAAAAAAATACATGATCTTGATATTGAGTGTTTACAAATAAAAACACTGTTGTGATCGCTATACATTTTAATAGTATTTACCCACGGGCCAATGCATATAGGTTATAAATATAGAGGTATGGTATGTCTGTTGAGCCTGGGGTCCAGGGGCCTGAAAATCTACCCATCCTTCATATAACTTTTTAACAATGTCCAAAAATCCATTGGAAGAAAAAACAATAACTTTCTTCGTGAGTGTAACGTTTCTCTTTTATAATAAAGTTCACATATAATCCACCATTTCTTGCTTGTTTTAAAGCAAATGTCACCGGGATACTGAACATTTCGCACAACAGTAAATATTTTATCTAAATAACAACAATACACATTTGTAGACAACGATATCTCTGCAATTAATCTAAAAAATACAATTCTCACAATCACGTATCTTCTTTTGACGCCATCTTTGCTGCTCTTCTCTGCCGTCTCTTCCTATTTCAAATCGGCAGAGACGGCAGAACTTCCGAGAAGAGAAGTGGTCCGAAACGAACAATCAGAAGAGTATCTTCTCTTCTAAGAAGCTCTTCCGCCTTGCCAAACCGGCTACTCGTCACACACATTAAGGACCTGGAACGTTGATTGTTGGACCTGACAAGAGGGTATCTGCCGTCCATCTTTGTTGACGATGCACATATAAAAGATGTTGTCATAAGGATCAATGCATTACTCAAGCGCACGTCCGATTTCACCATTCTGGAATCAACACCGGCCCTTTTTCATCAACAGGGATCCTTTGTTGTGTATATGGCAAATAAGACCGTATGTATAATGTATATAGTGTCAATGTGGTAATGATACAGACCACAGCGGCGCTTGATTCTATGGTTCCCATGTATGTATAGTGTATATAGTGTCAATGTGGTAATGATACAGACCACAGCGGCGCTCCCATGCATGTATAGTGTATATAGTGTCAATGTGGTAATGATAAAGACCACAGCGGCGCTTGATTCTATGGTGCCCATGTATGTATAGTGTATATAGTGTCAATGTGGTAATGATACAGACCACAGCGGCGCTCCCATGCATGTATAGTGTATATAGTGTCAATGTGGTAATGATAAAGACCACAGCGGCGCTTGATTCTATGGTGCCATGCATGTATAGTGTATATAGTGTCAATGTGGTAATGATACAGACCACAGCGGCGCTCCCATGCATGTATAGTGTATATAGTGTCAATGTGGTAATGATACAGACCACAGCGGCGCTCCCATGCATGTATAGTGTATATAGTGTCAATGTGGTAATGATACAGACCACAGAGGTGCTTGATTCTATGGTGCCCACGCATGTATAGTGTATACAGACCACAGCGATGATTATCGGTTTGAAATTGTAACAATACATTTAAATATAAATTTGATAAGGAAAAACGAAGAAAAATAATAAAAAAATCCAAAAATTTAAACTCTGCCGTGCCATTCTAACCCCCATACAATCTCCACCGAAATAACACCACAATATCCCCGTTCAGGCTGATAGAAACATAGCGACAGTTGATATAGACAAAATACAACGTTATATTGATACAAAGTTAAGGATTTTGGAATCGTTTAGTGTTTTTAATATAGTTTTGAACTTGAGTAAATAGAATACGATTCTCCTCGTCCGTTAGTTGGTCGATGCCGTATAAACGTTTGTGAGTACTTAAGGACTATCGGTCAACTATCTTTATTCTAATACATCCAAAATCAATGAGATATGGTCAAGTGAATTTTTCGACGATGTACGCATTTTAGGCATGAGCAATGTCAACCATATAGTACATGACAGTAATTCAACACTATTGATGTGAACATAATATTAGAAAGAATACTTATATGGCAGAAATTGTGGGCTTTATATTCGAAAAGTTTGGTACAGTTTTACTCAAAGTTGTTTTGTTTTTTATGTGAAATAAACTGGTCCATAAAATAGTCCATTTATCCAACGAGTGCAGACAAGACACCATTTCTGAATAAAATAATCCAAAATTCGAAATACACCATTGTTAAAAAAGAAGCTATTCTTTCAATGGCATGTACTTTTCAAAATAATCTCAATGCTGTATTATGGTAGCACTGACGGGTTTTAATTGTCAAACTATTATAAATCGCAACTATATTTTTGGATGTATGGAACTCAACTGAGTGACTGTTGTGAATAGAAACATGGCAAAACAAGAGTAATTTATTATTATATTTCTATAAAAACAGCACAAACTAAATAATAACATATGAATACGATCAAATGACCTGTTTATCCGAATGTTTCACCATACCGCATAGTTCATGTGCATGCTTTTCATGTATATCATGTGTGTGTGTTGAAGGCACATGGCGTATAAAGAAAACTTTAATTTTTAACAATGGTGTACTTCGAATTTTGGATGATGTGATAACATGGCTTATTTTATTCAGAAATGAGGTCTCGTCTGCACTCGCTGGATAAATGGACTATTTTATGGATCAAGTTTATTTCACATAAAACAAAACAACTTTGAGTAAAACTGTGCCAAACTTTTCGAATATAATGCGCACAATTTCTGCCATATAAGTATTCTTTCTAATATTATGTTCACATCAATAGTGTTGAATTATTGTCATGTACTATATGGTTGACATTGCTCGTTCCTAAAATGCGTACATCGTTGAAAAATTCACTTAACCATATATATCATCGATTTTGGATTATTTGGATCAAAGATGGCTGACCGATAGTCCTTAAAGGATGAAATATACGAGTGTCTAAAAATAATTGCAGTCTTTCATTTCTGAAAATTTTACATCTAAACAAGTAATGCTCAACAACTTCAAAACCATCACCACATATATACTGAAAGGAAAAAGAAACGCAGGGTTCGTATTTGCGCTATATATTGCATATACTGCACACTTAATTCCATATATATTCGAAGGAAATCCCAAGACGTTTTGTAAAAAAAAAAGTGCAAATAGTTAGAGAAAGGACACAACTGTGATCTGTGATGTTGTAGACGTTTTAATCACAGTACACGTTGTAACAAGAAATTCATAAATACTGAAGTTCCTCTTTGAAAAATTGAGCCAGTTCAGTACTGTATTTAGTGTTAAGTGATTGCAACATTTAAAGCCTAAGTTTGCTCACCTGCTTGAGCCAAATGCGCATTCTGACGATAATGAAACTTTAAAGGGGTAACCATTGGTGTGTTCAGTGCTGTTTAAACCTTCTTTCTAAAAGGACAGGCCTAATGTCGCCCTGTACCATTCGATTAGTAGTAGCATATTAAACATACAATATATAGCGGAAATACGCACCCTGCGTTTCTTTTTCCTTTCAGTATACAATTGGGATTATCCTCAAATGATTAAGAAAGAGATCGGCGTTTAAATTGCTGCAGTTGTTTCGCAAACGCGCATGTAGAACTGAAAGGTATCTATCACCCAATATGTAGTACTGGGGTACTACCGGTGGTTTAAAGTAATTGTTAAATCTAGTTTTAAAACTCGAAAGTGATGGTGCTTCGCGAATATTAAAATCAAGTTCGTTCCAAAGTTTTAGAGATGACGGTAAGACTGATCTCGAAAACAGTTCTGTTCTTCTAGGTTAAGTAACGAAGTTGGAACTGTTTCTCAAGTTGTAAGGATTCGATTCCGAAATAGTTGCAGGGAATATTTCATTCAAGCAACTCGGTAAATCTCCATTTATAAACTTAAAGGTCAATATCAACTTTTGGATGTGTCTTCTATCGGCCAGAGAGACCCAACCAATTTCAGTTAACAATTTCTGTATAGAGACAGAACGAGTCAGGCCAGTAACTATTCGCGCGGCTTCATATTGTATTTTTCTATGTTATCTTTTTCATAATTTGTCTATCTCATACTATAGCCGCGTATTCTAAAATAGGGCGAATATATATTTGATTAAGCGTTTGACGTTTTAATTTAAATTTCATTAATTTCATTGAACCTAATACCTTAGACGCAGATATTACAATATTTGAAATATGTTGATGCCAGGACCCATCATGACTAAGGGTTACTCCTACTCCTAGATGTTTATGATGGTCAACAAAGTTAAGTTGAGTATTTTCAAATATCAAAGACGGACGGTTTCTGTTTGCAAGTGAACAGAAGATGACTTCAGTTTTAGATGGATTAAATTTTACTAGCCATTGCTTTGACCAATTCGATATTTTACACAAGTACTCATTAATTGTAGTTTCCATGTAATCTACGTCGGATGTAGATACCGCAATAGAACTGTCATCAGCAAATAGCCTTGTCGTACTAAGAAATGCATCAGCTATGTCGCTTATATAAATTAAAAACAATAATGGTCCTAGAACAAAGCCTTGGGGTACGCCGGCATTTGGAGTTTTTATTTCAGAAAAGGAAGAACCAACGAAAACTCTTTGTTTACGATCAGTTATATAATTATTTATCCAATTAATAAGGTTGCCTGAAATGCCATGTTGTCGGAGTTTAAAAATTAAAGCTGCTTGCCAGATACGATATCAAAAAATACCATACATGCAAATTTGTTTTCATCAATCGCTTTGCATGAAAACAAATTTACATGTATGGTATTTTTGTATATATACCGACCACAGCGGTGCCATCAGTGCCAAATACACACACATATTGTTCAACAAATTCGAGGATTGTTTTAAATGTTAGATAACATGTATACATGCGATAATATAATTATATTTACAGTGTGTATAATAATTACTCCAAGAAATATTGAAAATAAAAAAATGAGCGCCGTCGAGTCAAGCGCCGCTGTGGTCTGTATTGAACCACATTGAGGCTTGACTCGACGACACTGATAAAAACGTCGTTTTTCGTGGAATAAAATTTATGTTTTAATTAATGCATGTATCTATACTATATATAGTATCTAACGTCATCAACAATTTCGAGTTTGTTGAACAAATCGAAGGCTGTTCAAATAATACGTGGACTTTTTCGATATCGCACTCATTTACTGACGCAAACCTTTAAGATTCATACATCTTGTAATCCAACTCATAAGAAATAAAATGATTCAAAACAAAAATTTGATACCATGTATAGTTACATTGCAAGGAATGGTCTAAAAGGGCGAGAAACTCATCTACGGAGCAGTCCAAAATGCGACGTCTTTATTTTATAACTGCATTTTGGAAATGGCTAAATAAAAGGAAAGTAGTCGGCAAAAATACACGAAACTAAATTATCATTGTCACTGGTATTATAAAATAACAACTGTGAAATTTTATGAATATTGAACAAAGAAAGCTAAGATAAATATAAATAAGTAGGCGAACACTTCCTTGCTTTTAAGTTGAAATTAACGACGTCAGAAAAATTCACGGAGCACTTAAATGTTAATAAATATTTAATATGAACTTTTGATAAAACACAAATGTTAATGCAAAAATGAAATACAAAAACTTAACATTTTAAAATTGTACATATTTTCTTCAAAGTATATATGTTAATAAATTAAGAATACCGATATATGTTCAATAGATATGTCTTTTGGAATGACTATGCTATTTGTTTTCTAAATACTTTGAATATGCATGCTAAACTCGATCGAATTCATATGATCTCTTTCAGAAGCTGTGATATACTTATAAAACATGATTACCCAGCAATGCTGCAAAATATTTATTTAATGCAATCCATGACTAATACAATAATATAATTAAATAACAATTACGTTTGTTATTTCATCATTTATAACGTTAGGTTGTTGTTGATTTTCAAGACAACGTCATAGCACACAAATGACGTGCTCCGTGGCGGCTACAGTACGGTTGTAAAAACTCGTATTTCTTGAAATCTGTTTCGAATACTTTTATAATATTTACTGATAATGAAAGTGAAAATGTAAACCTTTATTGACATACTATTTAGTTTACTCGATTTATAAAATTATATTTAAATATATACATATATTAAAAAAGCCCACGTACTATTTGAACGTCCCTCGTATGTGTGTGTTTTAACTGGGCGTAAATTCTACTGGTCCAGAATTCAACCATATAGGCCATTATAGGCATAAAGGCCTCTGAACAACTGCCCAGCTCAAGTCATAACGTTCATAAATGTTTCCTGCAATTCACATGCATACTAAATCCGCGCCGCCGAGCACAGACGCACGAAAAAATACTCTCCTGCTGCCGCTCTCGGCAGAAGAGAGTAGTTGTGAAAAAGTCCGCATGTTGTTGAAAAAATGACAAAGTCCGAGAAGAGTTGGTCAAGTCATAACGTTCATAAACGTTTTCTGCTATTCGTATGCATACTGGCTGAATATTCCGCCAATAAGTTATATCGGCCTGGGCCGGGGGCCTATATGCCTAATATAGGCCTATTGGCCTCTGAACTCCTGCCCAGCTCAAGTCATAACGTTTATAAACGTTTCCCTGCAATTCATATGCCTACTGGCTGAATATTCCGCCAATAAGTTACATATGCCGGCAATAGGCCTACCATAGGCCTAACATAGGTCTATATATAGGCCTATAGGCCTATTAACCTTTTAACCCCTGGCCAGCTCAAGTCATAACGTTTTATAAACGTTTCTCTACAACTCCTATGCCTGCTGGCTGCATATTCCGCCAATAAGTTATATCGGCCTGGGCCGGGGGCCTATACGCTTAATATAGGCCTATTGACCTCTGAAATCCTGCCCAGCTCAAGTCATAACGTCATAAATGTTTCCCTACAATTCATATGCCTTCCGCCAATAAGTTACATAGGCCGGCAATAGGCCTAATATAGACATATAGGCCTAAAGGCACCTGAACACAGCTCAAGTCATAACGTTTATAAACGTTTCCATGCAATTAATATGCACTGGCTTCATAGGATTATAGGCAAAACTTGATCATCTCCAGTGCTTGCCCAGCTCAAGCCATACCGTTTATAAACGTTTCACTGCAATGTATATTCATGCTTTACAAGTACTGGCTGCATATAGCGCCAACACGTTGTATGGGCCTTGGCCTGCGGCCTATAGGCATATAGGGCTCTGAAGCCCATAGAAATGTTTAGTTTAATTCTAATACACATTTGTCATCGACCCATAATGTTTTGGGCGATTGAAACGCTATTTAAAACAAAATGAACGTTAGTGGTTCATTTTCGACCAGTAAATTCCACTGGTTCATTTTTTAACCAGTGAGCACAAATACACACAGCCCCACCCCACCCCAACACTCCCGCACTAGGAGACACCCTAGCACCCATGAAATTAACATCTTTTTTGGGCAATAACTGCAATAATTCCCATTTGGCATCGAACCATAACGTTTTTAACTGAATAAAATGTATATTAATAAGCAATATAATATTTTAGTGGTTCATTTTTTAACCAATTTAGTGGTTCAAAAATGAACCACTAAAGCGTCGAGTCAAGCTCTATTGTATTAAAGCTGTACAATATCGATTTATAACAGCTTTGGCTGATAAACTATGTATGTATGTATGTATGTAAGTGTGTTTGTGTGCTTGCGTGCGTGCGTGCCTGTGTGCGTGCGTGCGTGCGTGCGTTCTGCGTGCGTGCTTGAGTGTTGCGTGCGTGCGTGTGTGTGTGTGTGTGTGTGTGTGTGTGTGTGTGTATGTGTGTGTGTGCGTGTGCGTATGTATGCATTTATGTATGTATTTATGTGCACGAGCGCGTGCGTGTGTGCGTGCATGCGTGATATATAAATGAATGTGTGTGTATGTATGCATGTAAGTGCGTGCGTGCGTGGGTGTGAGAGGGTAAATGAGGCTTTGTGCACCCTAGTACTTGGTTTAAACCCCAAGCGCCCCTTTAGACAGTGACCGTTCCAATACGGTACTGATAATGTCAACACTTTTTTGTTTGTGGTGTCGCATACTTTGCTGGTGTTCATGCTTGTAATTATTGTTTGGTTTCATTGGGTGTTTTTGGTGCCAAGCCTGGGCTATGACGTTGTCGTTTTGGACTTTTTAATAACTGATGAGCCAAAACAAATTATATTTTCTGTTGTTTATTCCATTGTTTACGTTATACGCATTTACTAACTCAGCGAGACTAGCCTATAGGCGACGTGTGGGTAGTTTCGGCTTTAAGGCTTCTTTGTAAGAGGTAGATATCTCTGGTTTGGCATTGGTGCTTAATATAGGGAGGAAGGCTCATGTCATCGTGGTATATTTTTATTTCTGCCAACTGGCCAATCCACTCTCGCAGCATGCGTAGCTGTAAAAAAAAGAAGTAAGACAATAAGTGTGAGTTATATATTATTCGGCCGCCGAGGCTTATATAAGTTTCATAATAAGGTAGCCGTGAGCTGATCCTTTAAATTGTTACTTTTGTAACGCACTACTTGTATCTTGAGTGGTGCCTGGTATTGCAATGAACAGTTTATTTGAGTTGTGCACTCTTGGTATGCACTCGCACGGAAATATGTCATTGAAATAAAAATCATTAAAAAAAGAGTGTTTGAAAGCGAACACAATTAGATAGCATGTCGAAGAGATTTTGGGAAAAAAAGGTCAAGCACAGCTACATTTTAATCAGCACAGCGAGACGTATGTATACACTTAAAGTTACTATTGCTATACTTAAGGAATACCATATACTAGTACTTATAAGGAAATTTCAATCTCAGTCCTCCTTAACATGGCTTTAACGCCGTATATAAAGAGATAAACTTATACCAGGACCATTTTTAATCTGTCGTTCGCTGAAGCAAAATCAACAAACTTCTTTTCGAAGGTCTGTGATGTACGTAAATACGTACGTATATACAACGAACACAATGAAACACAAAAAAAAACATTAACAAAGGAAAACTAACGTCTACAATGCTAGCAGTATCTCGATAAACATAACGTCAGTATGAATGAATGGATGAATGGTGTTTAACTTTTAAGAAAATACGTCATATTGTGCGCAAAAACACGTATGAAGGTCAGGGTTCCAATCGCGCACATGTCATAATATATTTCAGTCAACTGGTGTGCACGTAATCTCATTAAAATCAAATTCTAATTACGTTTTGATACTCTCCGTTACAGGATCTGACAACACTGCCTTGGAGGTCACGTCAGATCGACCTTTCATCTGATCAATATTCATGAGAAGATCAACTAAATTCAAACAATGAAATCGCGCGTTTCATATGCATTTCAGATGATGTTCGAGTGAAATGAGCAAACGAAAATCCACATAAAACACATATATCCGAAAAAAGATAAAGTCGCCGTGTGTTATAGCTGTGGATTGCACAATAAATCTCAAGAAATGTACTAAGTGGCAAGTTTTACATCAAGAATAAGAAGAAAATCATTTTGAAAACATTCGGAACATTCTATTTGTATCTGAAAAATATATATTCCGCCGAGATTATTGCGACGTTAGATTTTCTGTATAGTATGTTTTACCCGTTTAGCTCAGTAGGCAGACAAATCGTCTATTTCGAATTTCTATTATTTGTATTACCCGCGAGTGTATGTTAGTTTAGATTTCGAGTTCAACACCAAGAAGAGGTACCTTTGTTTTGTACCGCTATTGAATTCCTCAAAAAATCTTAGTTGTATTCAGTAAATATTCAGAAATGATTGGTGTGTTATGTTTGTCAATTATTTGTGTTTTATAAGCTAAAAGTTACGGACATTGTCCTTTTCAATACCGAGCGTAGACTGCTCCACTGCGTTTGACTGTAACGCTGCTCCACTGCGTTTGACTGAAACGCGACAGGCACAGTGAAGCAGTCTATACCGAGCGATTTTGTAGGCTGAAATCTGATTGGCTAATCGTAAGGTCAGTCTGACGTGACCTCCAGTGCAGTGTTGTCAGATCCTTAGTAGTGTAGAGTATCATAGCGTTATAAATGGTCTGATTTTAATGAGATTGGCACGCAATGGTCCGAGTATTAACTTTCATGAAATAAAACCTTAATTTCAGCTTAAAATGCTTGCATATCGTAATATTAAAACATTTAATAGGTAATTGTAAACAGGTTATCGCAGTTTTACAGTAAAATGTTTTAAAGGTGTTTTTTTAATCGAAATATATGTTATAAAATCCTGCTAATAAAAGTTTTCCCATCGCTTAATGGAATTAAGGCGGGACCACGTAATGTTTATTACGTTGCTTCGTCGACCGCATGTAAAAAAGCGAAAAGGGATCGCTCATGATAAGATTTCATTATTTACGGGTTTGAGGTACACACCAACTCCTTAAAACAGTCATCGTACCCTTAAAGTTGCATTTATTTAAATTAAAATATAATACTATAATGGTAAGATATAAGCTCTATGTTAAACAGATTCAGATGCTATCTCAATAAAAACTATATTCAATTAATTACTACTTGTATAAGTAAAATTAACAATGTATGAACTATATGAAGGCTTTTGTGGAAATGCCACACAAGTAGTTGAATGTCTTTACATATATACGTATAACATACTATTTGAATATATACATCTAAGAATTCCAGCTTTAAACTGAAAATTAAAATAATTTCAAAAACATTAAATAATACAATCTAAATGTATATCTTTTACATCTGGTGCTTGTTTTATGAATATCTTACGATTCTTTTGCTCGTAAGTCAAAATGACAAATATGTTTTTGTTTTATTTTACAAGAAAAATAAAAGATAGAATTTCATTTGATTTTCTGATGCAGATCTGTTTTTTGCAGTTGTTTAACAATCACTGATTACTTTGGATGCTTAGCAGGATCCTAACTGTGGGTGGTGTTAAATTTTAACTTGCATCGTAAGATTCTAACTTAAAAAGGGGCTTCTGGTTCAGAATGTACAGCTGTAATTATCTGCAAAATATTTAAATTTTGATTATCATTTCATTATAGTTATTATATTTTAGTGTAGGTCATGATAAAAGGATACGTTTTTGGGTGTCAGATTTGTATGAACGAATGTATTGGATGTATATGGAAACTGCATTATGCACTGAAATATACCAAGCAGAACCTTTTTTCGACTTTTCTGGCACAACTTAAGTAGTACCAGGGAGTAAGTATACTGTCCCTGGTAGTACATAACGTTATCCATCACTGAAACAGCCATGTTAAAATACCTTTCTTTTCAAAAGCGGTTGAGAAATAAATAGTTATATGCGAAATCGTGTTCAGTGCAAAATGCTGCAGTTCACTCCTATAATGTTGTTTAGCGCAGATAAAATTATTTGAGTCGCCCCCTAGCAATGTTAGGTGTTAACACTTGTGTAACGACCCCTTCTAGAATGTTCTACGTCAGCTGATTCGTAGAATCATTCTGAGATGCTCTCTAGCGACGCCATTACTCTATTGAAGATAACAAGAAGTTTTTACTGAAAAAAAATTCTCACCCACAATCCCCACCAACCCCCCTCCCACTCCCTTTAATAACCATTTTTTTCCAATTACGATATGAGTATATCTTGTTTGATTATATTTATATGATATGTATTGCCCATTGCTTGTCGTATTCATTTATTTCATTGGTTTTGGTTTTGTTTTGCATTGTTTTTAATGCTATTTAACATGGTTTTAGTTCAATTTGTCGGATTGTAGCCCACCTATGCGTATGGCAGAAAACAGTGTGAACTCATTTTATTGTTAGACAATTTTGATTGAATTCTAAATTCCACATTTAGTTAGATTATAAGTTCGTAATGTGTTTCTTCGTCATTTAAATTGAAAAAAAATGACATGTTCACGCATTGCAATCCATTAATGTTTTATACGGAATGGTGTTGGATAAATCTAAATTAAGACATCCTGAATAGGTTTTGCTACATCAGGAACAATGCGTTTAATTGGGACAGGTATTTATTCTGTAAACATATTTATTTCTCAAACGATTTTCAAAACTATGGTATTTTTATTTATCACTAAAATGTCCAGGTCCAATGAAATAAATAAGTATTGTCATCATTGTTGATGTAACCATGGTTACTGCTGAAAACACTTTGGCAAAAAATGCGTCCCAAACAATAGGTAAATACCTCTATGTCCTCCATACCCTGCACAGTATGCACGTGATCTCTCTCTTCATATGTCAGCGGTGCCATGAAGCACGTGGTTCCCGTCTCAGCAACAATGTAATGCTGGAAAATCAGAATTGTAACTCCCATATTCTGTGTTTTTATTAACAACATCGAAATGTATAAACATTGACTGCAAATAATATAGATAAACATCGAACAGGAAAAGCAGCGTTCAAGGACGACAGTCAACACAAACACACATAGAAACAAAGAACAAATTTAAAGATGAATAAAAGGCCAAATAAGACATCACAAATACAAAAGGATTGGCAACAGAGCTACCTCCTTGGAACGTTCAGTGGCAAAAAAGGCCGCTGGGGGCTTTAACCAGGTTCTATGGTGCACCAAACCTCACACGTACCCTACCGTCAACCCAATAAAACGGGACAGTGTAAATAAAAGAAATCCCCGCCATGAACTATTCTCTAACCAACAAGGCATCCTTAATAGGCAATATAAGTAAAACACAATAAGTACATACAAAACAAACAATATCCTAGAAAGTAACAAAGAAGGTACTCAATGACTTGGCAGCAGCCAGAGCAACAAGAGAATAAACCATTGAGGCCACGACAAGACAAGACGGCAGATAAACATCAAACGTCACCGTCTTTTTGGGCTTTAGGTAGACGTCATCATAGGGTCCACAGCCTGTCCGGTCATCGCACAATTAATGAGGAAAGCATAGTGGCGAACTGTAAATGGGTCCACCACCAAGCATGCAGTGCGTTGCAAAATGACAGGTCAAACCTCTTTTGATAAACCTTTTAACAAGTTTAACAAAGATAGTCTGAAAGTGATCATGGCCAAGGATCTTACGAAGTTTGTAAATCACGTCACCATAGAAGTTAGGTTGGGGTAGTCCTCGTCGCAGAAGAGTTCTTAAATTACTTTAATATTTGGAAAGAAGATCAGCGTTACGATAACATCATTTTGCAAAGGTTTTACAAAGTTTATAGTAAGGGTAATCCTGATGGAGTAGCTTTTTAGTTATACAAAGATTACGAATATTAAAGTCCTCAACTCGAGTACAAGCTCTAGAAAAAAAGAATAAGTTAAGACATATAGACCCCATCTCAAAAAGAATCATTTGTACGATTATTTAGACTTTTGGTTTGTAAAAACAGCTCATTTCCGTTAAAATAATCATGACAAAGAAATTTGAAAAAAATACTAATAAATGTTCCCAATACAGCATTCGGATAAATTAAAGTTGAAAATGATAACAAGAACCATTAGTATCATAATTAAGGTGGAAACGCGTTTTTCTAGGTATTGTTTGACACTACACCACGGAGATACCGCGGCGGCACAAATCATGTTGGTGAATTTATACCTATGAGGGGCGTAGCTGACCTGAAATGCATATATAGTCCCGACAAACTAGCCGCGTCTAAAGATATGCTCCCCCGATTTTTTTAACAATGGTTCGTTTTTGGCTATATCTGATAGAACCTTTGTGTGGTATTTTAGGAAATATTTGTTTAATATATTTGAGAATTTGCATTTGACACAGTTGAATTACCTACACTGTTAAATAAAATAAGAAACACATGTTAATCATTAAACCCTTACCGCCTCTCTGTACAATTTTTATTGCGTTTTTGGAGTTTTAATTTTTTTCATTTTAATTGACATATAGGCCCGGGCCTATATGGCCTAATAGTAGTACGCCGATGCCTATGCCCAAGTATTAGTTAGTGTTTATTAGGTGGAATATTAACAAAATAGAAATCCAAATGTAGCGACCGTAGTGAGCGAATGTTTATATAAGTACACATGCAAAACGTATACCCATCATTAAAGCCTTGAATACATAGATGTAGAAAATGTCAGATATTCTTAAAATTGCATTAGTTATGCTAAAATGAATCGAAAGATGAACTTCAAAACTTAATATGGGTGCAGTGTTATGGTGCACATTTTGAAATCTATAGATTAATGTACCGTTGGCATGGTTAATGTGATATATGAAAAAAAGTACTTAATTAAAGTTCATTTGGTAAAAACACACATATAGTTTTGAGACACAATTTCTAATTTTCAAATAAAACTTTACTAAGTTCCCCGGTCATGTTTTTTTTTATTGAACATGCTTATGTTTATTTCAATCGAAATCAATACACAGCAATATATATTTACAATTCACACATTGCAATATCTATGAAAAGCGAGAATAAGATTTTATTTGATGACGTAGACAATTTTGAACAGGTAAATTAATCCACAGGTAAATGTATTTATCAATTATCTGGCAATAGTTGTATATATGTTTCTCTCCGGGACTATCAAGAAATGTTCATATGATGTTTAAGAGTTAAATGTGTTAATTGATAATACTACAACAAGGGTGGCCATTCATCTTTAAATCATTTACTAACGCATTATACCTCTTAGTTGTACAGATCACTTTGTCATCCCTTTTCTGTAAATATGTGACTAGTTCGTCACTCTCATTGAATAACACTAACAGTATTGTCTCGTTCGTCACTCTCATTGAATAACACTAACAGTATTGTCTCGTTTGTACAGACATTTAATAAGAAGCTTTACATGTGTGCATACGACCGTGTGCTATACCATATTCATCCCGACATCCTTACCGTAAAACTGTATCACAAACAGTAATGTGTTGTGGTGTGTGTTTGCAGATGAACGGGGACTTAGAGTTACAGACGGTCAGATAGGAAAAAACCGGGACTTAAGTTACAGACGGTCAGATAGGGAAAAACCGGGACTTAAGTTACAGACGATCAGATAGGGAAAATACTTTTTTACTTAAGTTGTCTAGCAAAAAAGTCTTCAACTCACGTAGTCCGGCTCATAAAAGAAGTTAATCCTGCTCGATTCTATGTGTGGAGGATGAGTGTGGTTGTTGGCGCCATATATCGAAACCGCGCATACAGCCAGCTGCAATGTATATTACAACAAGATAAGAAACACCAGTTCGCCGGTATGAATATAACATACTATTATATAAATATCACATTCATGAGAGGGTGATAGTAAGAATGTTCACCCTAAGGATATGATTATCGCCCGAGGCAAAGCCGAGGGTGATAATCAATATCCGATGAATATTATGATGAATATTAATTGTATTATACCGAAAACCCCTCGGGCAAAAATAAGATTCATTTTCAGTACAGATTTTACTTTGCCTGATAGACTGATCCACTGCTTGTTTGAGTAAAACCAATTTTTTTCAGAAAGTTGCTATGAAAATATATCGTTGAATTGGAAATAACATTACTAAGAAAATGAGTGGTAGTTTATTGAAATCGGTCAAGTACTTTTGAAGTTATACTGAGCCGATGACGTCACCGAAACAGTGCGCATCAAAGCTGCGCATGTGATACATTGTTTACTATCTCCCTACGATTTACTATCACCCTGTACTATCACCCTCGCGTATGATAGTAAAAAATTACACAGTGTTGTCTATGGGGATTTAGCATGGGCGTTTTATGTGAGGTATAATAATCTGAAATATTAATCGACCACAGGCTATGCTACGGGGATTTTCAGAAATAACCTTTAAGACAGACGTAATATGAAAATCTAATGTTGACCTTTCATATTTTTTATTATATTATTTAAATTGAAACTATGATATCGATACATCATTTTGTGACATAGAATAATTTGTATCAATCAATCAATTGACCGTTATCACAAACAAGACAACAATCTAAAAAGACGCCCTATATCGGCAATGAGCCATATGCTATTTTGTTACGATTCCAAGGGATACCTTCTTACAGATACCATGTTATTGTACCTTATCGAGAAACAAAAAATCCATGATAGCAGTGCCAACAGGGTAGCTGTTACCTTTTATTAGAGTTATCCCCATCTTTTGAATAAAAATCCTTTAAAAAAAAATCTCTGAAACTACAAGAGCTAGAGATCTAATATTTTGCATGATGTATCGTAAGTTTAGAGCCTTTACCAAGATTTTTTTAAATAGGGGTAAATTTACTTTATCATACTCATATTTTCTATTTATATAACTAAAATGAATTGTAAACTTAACTGCATCTTTTAAAAGTACCTGAATAATTATTCACACAAACATAACATGAAACATTTAACATCCAAAAACTAGATAAAATAGCTACAATGATAAACTACGAGTATGCTCGATTTGTTTGCTATATAAGCCACTCGCGGGGGAATCTGTACGCAGCGAGCAGAGGGTAGTGCATTAGAATCAGATCGCTATCAAACAAGCGTATATTCTTATCATAAAAGCGTTATCTTTCGTACTACAGCTACTGGTGCAGACGCTAACTTTTAGTACGGTGATCCCATCTACTTCGTAGCGTACAGTAACGATATTGCAGATAGTTTCTAAATGCTTTAGTTTAAGTAGTTGAAATTGTGTTGGCACATGTATATCGATATTACTTTCACATCACCCATACAGCTTTGGTAAAAAAAAATCACAAATTTGATACTTTGATGATTTGATACCTAATTTCTACAAATTAAGACAATGAAATGGAATAACTAGATACAAATAATGCAATTTACGAAACTTTGTAAACTTTGTAAACTTTATTTCAAACTGCTTAATTTCACAAATCAGAAACTGAAAATATAAGAATGATAATCGGGTGTTACTTTAATAATTCCAAGTATTTATTTTTTTGTGTTTGAAATTGTCGGAGCTTCATGATAAACCATACAAAATAAACACCGTCAACGTTTGTTTAGTTTATAAATTGCATTGAATCCCACTTGGAACTCGACTTGTGAGAAAGTGTCGATTCTTACGGATGACGGGATGTGTATAGTACTGCTGGGTGGTCTGCCTCCACCACACAAAAACGACCGTCATATATAACCTTACATGTGTTGAAAATGAAATAAACACCATACAAAAATACATTTTTGCATTGATCAAACCTTTCGTACTGTGCACTAAACTGTTCTCGCGATTATGATACAGTTTTGATTAGCAGTTTTATAGTGTAATTTTGCTGTTATTTCGCGGGTTAGTTCCTTTAATTTCACAAAGTGATGGTAAAATTTGTTCCCTGAGTTGGCAACTTTTGGGTCCTGCTCATCGCCTACTGTGCATTTCAGGGTACCTATGCGTCGAATATGAATCGAGATTTTTTTTTATTCCTTTCAATATGTTTTCATACCTGATATGATTGAATAGAATGAAAACGGACGCTCCTGAATCTGTTTTCATCTTCCAGTAGCCATCCTCTAAGCTTCACAAAGTCAAAAAATCATTTTGAACACCCATGTTTACATGTAATTTTATTGACAGCCGAAAACCAAAATGGCGACAGCGGAACATTCCATTTTTCTAGGGTAGGGTGACTTAAAAAATCAGTTGACCACTAGTGGTTTAAATAACAAAATATAAATGCAGTATACTATTTACCTAGCCTTTATTTGCTAGATATAATATTTTTATTCCAAAATAAAGGATAAGTATGATCGATTGCCGGAGGTGCTGAACATTGAACAACATCACCCTGCAATAACCTACGTTTTACTTCGTACATCCGAACCATAGAAACAGACATGCGCAGACGACAATTTCTAAAAATAAGGCCGCCATGTTGTTTTAATTTTTACAATATAAACAATGGGGTCAAAATGAATTTTAGGCTTTGTGAAGCATACCGGATGGCTATGGCAAGATTGTAAACAGATCCAGGAGCGTCTATTTTCATTCTGTCTAACCATATCAGGTATGAAAACATATAGGAAGTAATAAAAAAGAATATCGATTCATATTTGACTCACAGGTACCCTGGAATGCACAGTAATATTACTGCAGAGCAACCGCGACCGTCTGCCGATAATGACATTCAAACAGTCTAACAAAAAGCAAGACGGTAAAAGGAATACATCGTATATAAATGTTTCGTATACAGAACATAATTGTAAAACTGTTTTAAGACATAATATGAAGAAAAATATTACCAAGAGTATGGACAACATCGTATTCTTCATCTCTGCGGATGACTGCCAGACCAGTAATTAAATGGAATGTGCCTTATCTGCCCATTTAAGACACTGACCTGTAATAGTCGGTCACGATATGATAAGGATAGTGGAGTGGCGAGTTATGACCTCTAGGTGTGTGTGTGTGTGTGTGCGTGCGGTTTTAAGGTTTATAGTCCCTCCGCTTTTTAACCAATATGACATCCTAAACGTTTTGTTTGTTGGAATGGTATTTCAACTTACGCACACTACTGTGTATTAGCGGGACAATACACACACTCGCGCGCGCACACATATCGATACGACTTTTTGCAATACTAAGAAAAGAAACATGGTACTAAATCTCAAACTGTCTGGACTCTGTGCATAATATGTTCTAGAATAAACGTTCTAGAATAAAAGCGAGAATGCTTGCAATATTTAAAATTATCCATTATTTATCTGCCTAACAAAAACACTATTAGGATTTTATGAATGTATGGAACCCTAGCGTTGCTAAAACGAAACCAATGGATTACAACTGGCGACAACGTACCACAGATCAAATAATTAAGTTAACGTTTACAAGCGCTGAAATTAAAACTGTTAAAGATTTTTGCGTTCTTTAGTTTATAACATGCCCATCGGAACTGGCTCAACTACTTTCTTAGAATAATTATTTCCGATGGGCTGCGAAAATTAGCGAGTTTGTAAGATTGATAAATAACATGCTTTCTCCACAGAAACTATCGAAAATATATTTATTTACTATCGTTGTATAGTTATAACTGGTTTTTCTACCTAGCAGTAGATATACCAATATACGGTAATTGGTTGAACAGCGGCTCCTATATAAGCCACTGTCACACGTATAATTGGCATTCGAGGTTAGATACGGGTAGATACACTTGTTTAGCTGCGCGTACATAACCACTCCTATACAGTTGTTTGTTATTATTTATAAATAAGGAGGTTATAAATTAGTTAGATGACAAATCATTTATGTTTGTCTGAAATAATTGAACTAAAACATAAATTGCTGTATGTTGGCCGTACATAGTTGGACAACCCTGTTATGTCATACTTATCACTAAGGGGAATAACACTAAAATTTGCGGTTCGAGTTATCCCGTCAACAACAGACACATTTTACAAAAGATGTACACCGTTTCTAAACCTACTGACGATGAATTATATATCTAATTTAAATATTTTGAGAATCAAAACTCTGTAGACACAATATAAACGGCTTTAACCAATCAGCCTGGACAAAACTGGAATGTCAAATTAAGAGTTACCAACTAATAATCCATTTTACGCATATTCACGAATATTGTTTGTAAGAACCCGTGATAAATCTATTTTATCGGCACATATACATTATTATTTGACCTAAACACCTGGATAGTTTTGATAAACGGTTGTATTCTGTAATTTTGCCGTTATTTGATCGGTTAGTTTCTTTAATTTCACAAAGTGATGGTAGAATTTGTCCCCTTGGTTGGTAACAATATCGAACATTTTAGGTCCTGGCTCCTCGCCTAATATTACTGCATGACATACCATATCTTTGCTGGCAACTGTATGTCTATCCGTGAATTACAG
This sequence comes from Cyrtodaria siliqua, assembly GCA_037043455.1. Lineage (NCBI taxonomy): Eukaryota > Metazoa > Mollusca > Bivalvia > Adapedonta > Hiatellidae > Cyrtodaria > Cyrtodaria siliqua. The sequence goes on from JAWPHD010000937.1 coordinate 195,802, forward strand.
TTCATTATACTCATTATATTCCTCTCCCGTCTACCCCGAACTCCTCAACACTTCACCCCTCCCCCATAACAAAGCAATAGGCTCGAAATAGGTGAGACCTATTAGTTATAAGATCTTTTATTCAGCAAAATTCCAAAAGGTCATAAGACCCATGAGGATACAAAACATATACTAGTATACAAGGTTGACAGCTGGTTCATGCAATAGTTATGTGTACTTATACAAAAGTACTAGTTTTTCATAATCAACACGATATTTAATTATACAGCTTTTGAAAGTAACAATTCAAGAAATATTTTCAATCATGTATGTTATTGTTATTATTAATATATTTTAAACAGTTTTTAATCGCATAATATATGCGGAGAAGATGACAGTTTTTTAAATCCTAAGTAACATTATTTCACCTTTTATAGAAAACATCAAATACACTTTAATAACATTTGAAATCATTATTAAAAACAGAACAAAACAAAAACAACTTTAAGCAATTTTATCGAGTTAAGAAAAATGAATTATAACAATTTCCAAGTTACAGCTTTGCTTGATTTTTAAATCGTTTTTAAACATAATCCCTTTGAAAAAACTGAAAATCACAGCATATCATAAAATGTCACTCTAAAAGTTATATTTAATAATTTATGTATTTTAATTATTAATAATTATGTAAAACCATTAACAGTCCCGAAATATGACAAGTACAATCAGTTTAAATGACCCTTTTTTCTTCTTTTTAGCCAAAAATCTCAATTTTACATGTAAATTTACCCCACCCATTTTTAGAGACTACAGATTTTCTGTTTGTTACATAAGCAATACACGTATGTGTTATTTTGAGACAATAATATAGATACTAAAAGAAAATAACAAGAATTCAAGTGTGTGTAATACATTTTTAAGTAAACGATGGATAAAAGAACACATTGAATTTTTAAAATGAATGCAATATTAGGTGATATTTTGGCGTTTATATAAGCACATTACTTTGACATACATCATACTTGAAGTATTTATTCGTGCCTCAGTGATGAAATGTTCTAACAACAGATAAAAGTATGTTCAGTTTATTAAACACTGTTCTGTTTTAGGGTCATTTAATGACTTTTCTTTTCTAAATTTGCATATCAAATTGCCCCACCTACTTAGGATTAAGATCAAAAACTATTCAAAAGGACAAATAAATACTGATAAAGGTGATCCTTTGAGAGCAACAAATACAATTAAGAGAATAAAGCAGCAGACTCGGTTTTATTGAGTCTGTTCATGAGAAGTAATGAAAGAAGCAACACTTCTCACGCCCCCTAGCACCGGCTTAAGCGGTATTCTACTTCAAAGCCACCTATATTGGGCTCGTTGGTCCCAAAGGACCAGTAAAAAATAACACTACTGATTCGTAGCACGGGGAGACTTTTTACAGCCGCCACACTGCTAGTGTGAATTTTAATAAATACTGATAAAGGTGATCCTTTGAGAGCAACAAACACAATTAAGAGAATAAAGCAGCAGACTCGGTTTAATTGAGTCTGTAAGGTGAACATCGGTACCAGTTTTAGTGTCAAAGGACTATGTATGATAAAGGGCAAAATTTCCCCCCAATATTGAACGTTTTAATGCACAAGTTTTGAATATCTAGTTTAGCTACAAATGACTTGAATCATTATTAAAACTTATTACAAGTATGTTTAAAGGCTCTAAATGAGTTTAAGAGCCCCACAAACAAGGCGTTTTCTTTCGAAACATGACATTTTTGTTCATTTTCAGCAGTAACTAATCAGTTTTTGGTCTTGGAAATACAGAGCGCATCCTTGAGCACAGCTGACTTTTTGTTGAAACATGCGATGCATCATCATCAGCCAAAAAACTGTGTGTGTTCGGAGGTGCGCTCTATATTTTTAGGAACAAAATCTTGCCCATAAAGGTCCCAAATCTACAAAAACTAACAAAATTAACAAAAATGCCATTTTTGAGACCCTTTAATTCTTCTAGATAAATACAATAAATAAAAATATCTTTTGAAGACAGAATATGATCAATTTACTTCAACATGCACAACAGATTATATGTATATATTATTTTTTTTTTGCATTTTGAACATATTGGGGGCCAAAATACCCCCTTATCATACCTTCTCCTTTAAACTATAAGCATGTTCTGAGTAACTGTTCAGGTAAATGCATGACAATAAATTCTAAATTTCATCACCTGATGGTATTACAGTTTTACTAGACAGCGTACATATATAGGGGTAAAACACCAGTTTTCCCCAAAATCATATCTTCATTATTAGCAACGGTGGATATATGACTAGGGTTTAAGTGTAAAATGTCAGATTTCTTACAATTTCTTTATAAATAGTATTGTGGAAATTAAGAACCTTTGAAAATAAAAGGAATACTTTAATAAGTATTTGAAGAGTTACTTCCCTTGTTTATAAATCCACAATTTATGATGCAGAGTAAATATATACTGAAAGGAAAAAGAAACGCAGGGTGCGTATTTCCGCTATATATTGCATATAATGCACACTTAATTCCATATATATTCCAAGGAAATCCCAAGATGTTTTGTAAAAAAATAAAGTGCAGTTAGTTAGATAAAGGACACAACTGTGATGTTGTAGAAGTTTTAATCACAGTACACGTTGTAACAAGAAATTCATAAATGCTGAAGTTCCTCTTTGAAAAATTGAGCCAGTTCAGTACTGTATTTAATGTTAAGTGATTGCAGCATTTAAAGCCTAAGTTTGCTCACCTGCATGAGCCAAATGCGCATTCTGACGATAATGAAACTTTAAAGAGGTAACCATTGGTGTGTTCAGTGCTGTTTAAACCTTCTTTCTAAAAGGACAGGCCTAATGTCGCCCTGTACCATTCGATTAGCAGTAGCATATTAAACATACAATATATAGCGGAAATACGCACCCTGCGTTTCTTTTTCCTTTCAGTATAGATATAAAAATCGAACAGGAAAAGCAGCATTCAAGGACGACAGTCAACCACAAACACACACAACAACAAAGGACAAATTTAAAGATGAATAAAAGGCCAAATAAGAAGAAAAAATTTAAAGATGAATAAAAGGCCAAAACTGTAAACAACTGCAGAAAATAACAAAAAATTAAAAAAGACAGCAAGCCAATAAGATAAAGATTTTTCTTATTAAATTTCATAACTTTATCTTTTGTTTTTAACCCAAAATGACCTCATAGTGTGCGTTCATTTGTTGTAAAGGTAAGTGTTATGTGGCCAAATCATAAGACATTGAAAAAGCTTCACAAGTATGTTTATTCACTAGCAGAGCTACAGTATAAGTCCCCTTTATTAGAGACGTAAGCATTCATGTTTGTATAATAGTTATAACAGATCATGAGACCACTCAAATATGGAACATCTTCCCTTTCCTGAAATTGTTTTTTTTTTAAATAATATATGATTTTTAAAGATATTTTAACAATATCAAAATCAAACTGTTACTACGTATCAACATCTAACTGTTGCTAGTATCAAACACTTTATCTAGTAGGCGGTTACTCTCGTAATTAAATCTGACAAACTAATCAGCAGGACAAACCGTACCAAGACAGTGCTCAGGTTCAGGAGGAAGTTGCAAATCATGGTAATTATAAAGACACCATTGTGGTTTGGAATGTTTTGGAAATTGGTATGTGACCTTACGTCAGTCCATCCTGAACAATATACAGTCCATATCCATATTTTGTAACTACCTTACATTATCGCTGAGCCTATGGCGAAAATATAAAACCAATAAAAGAATAGAGCATTGGTACACTCGGCCATAATATATAGGAAAGCACTAATATTAAATAATGAATAGGAAATGAAAATTATTACAGTCTAATCCATTTTGAACGATCGCTGCTTCGAAACGATCACTACTTCACAGTATAATCCAGTGTTGAATGAATTATTTTTAAAATTAACACAGCACTTTTTTTTTGATGAACTCATTTCACGTTTGTGTTGTTGTTTTACTTTTAATTATATTTATCAGGTTTTTTATTTTTCTGCCGGATCGCGTTTTATATGTAGATCCTGTTGGTTGCTGATGGTGCTGTTTCGTTGTGGGTGAATGCTGTTTCTCGCTGTTAATCCGACGTTGTTGAGGTAGGATTCGATCATGCGTAGGTATATCCATTCCCTGATGAGATAACGGTGATTGTGCTCGTGTTGGTCTCAGATGTTTACGATATTGCACCTTTGTTTGCCTTTACGACGTAAGATCTCGGTGAATTATGTTTTCGTACAATTTCACCTTTCAGCCAGCGGCCATTATGTCTTAGCATCACTTTGTCACCCGTATTAAGAACTGATAACTCGTTTCCAATGTGTTTGTCATAGTTTTGTTTCTGCTTTTCTTGCCTATTTTTCATGTTTGGCTTGAGATTGCTGCATTGTTTTGGCATGAGCAAGGGTGCTGTCGTCGGGATGGTTGATTTCAACTTATGACCGAACATCATTTGTGCTGGCGATTGACCTAGATCGTCAATTATTGCATTTCGATAGTCTAATAACGCTAAGTATGGACCCTTCGCTTTCTTAAATAGGTTCTTAACAGTCTGTACTGTCCTTTCTGCTAACCCGTTAGACTGAGGATAGTGTGAACTAGAGGTGACATGTACAAATCCATATTCCTGCGCAAAAATCTTTAAATAACGTGCTTGAGTACTGACACGCATTATAGCTGGTTAGTACCGTAGGACATCCATATCTTGAAAATTGACTTGTATTTATATATACACGAGCATGTTTGTGTTTTACTTATATTACCTATTAATGCTGTCTTGTTGGTTAGAGAACAGTTCATGTCGGGGATTTCTTTATTTACACTGTACGGTTTTATAGGGTTGACAGTAGGGTAAGTGTGAGGTTTGATGCACCCTAGAACCTGGTTTAAACCCCCAGCGACCTTTTTTGCCACTGACTGTTCCAAGGCGGTAGCACTATTGTCAACCCTTTTATGATTGTGATGTCCTATTTTGGCCTTTTATTCATCTTTAAATTTGTTCTTTGTTTCTGTGTTGTTTGTGGTTGACTGTCGTCCTTGAATGATGTTTTTCCTGTTCGATTTTAATATCTATATTTTATATACATGATTGTATTTGCATTAAACAAGTCGTCTAGCACGTTTATTTCCATCCATTTCGAATATCTGTCTACGAACAAAAGATAGTTTTGGTTCTTGTACACAAAAATATCAGAAGACACGTGTGACCAAGGCCTGTCTGGAATTTCAATCATCGGTTCTTTGTGATTTGCATTTTGATTAAGTGCACAAGTTTCACATTTTTGACAAAAGTCCTCAATGTCACTAGCCATGCCAGGCCAATATAAGGATTCTCGCCCTAAACCTTTTGTTCGGGTAATTCCCATATATGATTTTTGCAAATCTCTAATATAGACTTTCTCACAGCTTTTGGTACAATTAGCTTGTGATTTTTAAATAACAGTCCGTCTGTGCTAATTATTGCATCCCTTGTGTTCTAATAAACTTTTATAATGGGTGGAACTCAGCCTTTACTTTCGGGCCAACCTTTCATTACTATTTTTTCATGTAGTTGTTGAAGGTCGCTGTCGTCCGACATGGCTCATTTTATTTCTTCTAGCTGGACTCTGTCACCGGTAAATATGACAGTATATCAATTTAATTGATTGATATATCTGGCTCCAGTGACTCTGTGGTTTCATTCAGGTAAGATCGGCTTAACAAATCAGACACATATTGTTCTTTTCCAAGTGTATACCTAACATCAAGATCGTACTTCTGCAGAGTAAGAAGTAGCCTTTGTAATCGTGGTGGACAGTCGTGAAATGGCCTCTTCAATAAAGACTGTAAAGGACGGTGATCCGTTTCACAAATTACATGTCTACTATATATGAAAGTTTGGAACTTTGAGCATTCAAAACTGATAGCTAAAGCCTTTTTTTCTATCTGGGAAAGCTTTTCTTGGCTTGGAGTCAATGCCTCGAATCGCATACATGCGATAGGTTTTCCTCCTTGTAATAACACTGCACCAAGCCCTTTTGAGCTCGCATCAACTGTCAATGTTTTCGGGGTCATACTATCTTAAAACATGTGCTTCGGTACCAGCGTTTTCAACTTAGTGAAGCTCGCTTTCTGTTCTGTCTCCCAGTGCCACCCTATTTCCTTCTGAAGCAATTCTCTTAATGGTGCACTCATCTCTGATAGACTAGGGACGAATTTAGCCAAATACTGTATAAATTCTATAAAACTTTGCAACTGTTTTATGTTGGTGTGACGTTCCATGTTGTTAAGGGCTCGTACTTTTTTATAGTCTGGCTTTACACCTTATCCTGTAAGAATGCGACCGACGCATGTGACCTGTTCTTTGCGAAACTCGCATTTATTTGGGCTCGGTTTCATGTTTGTCTCACGAACACGTTTCATTAAACGAACCAGTCTTTCAAAATGTACCCCCAGTCGGTGGTGGCGTTATAAGAATCAACCGACTGCTCGTTACTTAGAAGAGGGGTAGAACCCCCACACCCGAAAAGTAAACCACGGTAGGTGGCGACCCGTGTCGTTGGAGAAGGGACTCCTGGTGGATGAGTGGCGTGGAGATCTGGTAGTTATCTCCGCGTTGCAACACACCACTTTGGGCCGGACGGGCGGTCAGATTTGCCCGATCTGATCAATCGGTTTGTCACGCCAGCTATAAGAGATCCGAGCTTATTATTCAGACAGTACCTGTACACTGTATCTTACTTACCTTTTATAATGTTCTACTTTAAATATTATATAGACAGGTTCTATTATGGCGGTTGCGCAAGGGTTAATCATGTATTTCCAAAAGCTATATGGCTATACTTATGTCACTTTTTAGGCGGAACATAGGTGCAACACTTTGACTTTTTAGTTAAGGGGTTATGTCCGTTGGGTGGTATATGGGGTCTGATGCGTTAGCTTTATATGAGTATACCTTCTACGTATTCTTGGCATTTTGACTGTTGGGTATCCACAGCAAATGTCCCCGTGTTGGACTCCGAGGTGGGTGAGAAGCGTGGAAGATGAATTCTTAACGCCCATCATGGCAACACAAAACGCACAAACTGCTAATAAACGTAAAAAAACAGAACATGAATCTGATACTGAGGAACCAGTGATCAACCAGTCCTTTCCTCGTGTTCTCATCATCGAATCGGAAAACGGGGAGAGACCTGTCGCATATATGTCACATTTTGTGATTCAGAAAACTATACATTCCATTGCTGGACATGTTAAACAAATTAAAAAAATTAAAAAACAAAACTCTCCTTATTGAAACAGAAAAAAAAATCTCACTCTGATAATTTACTAACAATTACACAAATTTTAAACACCAAAGTCAAATGCTACCCTCACACCTCTATGAACATTTCCAAAGGCGTCATCAGGTGCCCGGATCTCTCCGGAGTACCTGAAGAAGAAATTATCAACTAGCTTGCATTTGGTAACTGCGGCTCGCCGAATGACCATAAAGAAGATTGATAAAATTATTAGTACAAATACTATCGTCCTCACATTTGCAACACCCGTCTTACCAAGAACAATAAAGGTGGCATATCTGCAATTACATGTTAACGCCTACATTCCAAACCCGTTACGTTGCTACAATTGCCAAGCCTTTGGGCACCACAAGTCCAGGTGTACTAAAGAAGAACTTTGTGGTAAATGTGGCCAGTCTGCATTCAAGCATAACGAACCAGATTGTCCTAACACTTTCAAATGTACCAACTGCGGTCTAGGACATCACGCAAATTCAAAATTATGTGAAAAATTCAAAAAAGAAAAAGAAATCATAACAGTTAAATTATACACAAAACATTCCCTTTCCAGAAGCACGAAAATTGATTGAAGAAAAATATAAAATTCCAAGTCCGACCTCTTACGCATATATTCTTAAAACAACAGCAACACACATAGAATGCAGGGATGCAAGTACGCAATACGAACCACAGTCAGAAATTCAAAATAAAAGAATACTTCCTCAGTATCAAATCCAAACAAAAGTCAACAAATACAACTTACCAAACCAAAATTAAATTTTTCACCTAATCAAACTTTTTCATTTAAATCAAACACACAATCGACAAGCTCTGGCAATGTCAAAAGCACGTCAATTTCTCAGAATTGGAAAGCGGGTTCTTCTAAGACTGTGAAGTCTAGTAGTTCCCCAGTCGTGAAGCCTAATACTTCCTCGGTTGGAAGGCCTAGTGCTGCTCCAAATAAGGAAGTTGGAAAGCCTAGTGCTTCTCCAACTAAGGAGCACAAGGAGCAGCCAAAGGTGTATAACGGCCCTATTGAGCTGCATAACAAATTCGAACAGCTCATGGACATTTCAGAGCCACCAGCTGCACTGCCACTTCCATCCTCCCATTAAAGGTTAGCTGAGGTGCCACTTCAGCGGACTTCTTCCAGGGAGGAGGATTCATGTCACTACTTGAGTCTCCTAAGACCTCTCCTAAATCTAAGGCCAAAAATAAAAATTAAATTAAAAATCGCCTTAGCGCTGAATAATGGGTAAAACTAATGAGATCATTCAATGGAATTGTCGAGGTTTGAAACCAAATTATGATGAAATCAGCTTAATTTTAAATGAACACAACCCTATTGTATTTTGTCTTCAAGAAATATTCTTGAAGACAAGTGATAAGGTATCTTTTAAACAGTACTCACTATACAATCATATTTGTGATACCGGGGACAAGGCGACTGGTGGAGTTTCGATAATCGTTAATCGAAACATTCCTCACAGACCTGTTGTGTTGAAAACAAATTTGCAAGCTATTGCGGTCAGTGTTACGATGCACAGAGTTATAACAATATGTTCCTTATATTTACCACCTAGTTCTTCACTAGATCCTAAAGATCTAAATCACCTAGTTGCACAATTGCCATCACCTTTTATACTCTTGGGTGATTGTAATGCACACAACTACATCTGGGGTTGTAAAGATATAAACGATAAAGGCAAGAAAATTGAGGATTTCTTAGCCAAGAACAATCTGTGTCTTTTTAATGATAATAAGTCACATACTTATTTACACCCTGCTACAGGCTCTCATTCTTCCAGTGATTTAACAATACGCGATTCAACGCTTTTGATGGATTTTTCGTGAAAAACGCAACGATGGAAACTTCGCAAGGCTGATTGGACTACGTTTCAATCTCTTTGCGAGGAACAATTAAAGCCGTTTTCGAGGATGTCGAAGACGCAACTACTCTTTTTACCAAACTCTATTAATGATAGCAAGAGGAAATCCTGGAGATCTTACGTCTCTATGCTGAATTCTCGCTCATCTCTTAAGAAGACATGGGACATGGTCCGGAAAATAAGTGGTAACGGTAATTCTAGTTCTGTAAATCATCTTAAAACAGATAATGGAGATATAACATCTGTCAAAGATATTACAAACACTTTGGCAGAAACCTTTTCAAAAAATTCTTCTTCTGAAAATTGTCAACCAAATTTTCTGAAAAATAAGAAACTAAAAGAACAGAAGAAGCTGAACTTCAAGTCGAAAAACTTGGAGAAATACAATAAACTATTCACTCTCAAAGAACTTCGAGAGTCCGTTAAAAAGGCTCATGATACATCAGCTGGTCCTGATGATATCCATTATCAATTATTAAAACATTTACCTGAATCCTGTCTCTCTACCCTTCTTGATATATTTAATAAGGTTTGGGTGACGGGAAACTTCCCCGATTCTTGGCGGGAATCAATCGTTATTCCAGTCCCCAAACCTGGAAAGGATCATACGGACCTAATAAATTATCGCCCAATCGCTTTAACGAGTTGTATATGTAAAACCATGGAACGAATGATTAAGGAGAGACTCGTTTGGTACCTGGAGTCCAACAAACTGGTAACAAAGTATTACAGTGGATTCCGGCGCCAAAGAGGCACAACAGACAATCTCATTCGATTTGAATCGTTTATTAGGGAAGCTTTCATAAAAAAGAACATCTAGTCGCTGTATTTTTTGACTTGGAGAAAGCTTATGATACTGCATGGAAGTACGGTATTATGAATGATCTTCATGACCTTGGTCTTAGAGGCCATTTTTATAGAGAAATTCTTAGATGATAGGCAGTTTCGTGTCCGAATGGGTTCAACCCTCTCTGATATTCATGAACAGGGCAGCATACTGTCTGTCACGCTTTTTAATATAAAGATTAACAGTATAGTAAAATGCATCAATACAGGTGTGGATTGTTATCTAGATGTTGACGACTTTGTTATATGTTATCGTGCAAAAAACATGAATCCTATTGAGAGACAATTACAACAATGTCTCAATAAACTTCAGACCTGGTCTGATGCAAATGGTTTTAAATTTTCTAAATCTAAAACCAACTGTATGCACTTTTGTCAACTATGCAAAAATCACGAAGACCCTCATCTAACACTGGGTGGTTCACCTTTACCAGTAGTGGATGAGACAAAATTCCTAGGTCTTATTTTTGACGCTTATACCACCCCTTAAAGCTCTTAACTTACTTAAAGTTGTTGCAAACATTAATTGGGGAGCAGATCGAAAAGTCCTCTTGCGACTTTACAGATCTCTCATCAGATACAAGCTGGACTACGGCTCAATATTATATGGATCGACTCGCAAGTCATACTTGCAGATTCTCGATCCTATACATAATCAAGGATTACGACTCGCCTTAGGAGCCTTTCGTACATCACCAGCCGAAAGTCTATATGTTGAAGCTAATGAACCATCACTGTCTCATAGACGGGACAAACTAGCCCTTCAATATACCATTAAATTACAATCTTACCATTCAAATCCAACTTTCGATACTGTTTTTAATCCTAATTATGAACATCTTTTTGATCGAAAACCGAAGGCCATTCTTCGTATTTAACCAAAATTAAGAGTCACTGAAATCGACCTAAAATTGATTGCCAAGTACAAAGTACCACAAATTCCACCGTGGACTTTGGAAACACCAACAAATTTTTTTGATCTTTGTAATAATAACAAATCCATTACAGATCCTACTATCTTTCAAATCAAACTTAATGATTAATGAAATTAAATCGAAATACTTCAACTTTCAACATATATACACAGATGGTTCTAAAGATGGAGACAAGGTAGCTGCAGCAGCTGTTGTTCACAAACATAGCATAAAGAGCAGCCTGCCTGGCAAGGCCTCTATCTTTTCAGCTGAACATAAGGTAATTGAACTTGACTTATATTATATTCAGGAATCTGATGATGACCATTTCGTAATCTTTTCTGATTCCCTTTCATCTCTTCAAGCACTGGGTAATATGAAACATGATAATCCAGTTGTGCTTCAACTTTTAGAAAAGTACATTTCTCTTAAAGTTGATAATGTTATTATTTTCTGCTGGCTTCCAAGCCATGTAGGAATACGTGGTGATGATAGAGCTGATAGTGCTGCTAAGGCAGTATTAGGTTTACATATATCTAATACCAAATTACCTTATACTGATTTTAAAAGTTGTATCAACACATATATTCATAACTCTTGGCAAGCCGCTTGGGACTTGTCGGTGAACAATAAACTCCATTCCATTAAACCGTTACTCGGAGAATGGCGTCCTTCTAGTAGACCCATTCGTCGAGAGAAAGTTGTCCTAGCCAGGGTCAGGATAGGGCATACACGCTGTACTCATTCATATTTATTACAAGGTGAGCAGTCGCCAGAATGTATACCCTGTTTTGCACCGTTAACGGTCAAACATATCTTGTTGAAATGTGTAGACTTTGAACCTATTCGACAAATATACTACACAGTTAATACTTTGAAAGAGTTATTTGATACTATAGATTTTAGTCTTGTTTTAGATGTCCTTAAAGAAATCAGACTTTATAAATCAGTATAATATTTTCATATATATATTAACTTGTTTACCAGCCCATTGGCAGGCATTTGTTGATTTACATATATACATATTTTATATTGCTACCATATCATCCCTTATTTGTAGATAGTTTTATCTTTCTACGTTTACATTATTTTTAATTACTACTTCATTCCTTCTTGATTCATCGGTTTTTGCGCACAATATGACCTATTTATGTGTCGACGTGCCGTAAAACACCATTCATTCATTCATTCTTTCAAAATGTTCTTGCATATTGCGTCCCCATATCAATATGTCGTCAACAATGCATACACACCCATCTAAATCAGCAATTATTTCAGTTGTCGCCCTTTGATAAACTTCACTAGCTGATCGAATTCCAAATGATAGCCTTTTAAAACTGTAACACCCAAATGGAGTATTAAATGTACACAGTTTTTTCACTTTCAGCACTCGGTATTATTTGTTAAAACCTTGAAGTACAGTCAATTTTAGAGAATACCTTTGCTTCTGTTATTGCAGCGATTACATCTTCTCTTTTCATGGTTTTGTTTAGATCCCTCCGGTCAATACATGCCCTTATTTTCCATTAGGTTTCTGGACAGTGACCATAGAATTTACCCATTCAGTGGGCTCTTTTTGCTTTGTTATGTCACCTAGCTTTTCCATATGGTCAAATTCCTCTTTAACATTTTTTTCTTATTGCGAATGGAATCTTTCGTGGTGCATGCATTACAGGTTTCACATGTTTATCAATTGTAATGTCATATTCGCCAGGTAGGCATCCTAAAAAAAGAGTATGATAATGGACCTTTGGAAACGGCCGAGCACGACACATACGAAATATTGCAGTCTCGGTTTGATTGAGACTGTTCATGAGTGGTAGTGAAATATGCTAGCTACCGCTCACGCCCTCTAGCCCCGGGTTGAGCAGAACTCAATATTCATAAAAATCAACAGCACAAAATTTTAACCATCCCGAAGATGGCATGCATATGGCGGTGGACATGGAGTTAGCCTTCTTTAATGTATTCCACATGTCGTACGGCGTATGGTCCCAGTATCTAATAAAATGAAATGCCCCGAAGAGCGAAATAAACATAATGGAATTTAGTTGGGAGCAGCGGTTATGAAGCCTGCGTATAAAAAGCAGACAACATATCCTATGAGTGGTTAAACAATACCCAGAGCCTTTTATCGGCCGGAGTAGTGGAACCACCGAATCAAAAATTAAGTAAGAAAACAAAAGAAATTGAAAATGTACCACCGATAACTAACTATAAGTATCGGGCTCAGCGATCTCCAAAGATCCAATGAATAACAGTACTGATTGCAAGCGCGGGGAGACGTTTTATTGCCGCCACACTGCACAAGCAACGCCACTGTGCTATAAAAAAAAGAGTATGATAATGGACCTTTGGAAACGGCCGAAGCCTTCAAAACAGTCACCGTATGTCTTCTTTATGTCCTCTGTTTTTGCACCCAACACTATTGGAACATTTTCATTTCAAATGTAAAAGTCAACATGATGCAATGTGTCTTTAATCTTATACGGTAGTGTCTTGATCTCAAGCGGCTTAATACAATGCCCACTGAACGAGGATAACTGTGAGTTTAATTGTTAACCGCTTAAGCCGGTGCTAGGGGGCGTGAGAAGTGTTGCTTCTTTCATTACTTCTCATGAACAGACTCAATTAAACCGAGTCTGCTGCTTTATTCTCTTAATTGTGTTTGTTGCTCTCAAAGGATCACCTTTATCAGTATTTATTAACATTCACACTAGCGTTCGTTTAGTGCAGTGTGGCGGCTGTAAAAAGTCTCCCCGTGCTACGAATCAGTAGTGTTATTTTTTACTGGTCCTTTGGGACCAACGAGCCCAATATAGGTGGCTTTGAAGTAGAATACCGCTTAAGCCGGTGTTAGGGGGCGTAAGAAGTGTTTATTATTTCATTACCTCTCATGAACAGACTCAATAAAACCGAGTCTGCTGCTTTATTCTCTTAATTGTGTTTGTCGCTCTCAAAGGATCACCTTTATCAGTATTTATTATTATCTTCAGTGCTGCTATTACTCCAGTTCTCTGTGCTGTTTTGATTGACATAAATTGCCTTTGCTCCACTGTCGATTTGCATTTGTAATTCTGTGCCATGTACAGATATATTCACAGACCATTCATTATGTAAAGCATTAATCGGTATTTCGAACAGTAAACCAACATATTGACTGTCATATGTTGATTTAAATGCTTTAAATGCACTTGGTAAATTCTGCGCCGACCAGTTCAGTGACGGCGATTTGGTACTATCACTATCCATCTTTTTAAAATGTCAGCAATAACCCCAAAACAATCTAATTTTTCACTTCTGCCACCATGTTAAGTGTATAGGCCAAATCATAAGACATTGGCCAAGCTTAATAAGTACTTGTATTCACTATCAGAGCTACAGTATAAGTCCCCTTTATTAGAAATATGAGCATGCATGTTTGTATAATAGTTATAACAGATTATAAGACCACATCAAAAAGAAAGATGAAATGAAATTTGATCATGAGGTAGATTTTGATGACGAAGAAATTGAAGAGGAAGACGAAATATTTGAGAAAATGGGTTGGATAAAGATTATTTGAAGGATTTTGATATGTCAATTTGAGCATTCTGTGACGATATTAAATGAAAAGCCAATTGTGTATACACACGTTTAATTATTCTGTTATACACAACATATATGGATTTGTTAATGGTCTGCCATACTGATCGATGGACATTAACTGTAAATTCATTATGAATTTATTGACCATTATAATTATACCTGTATGTATTTTATGTCAGAATGATAGTGATTAGGTTGGAGTATGTTTTGTGACAAAGAAACGTGAATGTGTGTACAATACGTATAATGTTATCAATTATGCCAGGATTAATTAAAGGTTATTATAAATTCACAGAGAATATTTTGTACTTATTATTACCTCCCTTTAATAGCTTTATTTCGTCAGAAATATTGTTTGACCAATAAACTCGTAGGAACATACAAAATATGTTTATTCATTTTATATTTTACAAAAAAAGTATGCGGAAGTATTTTCTGTTAATAGCTGTAAAGATTATCAAATGGCAAACAGGTTTAAAAAATGTACGTTCTAATTTTAAGAATGACAAAATTACTCATTCTCTTGTAGAAGTTGCATAAAAGAAATGTCGTTGTAATAGTAATAACTGACTAGGTATTCAGAATGAAGTTAATTGGTTAAAATTATGAAACTGGTAATATTTTATAATGTATAAAAACATCTTCATTTACATCAAAAAAGGAACGGTTTTTATGAAGAAAAAACTCTTCAGGGTACCCTATAAACCCCTTCCTCTAAATATTGTAATTCTAGTATAATTTTATGTTTAATTGTGATTAGAGATGTTAAACAAGAAATGTCACTGTAAGTGACAAATGCCCCCGAAGTGACCTTTGCCTCTAAGTGTGACCTTGACCTTGGAGCCACGGACCTCGGTTTTGTGCGCGACACGTCGTCTGCTTGTGGTGAGCACTTGTCCCAAGTTATTTGAAAGTCCGTCCAGGAATGCAAAAGTTATTTACCGGACACGATGTGACCTTTGACCTCTAAGTGTGACCTTGACCTTGGGGCAACAGACATGGATTCTGTGCGCTACATATCGTCTTGTTTGCATGAGCATTTGTGCCAAGTTATTTGAAAATCCATCCATGAATGCCTGAGTTATTGACCGGACACGATTTGACATTTGACATTAAGTGTGACCTTGACCTTGGAGCCACGGACCTGGATTTTGTGCACGACACGTCGTTTTGTTTGTGGTGAGCACTTGTGCGAAGTTATTTCAAAATCCGTCAAGGAATGCCAGAGTTATTAACCGGAAACGATTTGACCTTTTTACCTCTAAGTGTGACATTGATCTTGGAGCCACGGACCTGGATTTTGTGCGCGACACATGTTGTGGTGAGCGCTTGTGCTAAGTTATTTCAAAATCCGTCAAGGAATGCCAGAGTTATTGACCGACCACGATTTGACCTTTGACCTCTAAGTGTGACCTTGACCTTGAAGCCACGGACCTGAATTTTGAGAGTGACACGTCGTCTTGTTGTGGTGAGCACTTGAGCCAAGTTATTTGAAAATCTGTCCATGAATGCCAGAGTTATTACCCGGACACGAAAGCACTTTTGTTTTACCTTTGACCTCTAAGTGTGACCTTGACCTTGGAGCCACGGACCTGGATTTTATGCGCGACGCGTCGTCTTTTTATGATGAGCAATTGTGCCAAGTTATTTGAAAATCCATTTATTATTGGCAGAGTTATTAACCGGACACGATTGTATGGACGAACGAACGGACAAACAAACGAACGAAGGGACTGACTGACGGACGGGCGGACAGTGCGACTACTATCGGGGGCATAACAATGAAAAAAAGAATCAACTGCATCTGTAATTTAATTTGTTTAACAGAAGAATATAAATCAAATGAATCAGTGATACAGATTTACACTTACTTGAGCTTCCTCATTATAAATTGGGTGGGTGGGGTAATTCCAAGGCTAGGTAAAATTTCTTTATTGAACAGCCAATATGTTTATGTAAAATACATACATATTATATTGTTAATCAAGTTCTACCTAGAATAAATACATAAATCAAATAAACCACTTGTATACATGTATACACTGGAATGATCATATATAAATATTATATAAATATTATTGTGTAAATATGGAAATTGGTAGTGTCATGCCATCATCAATATATTCATGGTTACCAAAAGCAAATATCCCAAAATGTTTTAATTTGAGAAGGCATTCATTGTCATTTATTTCGATATGCATAATGTCTAGTTATTGTATATAGTTAAGATAAAAAATGAAAACAATATGAGTTGAAACTGCCATTTTATTCTTTTTAGTTCTTTTGACATTGAAATGACCGTGACCTCAGATGACCTTAGATGACCTTGTATGTGGTGACTTTTCAGTGTCCTATGTAATAACAATAATATTCATGCACGTATACAGGATTTTCATAATTTTATTCATGAATCACTTGAAAAAAACAGTTGTTGATTTAATTTTCAGATGTTTTCGAAACTGTTATTACCTTCCTTTATAAAAGAGTGCAAAACTAGGTCAAAGCTGTAAGTTTGGAATTGTTATAATAGCTTACAATGAAGTTGAGATATGGAGAATTTGCCCACGTCCACCAAAATGGCACCAGATTGTTATTGTTGGGGTTCTGACGATACTTCGCCAGTATCGCATACTTCGCCAGTATCGCCAGTATGCTTTCCTCTTTAATTGTACGATGACCGGACAGGCTGTGGACCCTATGATGACGCCTACCTAAAGCCCATTGGGACGGTGGCGTTTGATGTTTGTCTATGACCTTTCTTGTCGTGCCCTTAATGGTTTATTCTCTTGTTGCTCTGGCTTCTGCCAAGTCATTGAGTACCTTCATTGTGGCTTTCTAGGCTATTGTTTTTTTTGTATTATATTTACACGAGCATATTTGTGTTTTACTTATATTGCCTATTGATGCTGCCTTGTTGGTTAGAGATTAGATCATGGCGGGGATTTCTTTATTTACACTGTGATGACAGTAGCGTAAGTGTGAGGTTTGGTGCACCCTAGAACCGGTTTAAACCCCTAGTGGCCTACTTTGCCACTGACCGTTCCAAGGCAGTAGCCCTATTGTCAACCCTTTTGTGTTTGTGATGTCGTTTGCATTTATTATTACTTTTGCCTTCTTGTTTGTCTGTTTGCGTGTTTGTTTCTGTGTTTTGTGGTTTACTGTCCTCCTTGAATGCTACTTTCCCTTTCCGATTTTTTTATATTTCTTCAAGTTTTGCACATGTGATACATTTACGTTCATTTATTGGTATGCTATTCGGCTTATGCCATCTTCCAGCTTCTATTTGTAAGCTATTTGTAAGTTATGAGATGAGAGTCTTAGTCTTGATAATGCATTTCTATACGTTGGTATATTTAAAACATATAAGTAAGGTTTCATAACATAGTTATCTACTATCAATGTGTAAAGATTAGTTCCGCTTGAATTTTCCAAACTGGAGTGCATATCTTGAATAAAGTTATCATGTAATCGTTGTTTAACACTATAAAGAAAGAAATCATTGTTCCCTACACCTTGGCAAAGCCAATCATCGTAAAAGCCAACTGAGGCTAATAAATGTTTTAATAAAGTGACCCAGTTCTTCTTATTTGGATGTAACTCAGCATCACGTTTCATCAGATTATAAACATGCTTTACAAATTTTTTTCATGACATCCAATAATTTTTAACCAATATTTCAAAATATTTAAATACCTTTGAATTATTAGATTAGTCCTTCCTGGGTATCCATATACAAAATAATTTTGTGTACATCTTTTAATATTTAATTCGTTCTTACAAAAGAAAGAGTATGCACTCTTTCAATATTGAAAAGCCGCAGAAAATCCCCAACTCCAGATCCCTAGTTCAATACCGGAAGTACAAGTTTATCAAATAAATCCAATTTGGGTTTAATAGAGATATTTGTAAACGTATATAGATATTTATTCAGTTTAAAAATAGTCTTCTGTGCTTGGCCTGCTAAAGTGACCTGTGTTAATAAGACATCACAAACACAATCGGGTTGACAATAGGGCCACCGCCTTGGAACGGTCTGCGGCAA
The DNA here is from genome assembly GCA_037043455.1 of Cyrtodaria siliqua. Taxonomy (NCBI): domain Eukaryota; kingdom Metazoa; phylum Mollusca; class Bivalvia; order Adapedonta; family Hiatellidae; genus Cyrtodaria; species Cyrtodaria siliqua. Next base: position 214,364 of record JAWPHD010000937.1, read on the forward strand.
AAAAGGCCTCTGAGGGTTTAAACCATGTTACAAAAACCGTAGGTTTCCAGGCAATACACCAGCTTTACGAAAAATCATGACCATAGTTTTTGCTGTATATTTACTTGTAACTTCCAACGTATGCAGCAATCGGTTAAGATATCAAAACCTTTTTGCAATCCATGTGCAGTTTCAGAAAAAACAACTATATCATCAGCATGGAGTAATATAAAAAGCTTCATTATATTAATGTCGACTCCTTAAAAACCATGAAATAGAAAATCTTTTTCCAGGTTGTTTAGAAACATTTAGAATAAAAATGGAGACAAACATTCCATTCTCCTTTGCGCACCCCGAGTGTACACGTAAACTCATCACTTACACAATTATTATGTTTTATGTTTTGATTTGATTGAGTTGTACATTGATTTTAAAATATCAAATAGTTTACCTCTTATCCCTAATTTTATTAATTTGAACTATAGATTTTCTCTCACAATGTAGTCGAAAGGTTTTCTGAAATCAATAAACCCACAGTAAAGTTGTTTTCCATTGTTAATCATATGAGTTATAACTCCATGTAGTACAAAAATATTATCAACCGTACTCATGTGCTTACGGAAACATTCCTGCGCCTCAATATATTCATTGTCATTGTCAGCCCAGTGATATAACCTATTGTTGATAACAGGAGTGAAGAGTTTATCCAGGGAACTAAGTAACGTGTATGATGTATAAATGAATGTGTGTGTGTGTGTGTGTGTGTGTGTGTGTGTTGTGTGTGTGTGTGTGTGTGTGTGTGTGTGTGTGTGTATGTATGTATGCATGTATGTGCATGCGTGTGAGAGGGTAAATGAGGCTTGTTGCACCCTAAAACTTGGGTTAAACCCCAAGCGACCCTTTAGCCAGTGACCGTTCCAATACGGTACTGATATTGTCAACCCGTTTATGTGTGTGGTGTCACATACTTTCTGGTATTCATCCTTGTAATTAGTGTTTGGTTTGATTGGGTGTTTTTGGCGCCAAGGCAAAAGGTCGCCTGGGCTAATGCCAGTAGAGAAAGGCTCGCCTGGGCTATGACCAGTAGAGAAAAGCTCGCCTGGGCTATGACCAGTAGAGCTGATGACGTTGTCGATTTGGACTTTTAACTTATGAGCCAAAAACAAATTATACTTTCTGTTGTTTATTCCATTGTTTACGTTATACGCATAACAAATATTTACTAACTCATCGAGACTAGCCTAGAGGCGACGTGTGGGTAGTTTCGGCGGTAAGTTGTCTTTGTAAGAGGTAGATATCTCTGGTATGGCATTGGTTCTTAATATAGGGAGGAAGGCTCATGTCATCGTGGTATATCTTGATTTCTGCCAACTGGCCAATCCACTCTCGCATCATGCGTAGCTGTAAAAAGAGAAGTGAGACAATGAATGGGATTTATATATTATTCGGCCGCCGAGGCTTATATAAGTTTCATAATAAGGTAGCAGTGAGCTGATCCTTTAAATGTTTACTTTTGTAACGCACTACTAGTATCTTGAATGGTGCCTGGTATTGCAATGAACAGTTTATTTGAGTTGTTCACTCTTGGTATGCTCTCGCACGGAAATATGTCATAGAAATAAAAATTTAAAAAAAGTGTTTGCAAGTGGACAAAATTAGATAGCATGTCGAAGAGATTTTGGCAAAAAAAGGCCGAGCACCGCTAGATTTTAATCAGCACAGCGGGACGTATGTACACACTTAAAAATACTATTGCTTTACTTAAGGAATACCATATACTAGTACTTACAAGGAAATTTAATTATCAGTCCTTCGTAACATGGCTTTAAGAACGTATATAAGGAGATAAACTTATACCAATACATCATTTTTAATATGTCGTTCGCTGAAGCAAAATCAACAAACTTCTCCTTTTAGAAGGTCTGTGATGTACGTAAATACGTATGTATATACGAAGAAAACACTGAATCACCAAAAAACAACATTAACAAAGGAAAACTAACGTCTACAATGCTAACAATATCTCGATAAACATAACGTCAATATGAATGAATGAATGAATGAATGAATGAATGAATGAATGAATGAATGGTCTTTTACGGCACGTCGACACATAAATAGGTCATATTGTGCGCAAAAACAGGTCAATATGAAGGTCAGGGTTCCAATCTGGGACCCATGTCATAATATATTTCAGTGAATTGATATGCACGTAATCAATCTCATTAAAATCAAATCCTAATTACGTTTTGATACTCTCCGCTATAGGATCTGACAACACTGCCTTGGAGGTCACGTCAGATCGACCTTTCATCTAATCAATATTCATGAGAAGATCAACTAAATTCAACCAATGAAATCGCGCGTTTCATATGCATTTCAGATGATGTTCGAGTGAACTGAACAAACGAAAATCCACATGAAACACATATCCGAAAAAAAATAAAGTAGCCGTGTGTTATTGCTGTGGATTGCACGATAGATTCAAAAAAATGTACTAAATGGCATGTTTTACAGCAAGAATACGAAGAAAATCATTTTGAAAACATTCGGAACATTCTATTTGTATCTGAAAAATATATATTCCACCGAGATTATTGCGACGTTAGATTTTCTGTATAGTATGTTTTATCTAATGTGTAGGGCCCTATTAGCTCAGTAGGTAGAGAAGTCGGCTATTTCGACTTTCTGCTATTATTATTATTACCCGCGAGTGTATTTTAGTTTGGGTTTCGAATTCAACCCCAAGAAACGGTACCTTTTTTTTTGTACCGCTATTGAATTCCGTCAAACAATCTTGGTTTTAGTCAGTACATATTCAGTAACGGTTGGTGTGTTATGTTTGTAAATTATTTGTGTTTTATAAGCTAAAAGTTACGGACATTGTCCTTTTCAATACCGAGCGTAGATTTCTCCACAGCGTTTGACTGAAACGCGACATGCACAGTAAAGCAGTCTATACCGAGCGGTTTTGTAGGCTGAACTCTGATTGGCTAATCGTAAGGTCAATCTGACGTCACCTCCAATGCAGTGTTGTCAGATCCTTAGTAGTGTAGAGTATCATAGCGTGATAGGGGGCCTGATTTTAATGAGATTGACGAGTATTGGTCCGAGTATTAACTTTCATGAAATAAAACCTTAATTTCAGCTTAAAATGTTTGCATATCGTAAAATTAAAACATTTAATAGGTAATATCGCATTTTTTCAGTAAAAATGTTTTTAAAAGTAAAATACGTTATAAAATCCTGCTAATAAAAGTTTTCCCATCGCTTAATGGAATTAAGGCGGGACCACGTAATGTTTATTACGTTGCTTCGTCGACCGCATGTAAAGAAGCGAAAATGGATCACTCATGATAAGATTTCCTTATTTACGGGTTTGAGGTATACACCAACTTTCCTTAAAACAGTTACAGTACCTTTATAGTTGCATTTATATAAATTCAGATATAAGCTCTATCCAAAACAGATTCAGATGCTATCTCAATAAAAACTATATTCAATTAATTACTACTTGTATAAGTAAAATTAACAATGTATTTACTATATGAAGGCTTTAGTGGAAATGCCACACACAAGTCGTTGAATGTCTTTTCATATATACGTATAACATACTATTTGAATATCTACATCTAATGCATTCCAGCTTTAAACTGAAAATTAAAATAATTTCAAAAACATTAAATAATACAAACTAAATGTATATCTTTTAAATCTGGGGCTTGTTTTATGAATGTTTAACAAGCATTGATTACTTTGATCCTAACTATGGGTAGTGTGCGGAACAGGAACAACGCGTTTAATAGGACAGGTATTTATTCTGTAAACATATTTATTTCTCAAACGATTTTCAAAACTAAGGTATTTTTATTTATCACTAAAATGTCCAGATCCAATGACGTAAATAAGTATTGTGATCATTGTTGATGTAACCATGGTAACTGCTGAAAACACTTTGGCGGAAACATGCGTCCCAAACAATAAGTAAATACCTCTATGTCCTCCAGACCCTGCACAGTATGCACGTGATCTCTCTCCTCATACGTCAGAGGTGCCATGAAGCACGTGGTTCTCGTCACAGCAACAATGTAATGCTGGAAAATCAGAATTGTAACGCCCTTATTCTGTGTTATTAACATCGAGATTTATAAACTTTAACTACAAGTTGACATCTCAAAAATAATAATATGTATATTTACACTTATTTAGAAATAAACAATTCAAATAAAGATGCGAAGGAGTTAAAGTTGAAAATGATAACAAGTAACCAACATTGTTGATGTTTATGTTTGATTCAACGATATTTGAAAATGTACATTTATACTTACGGAATTCAAAAAATACTAATAAATGTTACCAATATAGCACTCGAATAAATTAAAGTTGAAAATGATAGCAAGAAACATTATTATCGTAATTAATGTAGGGGAAGTTTTTTTTATAGATATTGTTTGACACTACACCACGGACACACCGCGGCGGCACAAATCATTTTGGTGAATTTATACCTATACGCTCAAGTATTAGTGTTTATTAGGTATCCAACTGTAGCGACCGTAGGTAGCTAATGTTTATATATGTATATATGCAATACGTCATCATTAAAGCCTTGAATACCTAGATCTGGAAACTGAGAGATATACTTAAAATTGCATTATTTGTGCTAAAATGAATCAAAAGACGATCTTCACAATTTAATATGGGTGCAACGTTATGGAGCACATTTTAAAATCTATAGGTTAATGTACTGTTGGCATGGTTAATGCGATATATTTAAAAAGACGTACTTATTTAACTAACACACATATAACTTTGAGCCATAATTTCTAATTTTCAAATAAATTTACTTAAATACTAACGCATTATACCTCTTAGCTGTACAGATCACTTTGTCAACCATTTTCATTAAATATGTAACTAGTTCGTCTCTCTCATTGAATAACAGTAACAGTATACACCTCGTTTGTACAGACATTCAATAGGAAGCTGTACGTTTGTACATACGACCGTGTCACCGAACGGTGTCACCTCGCACCCCCACTCTCCCACCCCTACCTTCCTTCCACACGCAGGCACGCACGAAGGCACACTATCATGCTATACCATATACATCCCGACATCCTTACCGTAAAACTGTATCACAAACAGTAATGTGTGTGTGTGTGTGTGTGTGTGTGCGTGTGTGCGTGTGCGTGTGTGTGTGTGGTGTGTGTGTGTGTGTGTGCAGATGAACGGGGACTTAGACTTACAGACGGTCAGATAGGGAAAAACTGGGACTTAGAGGTACGGACGTTCAGACAGGCAAAGACTGGGACTTAGAGTAAAGAAACCGGGACTTAGAGTTACAGAATGTCAGATAGGAAAAAAACGGGACTTAAGATTTTCAGACGGTCAGATAGGGAAAAACCGGGACTTAGAGTTACAGACGGTCAGATAGGGAAAGGACTCTTCTGGAAAAAAGTCTTCAACTCACGTAGTCCGGCTCATAAAAAAAGTTGATTGAGCTAGAATCTATGTGTGGAGGACGAGTGTGGTTGCTGGCGCCATATGTCGAAACCACGCATACAGCTAACTGCAATGTATATTACAACAAGATAAGAAACACTAGTTCGCCGGTATGAATATAACATACTATTCTGAAATATTAATGGATCACAGTCTATGCTTCGGGGATTTCTAGAAATAGCCTTTAAGACTAACGTTATATGAAAATCTAATCTTGTCCTTTCATATTTTTTATTATATTAATTAAATTGAAACTATGATATCGATACATCATTTTGTGACACAGAATAATTTGTATCAATCAATTAATTGATCGATATCACAAACAAGACACAAATCTAAAAAGGCGCCCTATATCGGCAATGAGCCATATGCTTTTTTGTTACGAAGTGCCAACAGGGTAGCTGTTTCCTGTTACTGTATTTATTCCCATCTTTTAAATAAAAATATTCTCTGAAACTACAAGAGCTAGAGGTATAATATGTTGCTTGATTTATCATACGTTTAGAGCCCTCAGAATTCAGTGCTGAACCAATCATATTTACTATTTGTATAACTAAAATGAATTGTAATTTAACTGCATCTTTTAAAAGTACCCCAACAATTATTCACACAACCATAACATGAACAATTTAATATCCAAAAATTAGATTATTTTCAAAAAGTGATAGTAGAATTGTCCCCTGAGTTGGCAACAATATCGAAATGTTTAGATCCTGGCTCATCGCCTAATATTACTGCAGGACAACCAAGACCGTCTGATGACATTCAAACAGTCTCTAACAAAGGGATACATAATATATAAATGTGTCGTATACTAACAAAGGGATACATAATATATAAATGTGTCGTATACAAAAAATAATTGTAAAACTGTGTAATATGCGAAGAAAAAAATCTTACCAAGAGGATGGAAAACATCGTATTCTTCATTTCTGCGGATGACGATCACAGACCAGAAAGTAAACGGAATGTGCCTTATCTGCCCGTTTATGACATTGATGTGTTATTGTCGGTCACGATATTATGATAAGGATAGTGGAGTAGCGAGTCAAGGCTTCTAGTGTGTGTGTGTGTGTGTGTGTGTGTGCGTGCGTGCGTGCGTGTGCGTGTGTGGGTGTGCGTGTGTATGTGTGTGTGCACGCGCGTGAGTGTGTGCGTGCGTGCCTGAATATACTCGTATGTGCGGTTTTAAGGTTTATAGTCCCTCCGCCTTTTAACCAATAGGACATCCTACACGTTTTGTTTGTTGGAATAGTGTTTGAACTTATACACTCTACCGTGCAATAGCGGGACTATAATCCTTAGGAATACACACACGCCTTTTTGCCATACTAAGAAAAGAAACATGGTACTAACTCTCAAACTGACTGGACGCTGTACAGTAATATCTTCTAGAATAAACGTTCTAGAATAAAAGCGAGAATACCTGCAATATTTAAAATAATCCATTATTTATCTGCCTAACAAAAACACCATCAGGATGTTATGAATGTAAGGAACTCTAGCTTTGTTACAGTGAAACCAGTGGATTACAACTGGCGACAACGTACCTCAGATCAAATAATTAAGTTTACGTTTACAAGTGCTGAAATTAAAGCTGTTACAGGATTTTTGCGTACTTAGGATTGATTGACATTTTATAAAATGTCCATCGGAACTGGCTCAACTACTTTCTTAGAATAATTATTTCCAATGGTCTACGAAAATTAGCAAGTTTATACGATTGATAAATGACATGCGTTTTCCACATAAACTCCATATCAAAAAGATATTTCATACATAGTTAAGACAAACCTATTATGTCATGCTTATCACATGAAGGGTCATAACAGTATAAGTTGCGGGTCGAGCTATCTTGCCAACAGCAGCCAATTTTTACAACAGGTGTACACCGTTTCTAAACCTGCTGACGAAGTGTTATGTATAAATTTTCCATATCACACCTGATATCATCCCGATAATTCAATATCAATACCGAGGTCCGTAGGATGCACCTGATAGTTCTATAACTATTTCAAGTTCGACGGATGATATCAGGTGTGATGTGGAAAAAGGAGAGTTGTAATTTATTTATTATTAAACTACACACACACACACAAAATATTATTTTGAAATACACTCAAGAGATATGAAAACGCAACACGGAATTTCCGCTATATATTGTATATACTGCACACTTAATTGCACATAATATTCCAAAGAAATCCCAAGATGTTTTGTAAAAAAAAAGTTGCAGTTAATTAGAGAAAGGACACAACTGTGATGTTGTAGACGTTTTAATCACACTACACCTTGTAACAAGAACTTCATAAATGTTGAAATTGCTCTTTGAAAAACTGAGCTAGTGTATTTAACGTAAATAGTTTGCAAAATGTTGCATCCTAAGTTTGCTCACATGATTGCGCCAAACGCGTTCTCTGTTAATAATGAAACTTTGAAGGAATATTATTTGCTGTATTATTTGTTGTTTTAGTATTTTTTCCAAAAGGAAAGGTCTTACGTAGTCATGTACCATTCGATTAAAAGCAGCATATTGTACATACAATATATAGCGGAAATTCCCGTGTTGCGTTTTCATATCTCTTGAGTGTAGTTATAGATCTATCAGGTGTGATAATGAAAGTGAAGAGGTGTAATATATATTCATAGTACTGAAAAAAGAGTAAATCTATTTTTTATTATGCTCCCGAAGGACGGCATATAATAGTCGGTGCGTCCGTCTGTCAGTCAGTGCTTCAGTGAGTCCGTCCGTCCGTACAATCGTTTCCGGTCAATAACTCCGACATTCCTAGACGGATTTTCAAATAACTTGGCACAAGTGCTGACGACAACAAGACGACGTATCGCGCGCAAAATCCAGGTCCGTGGCTCCAATGTCAAGGTCACACTTAGAGGTCAAATGTCAAAACCACTTCGAGGGCATTTGTCACTTACAGTGATATTTCTTCTTTTATAAGTTTCTTTATCGTATTTGGAAATGTTATTATTAACAAAGCGCTCGATTCAGGAATAACTTTCTTTATATTTAACTGTTTCAGTAAAGCGGGAATAGCCCAACAAAGTGGGCATTTTCCTCCACCACAAACGGGTATTTCGATTCATATAGACTTTCTTAGAATAGCCCTCCCAAAATATTGGATATGAAAGAAAGCGTACATGACCGTGAACATTTGGAAAGGCTAATCTAAGAAAGCATATTGACTGAATCGAAATAGAGGTTGCGACAGAGGAAAGATCTCATTCTGTAGAGGGATGTGCACTTTAGTTGAACTCACATTTTAAATATTAAGAAAGTAATCAAGCAAAATCATACCTGAATCGAGCGCTTTGTTGACATATTTTTTACCTTGAACTTGATAAAAGAAAGTTGCCAGAGATTCAAACGTTTTTCCCCTACATCCATTTTAACGGAAATGAAATTTAAACGGAAATCAAAAGCGGCTTGCACGTTAACGACGTTAGTTAATGAACGGTTATTGACGTCACTTACTTCCGGGTTATCATCCCGCACAGGTTACACGAATCGCGGGTGATAACATGGATTGCATATCATGTGTCATATCAGGTCGTACAAAAACGACGTATCAGTTTAATGATAATTCATTTTACGCATATTCAATCACGGATATTGTAAGAACCCGTGAATAAATCTATTTTTATCGACACATATACATTATTATATGACTGAACACCTGGCTAGTTTTGATAAACGGTTTTGTTGTGTAATTTTGCCGTTATTTGACCGGTTAGTTTCTTTAATTTCACAAAGTGATGGTAGAAGTTGTCCCCTGGGTTGGTAACAATATCGAACATTGTAGATCCTGGCTCGTCGCCTAATATTACTGACATACCATATATTTGCATGCAAGTGTATGTCTAACCGTGAATTACATTTCACTATACACATTATCTCCCTCCCCCGTACCCAACCCTGAACTCCCCAACACTTCACCCCTCCCCCCATAACAAATGCAATATGCCGGAAAAAGGTGAGGCCACAGACCTATAATGTCTGTGGTGAGGCCTATTAGTTATATAATAGTATGTTGTATGGCAAGACATTATGTGTTATGCATAGTCTTAGAACTGTGACTTCACATCTACTGACAGAATCAAGCTGGATGCCGCCCATCAACTAGATCATTTAACATACACATTTTGAGAATCCAAACTCTACAGACACAGCATAAAAGGCTTCAACCAGCCATACAAAACGCCAAACCTAGATGAATTAACAGTTACGAATTCATAATTCGTTTTCCGAATGATTCATGGGTAATTGAAAAAAACAACATCTGGGTGGAGTTTTAATAAACATGTTTAAAGTGTAATTTTCCGTTATTTGGCGGTTTAGTTTCTTTAAACCCATGATGCGATTCGTAGCGGTGATCGGCCACTACGTGTCAGTGGATGACTTTCAACTTTGCTGTGTCCTTTCAGTCACAATCAATTGGACGCTCGTTCAACTGCAAGACCGAGTCATCAGACAGCTCCTCTCCTATCTCTGCTTTTGATTCCGAGGGCGTTTTCATGCAGACTGACCTGGAAATCCACTGGTACCAATCTCGACTGGTAAAAGCCAAGTGTACCTACGTATCCTGTCTATATTGCTAAAGATGCTCGGTGTATGTAACAAGATGGACCAAGCGGAGACAACTCACCAAGGGAGAATCAAGAATAAATACATTTACAAATGTATTTACAATAAGATGAATATATATACAAATGAATATAAATGACAAAGTAAAAATATCAACATTTTGAAGCATTTTAAAAGAATTTCAATACACGTTAGATGCAATACCTATTCACTTAATTACACATTAAACTGTTCGGTTTTAATCAGACTGAATATCTGTATGATATATGTATGCTATATCAAAGCTATTTTATATCTCAAAGTTATATCCAGCTGAATCCTTCCGGTACAGTTCAGTGTCCGACACTAATACTTCACTTCCGCGAATTCACTTCCACGTTATATACACGCCCCTCATTAGCGGTTCTATTCGTCCCGATATACATACTTCCGGTGACGTAATTCCAACGCGTCGTCCACTCGCACGACCCTTTCCGGCGATGGCTCAAGTCCTGGTATTCCACATCCGGTGACATTATCTGCGTAGCTATCTTCGTAACTAGGCCCTCTTGCCTAGCGTCTCCGTGGCTACCGCCTGGTCTGTCCCCCAAATAGCAAATGATGCGGATGCGGTTCCCGCGTCCTATGACTCCCGACAATACGCTCTACATGCGGTCCTAGCGTATACGGCTTACAAAATGCCAGTCTTACAATGTTATCACAACATGTATATTATAATAGCACTAAGGTATCACCATACTAACAACTGATTGCAAATTAATCTTTGTTTAGAATTAATAAACCCTAATTCTAAACCTTCTTCGAATTGACATTATGCTAAACTTCTTAACCGCTGCTCCCAACTAAATTCCATTATGTTTATTTCGCTCTTCGTGGCATTTAATTTTATTAGATACTGGGACCATACGCCGTACGATATGGGGAAGGCAGATACTCCATGTCCACCGCCATATGCATGTCATCTTCGGTAGCTAGTATATTTCACTACCGCTCATGAACAGTCTCAATCAAACCGAGACTGCAATATTTCGTATGTGTCGTGCTCGGCCGTTTCCAAAGGTCCATTATCATACTCTTTTTTTTTAACTAAACGTGTAATACAATCACAGATGTAATTTAACAACATTGAAATCTCACATTTCTAGATGTAACTCAAAACTTACAACATAGTAATTCAACCATGACAATTATTCTTAATTCAACACATAGACAACATGACTGAATGAATAATTGGTTTTACATCCCGCTAATACATTATAGGCTATAATGGTACAGCGACCTCAAAGGGACTCAATACTAATGACAATATAATAAACAACCTCAGAGAGATTTATTTACACTGCACAATAAAAATAAACTTTTATACAATGAAGTAATAACAGTTAGAAACCTCCGTAGAAAAAGTACTTACAATTTGAATCGTGTATTTCATTTACTATCTACAGAACTGGCATTATCAATAATATAAAAATATGCCACAACAATCTACCTTTATATATTCTGACGTTTGAAAACGTACTAGAAATAACGCCAATATCCTGCTAAACTATCTATGGTTTTCACAGGCAGACATTTACTTCCGAAAAACAATTTAAATATGACAAAGATTTACAATAAATAAAATAAATTCGACTTACCCCCTGCCGTTATAGTATTGGTCACTACTACCCTGGGGTATTGGTCACTACTACCCTGGAGAATGGTTTGCGATCCTGTGACAAATTCTTATCATTTCGACACCAATTTATACAGCCCTACCTACGCGAGTACCTGACTGAAAACCCCATCCATACAAATTTCATGTTCTTCGGACTACTCGTAATGCACGTAGTGACGTAGTTTTTAACTCTATCTTATATAAGCAATCTATAATCTATGCCAGCACTGGTAAATACTGGCATATTTTATCATAATACACAGCTTGTAAAATCAAACTTTCTTAATACTTTATGGAGTCCAAGATTTTGATGAAATAAAAGCCAAAACAACTTATTCTTTATCAATAGAATGAAACTAGTAAAAGAACATTTAAAAAAATCTATCAAAATTCCTATTCAAAATCAGGGAAAATGAGACTCTATTAAAAACTCTAAGTGCATATGCACTCATTTTGTTACAGTGTAATAGGCCTTTCTCCGGTCAAACTCTTCCTCGCATCTACTGTCAGTTCGACCATCATCAATTAATTTTCTTTCTTTGACCAGATTGTATTGTATGACCTCTGCGTGGTCTGGACTATGTTAGCGGGAAATCAACGGCTTGCCTTGGTCTGCTATCATGTCCCACTTGTCTGTTTATTTAAGCACTGAACTTGAAAGTTGGATCGTTGCTCTCACAGGCTGTCTTTCCTTGAAATATCCCATCAGTGGCTGCCCTGTTGTACTACCCTTTCATGTTTTCATTTTTCCCCGCTCCAAGATGCCGGCTAGCTCTGGGAGAAAGATCGTGTCTCCATATGTAGTAACCTTGTATAAGTGCTACCGATACCGATAGTGCATGTTCTATAGTACCATTTTCCTCACAGAACTGACGCTTGGGATCTTCCAACAATTCCTATCTGTGAACGCGTGCTGGTGATGGAAGGAGAACAATGCAGATTGTTGGTGATGGAAGGAGAACACTGCAGATTGTTGGTGATGGAAGGAGAACAATGCAGATTTTAGAAGAAAATTGAGTCGTAGCGGCCCGTACTGCCGAATGTCGGCGCATGTCAGTTTCTCTCTGTTATTGCCAACGTGTCCAGGCCCCTTGTAATCCCATCTCAACTGCCTTGGCTTTTCTACGTTCGTCCTTTGCTGATCTTATTTCTTCTGTCGTCATATGTATCCTCTCTTTGGCCCCAGCCGTACTCCAGCCCTGCCGCTTGATGGTACCCAGCCCTTGGCGACCCACAGCAAGTGCTCCCACAATGTCGTAGTGTTTCAATCGGCTTTCTGATTGCTCAACCGCTTTGCTTGCTGGCCATTTTTTTCGGTACGTGTTTCGTTGCTAGCTCTATATAAATATTTGAATGTCACCACCTGTATGGCTTTAGTAGCCTTGAACTCAACTACCATCGATTATAATTGGAGATGTAGTTGATTTGTTCTTCCATACTGTGCAATGCTGGTGAAATATGATGAACCTCTAGCGATTTAGGTAAATACATGTTGTTGGTTCTTAAAATGCTCTCTACAGTACACGTTGCTATCTCGCATATCTTCAGAGGCCACAGTAGTCTTTGGAGCAATCAATGTTGATACAGTCAGGCATTTAACATATGATACAGGTAGCGCTGTCTAGTCAGTGTAGTTCAGCCCTTCTTAAAGTTGTGTATTGACCGTTTGAATGTTGCTGTCGTTTTTCAAGCTGGAGTCAAACCATTTCTCTAGGCATTTAATTGAGCTGTCCACTATTGATGGTATTTCTTCGCTGGACTTGGAGTTAAAAAACTCGTGGTTATTTGCTCCTTCTTGATGACCATCCTCGTGGACTTCTTTGGCTGTAACTTCAGTCTTGTCCAGGTAACAGTCTCGTCAAGCCCATAAAATAACCAGAGGGCTTGTACGTGTATTGTTTCAAAGATGGTAAAATCTCTTAAAAGCTTCCACAGTACGCACAGAAGCACTGAGCACATCTTATATTTAAATACTTCGAATTAGTGCAGCTTTCGAAGTTCCTAATTTTAAAATATGCCAGCTAAAAGTATTTTGACATCATGTGTTACTAGCATTACAACTTAAAATGCGTTTACAAAAGAAATTTTTGAAATATTTAATGTTAACGCTAAATTATAGTTACTTGAATTTCAAACGATATTCAAGAAACTGCAATAAATGGGTCAAATTTGTATGTGTTTGATATTATTTCATACCAATTTTAAGAAGTTTATATCTTTAAGCGGACTTAGATTCATGTTATGTGTTTTATTGTCACATTTCATATTTTCATATAAGGCGAGAGTAACTCTTAAAATATGTAACAATTTAAACACAAGATAAAGATTTTACAAACTATGGGTCAAAACAAAATACTTATCACACAGTTATTCTACAATAAATTTAAAAAATTAGTTCAGATACAAAAATTAGTCATTTAAATTTTGTTCAGTATATTTTCTAATTGGCCGGACTTTTCGTTTCGTTGTCAAGAAACTTTTTGGAAAATCTGTAATGTGGATTGGAAATGAACGTAACCCGCCGGTTGGTTTTAATATTTCTGTTCTCTCCGATCTGCTCTGCGTTCCATGATTGAAAACATGTGTTCTCCCTGCCTTAGATGTTGCATCCTTATCTTATCGTCATCACTGGTTGTTCTATACTTCTTTGCCATAATGTTTAGATATTTCCTTATGTATTTGCTTTGTTGCTCTCTTCTGTTCTGACAATTTCACATCCCCAACTCCAGTTGCCTTTCTCTGTTCCTCTTCAAACCTCATCTTGATGACCGAGTAGACAATGCTGTTCAAGGATTTCATATTTTTGTCCACTGCCCCGTGTAGTGATATATTCTAACGTTTCTAGGTATTTCTATACCTTCTTATCAGTCGTCTTTGACCAAACAAGTCTTAACTTCCTCTGAGTTAACCTAAACCTTATCGTTATTCTGATCTGTCTTCAACGTGTCATGCGGCGGGTTTGGCCTTGATTCATGATCTCATTGTGTTTGTGGTAACTCAATGAGAGGGTCAAATTCTTCATCTCTGAAGACACCAACTTCCTCATCTCCGTATGCTATAGTGTGTTTCACCAGATGCTAAGAGGTCCCCCTGTGCTGTGGGTTGACTCCTGAATAGGATCCTCCTGCAACTCACCATACTGTTCATACTGTCTTAGAAGCCGGATATAAACCATAGGTTTTTTAGGCCAATTTTGATAATTTGTTTTCTCAGGCTTTTTTTTTTACATTAGTGTAAAATTTCTTCCGGTTCCTTAATGTTTGTTTTTTTGCCTGTATAAGGATGATTTCCCAGTGCTTCTTTATTCTACTTTTAAAGGAATTAATGGTGGGTGCCTCAATCACTGTGTCTGGGAGTTTGCTCCAAGAGTATACGACTCTGTAGGCAAATGACATAAATTCTTGCTCTTGTTTAAATAGTTTCTCGGAGTTTCCCCTTGTAATAAGATCAGGGTCCTGAGTGAAGAGTTTATTTGTGTCTATTATATCAATATTATTTAGGATTGTATAAACCTGAATCACGTCAGCCCGCTCTCTTCTTAGTTCTATATTATATTCAAGGTTTGGTAGTCCTAGCATAGTGAGTATTATATGGTAAGGACAACTGCTGAGATTTTCTACCATTCAGGTTTCTCTTTTTTGGACATTTTCTATAGCAAATGTTGTTCTTTTTTAGGTAGGGGCCCAAACCACTGTGGCGTATTCGATGTAGGGTCTGACAAGCAATTTGTATAAACACAGGAACATTTCTCTGTCCTTGTAGGTAAAGGTTTAAAAAAAAATAGGCCACTAGGTTTCTATTGGCCTTGGACACCTTACCACGTATATGTTGGAGAACTTCAGTTTTGAGTCGAACGTTACTCCTAGGTCTTTTTCATGTATAATCTTGGTTATTTCTTCGATTTTATTCTCTTTGTCTTTAATATAAAATACATTGGATGCATCGTCATTATTACCAATATGTAGGTGTTTACACTTTTTGGCATTAAAAGCCATTTGCCGTTTTTTGGTCCACTCACATGCGGTGAAAATACTGTCCTGTATGTCCATCGCACGCTGTGGGCTATTTATGCACGTATAGTGTTGTGTCGTCAGCAAATAGTTTGGTGGTACAGGACATGGCATCTGGGAGGTCATGGATATAAATAAGAAACAAAACAGGCCCAAGAACACTGCCCTGGGGAACCCCGCTTGTGACATCCCTGAGATCTGAGACCTGCCCATTTACCATTACCCTTTGTTTTCTATTTGTCAGAGTCTTCTATCCACTCATATGGTTTACCAGTTATGCCCATGGATTTTACCTTACTTTCAAGACACTTCAATAACTGAGTAGCACTGTGAGGAGCAGCCCCGTCTGAAATCATGTCGGGGAAGATTTAGGATAAATGGACAAATCATGAAATAACACTGCATTTGATGCAAAAATCAGTTTCAATGATATATAGTGTTACTAAGCACAACGGAAATTGTATCAATTGCTTTAAAATGATAAAAAAAAGGTAATGTATTACTAAATTATATTATATGACAATTTAGACAAATTAATAAAGTATGTACATAAAATTATATAAAGTATGTACATAAACAAAATTATGTTGTATTACTGTCAAATCTCTGATATTTATCAGTAACTAACATTATCGAAAATAAGTAAACTGTATAATATTATACATCAACTTATTGATGTAGATACCTTTAAATTGTAGTTAATATACATACTATTGACGGATCAAAATAATGTTCATGTATATTTAGTAGCACACATAATGTTCATGTATATTTAGTTTCACAAATAATGTTCATGTACATGTATATTTAGTATCACAGATAATGTTCATATATATTTAGTACCTCAAGTAATGTTCATGTATATTTAGTACCTCAAGTAATGTTCATATATATTTAGTACCTCAAGTAATGTTCATGTATATTTAGTTTCACACATAATATTCATGTATATTTAGTAGCACATACAATTTTTTTTTATTATTTGACGTCAAAAAGGCCTCCATCAAACAGGATCACCAGCAGCCATCTTTGTTTACACAGGGTTATATAGGAACATATTGTGGCAACTAATCCTCTGAAACTAATTGATGGATTTTCATGAAACTTTACAGGAATGTTACTCTTGTTACATAACTGACTGTTATTTGATAAATATTGCAAATAAAGTGCATTTACTCTGACAACCGTAAGGGCTGCTTAGACTTAGACATACCTCCTCCAAACATGGCCACAAAACACTTGTATTGTTTAATGATTAAAAAAACATTACCCCCTTCAAACATGACAAACATATGCAAATTCATGATACCGTTCCAAGACCTAGCTGTTCACATCTTCAGGAGAGCGTTTCATGGTCATGGACCTCTTGTTAATTTACAGAATATGTATATATGAATATTTGACCCTTAATTTATTTTGTGTCAGTGTATATCATTGAAACTGATTTTTGCATCAAGTGCAGTGTTATTTCATGATTTGTCCATTTATCTTAAATCTTACTTGCAGAGTGGGTCTCTCAGAAATGCCAGCTTGTTTCACATTAGTATTGACCACTTTTTATTGTAGTCAATTTATCAGGGGTAATTAAGGGGCTGCTACCTGGGTAGATTGTAACTTATCATGATTTTATCTCTGGCTCCGATCCGAGCTGATTTTGTACCTTGTGGGGGGGAAACTGAGTAGCAGGTTCTTGATGAGATGGTCAACTAGTTATATTCTAATTATTTTTTTCCATTATTCGACACGATATCGGCGTAAGACTAAGTGGTCGTAATTGTCCACTGTCTTGTCTATTTTGGGCGCTGAAGAAAGGATAATAGCGAGGATGTGCGCATATAAAATCGATTCAAGCTAACCAGTGGGCCTTATTGCCTACTGACCGTTCCAAGTCGGTAACCCTGTCTTCACCACCTTTCTGTTGTTTTTTTGTCTCTTTCATTATATTTTCAAGTCCTACGATGTCTTTGCGCTCGGACGCTGTGGTTTCTATAGGACCCTAGATCTCATTTTCATAAAGACTCCAGTGACGTTAGCTGTCTTCCATATTTCTGGTAATTTTCCTTCATCCGTGGATTTCTTAAAGAGATTTGTAAGGTGTGCAGTCAATGTATTCGCACATTCCTTGAGTAGTCTAGGGTGGAGGTTATCTGGTCCTTGTGAATTAGAAGATTTAGTTTCATTTACTAGTTTGCTGACAATTTCCTCTGTAATATTGTTGTTACTTAATCGAGAGGTAGTTGGTTTTTGTTCCAGTATTGGTATGATATCAATGTTTTCCTTAGTAAATACAGACACAAAGTGGTCGTTTAGTACTTCGGCTTTTTCTTTATCGTTCATTGTTATGTCGCCAGATGAAACGTTTGTGATATTCTATTTCATATATGTACTGTCCTGGTATAGCTCATCATCATTTCAGTAATTGCCTCCTCCTTCTTCTAGAGTATATTCGCAATCTGACGTGGACCACACATGAGTAGCAGAAAGGTTAAAAATATACGGTCCAAGATTAAAATCATCTTTGTACATTGGGTTAAAAAAATAAAAGCATTGTTCATCGTCTAGAACATCTGGGTGGCCATAACCGACCGGAATGATTCCAAGGTGGTCTGTTTACAGTCCTAATCGGTAGGTTGTTCCACAAGGTGATTGAGTTGTGGGAAGAAGCTATGCTGGTAGGTGGTGTTCCTGGCATGATCTGTCAGTACCTTTGGTGGTGGCCACGGGTGTTGGCAAGGTTTGGTGTCAGGTACTGAAGGGGGTTTATTCCACAAGGTGATTTAAGATCTTGTAGAGCATGGTGACCCTGGCTTTATCTCTCCTGGCCTTCGATGTTTCCCATCCCAGGTTCTGGAGCATGGATGTCACACTGCTGGTCCTGAAGTAGTCGTTATAGGCGATGCGAGCTGCTCTCCTTTGCACCATTTCCAGATGTTGATGCCGTTTCCAGAGTGGAGTGACCATACTGTAAGAGCGTATTCTAGGGTGGCCTGACGTATGTCTTGTAGGCTTGTGATTTGGTTTTAGTTGTAGCCGCGCTGATGTTTCTGCGTAGGAAAGCCATGGTGGACTTGCTTTCTTGGTAGTAGTGTCGTTGTGTGTGCTCCATGAGAGGTTGTTTGTGATTGTCACACCAAGGTATTTTACGCTGCTGGTGGATTTGAGGGTACTTCCATGCAGGGAATATTTGGTGACTAGTGGCGTTCTTTTCTTGATTATGTGTATAACTTCACATTTGTCTGGATTGAACGACATCTGCCATTGTCTTTCCCAATCTTGTAGGCTGTCAAGGTCGTCCTAAAGTGCTTTTGTGTCAGCATCACCTTTCTTCTTCTGTAGAGGAGCTGTCGTCAGCGAAAGGCCAGTTGTTGATGTTACTCTGCTTGGTAGGTATAAGTTGATATAGACCAGGAAGACTAGTGTGCCGAGGACTATACCTTGGGGTACGCCTGATTATACTGGGGATGTTGAGTATTTGGCACCTTCTAGAACAGCCTCTTGTGTTCCTCTATCCAATCGAGAATGTTTCCTCTGACTCCACAATATTCCAGTTTCAGTAGTAGCCTTTGGTGTGGGACCTTGTCAAAAGCCTTGGAGAAGTCTAATAGGATTGCGTCAATTTGCTGGTTGTCATCTAGGGCCTTCGAGTTTGTCTATGGTGATTAGGAGTTGTGTCTCACATGAGCGTCTTTTTCTGAATCCATTTGGGCGTCGGAAAGGATGTTGTATTTGTCAAGGTGTGATATGATGTGACTGTGTATGATGTGCTCTAGGAGTTTGCAGCTGATGGATGTGAGAAAGATGGGACGGTAGTTTGCAGCAGCTGATCTGTTCCCTTTCTTGAATACCGGGGAGACAAAGGCAGACTTCCAATCGGTTGGTATCTTGCCCTGGCTGATTGATAATTGGAAGAGCTCTGTCATCCCAGGGGCTAGTTCGTTCGCTGCTAGCTTGAGGAGTCTGGCTGGGATGAGGTCTGGTCCAGAAGCTTTATGTGGTTTAACGTTACTGAGAAGCTTCTTTACTCCATTGGTGCTTATTAGGATTTGGGGGACTGATGGTGTCTGGCTGGGATGAATTTTTTGGAAACTCAGTTGTGTCTTCTTCGGAAAACTGCTGGTTTAGGATGTCGGCTTTCATGGGGCTGTCACAGTAGTGAGACCATCTTTTTTAAGTGGGGCGACTCCAGAGTTGTCTCTCTTCCTAGATTTAATATAGTTCCAGTACATCTTGGGGTGTTCATGGTTCTCAGTCAACATATCTGAGATATGTTTGTCACGAGTGTCCCTGCAGATCTTCTGTGCCTGATTCTTGATGGTATTGTATTTGGCCCAGTCGCATGCATTCTGGGAACATTTGGCCTTGCGAAACCATCTTCGCTTCAGTCGGGTTATGCGTTGGACATCTCTACTAATCCATGGTTGGTTGAACCTTTGTCGAGATGGAATTTCATCATTTATGATGTGTTTTCAACCATCCTTCAGTAGTGTCCACACAGAGTTGATGTCTACTTTTACTTTAATGGCCGAGATGATTTCGTCTGATAGGGTAGTACATTTGTTCTTGATGCCCTCAATGTTTGCCCTGCCCCACATAAGAAGCTTCCTCTTTGTTGGTTTCTGGCGGACTGCGCGGATATTAGTGTCGACGAAGATAGCCTGGTGGTCGCTAATCCCAGGGATTGGCGTGCATCTGTTTACCAGTGAGGGCCTATTTGTGAAAAAGAGGTCGAGAATGTTGTTTTCACGGGTGGGAAAATCTACAATTTGAGTGAGGCCAATGTCGGATTAAAGGATGGTGAACTGCTTGTTTATTCACTTCCGGTATTGGTGACCTTTTACAGAGTTGCTCTTCTAAGCGTTATTTTTTAAGTACTTACACAGCGAATTCTACAACCAGCACCTACTCTTTTTCCGATACTGACTTTCTATTCCCCACAAAAGTTCTGGTATGGTTGAATTTCCCCCCTTCAATATTGAGCGCCGCAAAGCACGAGTCCCTCCATTTAAACTTTCATAAATTGTAAAAGTTATCTCCCTTAACACATTCTCCGCCATTTGCAATTACTTTGGCACTTTTTGTGACAAATTTTAAAGAAAACTATGTGGTTTCAATAGTGCGTCATTTAAGTAAGTTTTTGTTCTTTTATTAATAATAAAGCTATACAGTAGCGGATCCACACCGTCGGGTTAGAGGTGGTTGTGCTTGAATAAGTTAAACTAACCAAAAAGTGGCTGGCATGGCCCAGTGAAATTATAGCCAGGTGAACTTGAAACCGGAGGACCCAGGTTTAAGATTCAGCGATGCAACAAGATACAAGAGTATTTATTTTAAGTCGGTGAACATATAATATAGCAGCTAAAACAGAAAGTAGCAATGCAAAGGAATTTTTCAAATTAGAAAATATTGCCATATTGGGAAACTGGTCAGTATTTTCTAAATAGTATCATCAAAATAGTTCATTACGGGGGAAAAAATAAGTTAGCAAAAAAACAACTGTTTGTGTCCAACAATTGCCAAATGAATAAGCCTTTTTTCTAATTGTTCTGAAAAAAGCAACCTAGCTGATAACAATTGTTCTTCCCGAGCAATAACGTCATAAAGATGTTACACAGTAATGTGTCAAATGAATGTTTCTTTCCCATTTCCTTTTAATTGCTACTATTTCCAAAATTTAGTGTTAAACCTATCATTTTTGCTATGTAAACAAATGAATACTCGCATTAGATGGCCTGCACGTCTCAATGTGACGATGTCAAGATCATATTTGAACAATTCTGAAAACTGAGTAAATTAGTCTTAAAGAGCCGAAAGTTTTCTCTTGATGAATGATAACATGTGTATGAGTATTTAAAGTGTTTTTTCAGTAAAGAATTCATGAGAATTATTAGACGGAACAAGTTTCTAGTTTGAAATAAGACTGGAAAAAGATGAGCTTGTTTGTAGTACCGCACATGCGCATTGCCGCCACAAGACGAGAGTTACCATTTCTGAATGTTAGCAGGTGTTGAAAATCGCGCAAATACACCCTGAGTAAGTGATTTTTGTGAGATTAAATATAAAACAAATTGAAGACTCATTATTGAAGAACTTTATTTGTACATCAGGGCAAGAAAATTTGTTTCTGTTTTACTCGTCCTACGCAATATCTGAATGGCCAAATTGATAAATTGTTAAAGAAGTTATCTCAATTTCTACTCATCCTGCATCAATGAGCACTCGTCGTAGCGAGCGAACGAGTGGAATTTTCGTGCCCTGTACCTAAACTAGAGCGTAATCATCCGATTTAATACTGAACTTCCGAAAACCGCACTTCGTTTCCATTTGTTTTTCATCTACCAATAAATAATAAAGGCCATGAGGTCAATTACGTAATTTATGAGGTGTTTCCTTTCTATATATATTCAACATAAAAAGTTCCACTTTTTAGTGTCTTGGCACTTAAAAGGTGCTTAGTTTGACGTACCCAATTTCAGGTTGGGATATTCCTACATTCTACATTCTGAATATAGCTTACGCGGCGCCACCTATCAGGTTTTGCATTGCTACAGAAAGAGCAAGGGATTAAAATATATATACCATTATTTAAAACATATTTCATATATATCACATGTTATTTATAACATACAATCTGGGCTCTTATAATATTACCCCGATAAAATCATAATTAGACAAAGATAATCACATTCAAAAACAGGATTTACATTTAAAACAGTCTATTAAATCCTTTTAGAATTATTTAGTTTTTAGAATTTTGTGATTCTTGGTTTCAAGAAACTCATTCCTCAATGAGTGATGCAAACAATTTCTCTCAGCAATTAAAAGGCTCATTCATTTCTCAGAACACACTGAGTTTGCATCATAATAGCATGATGTGATGTCATAATAGCATGACGTGATGTCATAATACCAGAAAGTGATGTCATCATACCAAAAAGTGATGTCATGATAGAAGCAACCAAATGAAAATATGAATGAAGTATTCTGATTGGTTCAGTGATAAAAATTGGACCAATGAAACCGGTTAATTTAAAGCTCATTACATTCTCAGAACACACAGAGGTTTTACTGGAGGTTTGTGAAACCCAGAAACACAAAATTCTAATAAGGCCAAATAAAATTATACCTGTGTTTACTGTAACATTGCTGAAAAAAATAGGGTAGGTAGGTAGGCATTTTATTTTATTTTTTTATTTTATTTTTTGGCGAAGTTACATTTAAGGTGGCGATGAACTTTGATGAATGGGAAATTGTGGTATTTTAAAAACTACAATAGATAACAATATGAAATTGTGTATGTTTTATTTTTTCCCAAAAGGCCTGGCAACATCTGGCTCTTTTCCCAATCACTTGCAATTATTGCAAAGGGGTAAAACAGTTTATTTTTCGCAAGTCTGGGCAGCTGGACAGTGAGCACATGACTCAGCCTTGATCGCGTGAACATAATTATTTTTTCAATTTTTTTTATTTTTAGCTCTACTGGCCAACGGCCAGCAGAGCTTATGGGATGGTGTGTTGTCCGTCGTCCGTCGTCCGTCTGTCGTCTGTCGTCTGTCGTCTGTTAACTTTTCTTCAAACGACTTCTCCTCAGAAACCGCTTGGCTAATTTTGACCAAACTTCACCTGGATGATCCTTAGATGAATGCTTTTTAGATTTGTTAAAATTAGGTCAGCGCTACATCCAAGATGGCTGCCATTACCATATATGGTCGAAACCTTAAAAAATCTTCTTCTCCAGAACCGCTGGACAGATTTCAACAGTTATTCTTTTAAAATGATCGCCAACGCCCAGACTATCAAGTTTGTTCAAATAAAGTCCCCGGGGTCAAAAATGGCCGTGCCCCGGGGGTCCAAAGTTTGTATATTGAGGTTTTGCATGTTTTTCATATAGACATATAGGAAAAAACTTTAAAAAATCTTCTTCTCTGAAACCACAAGGCACAGAGCTCTCATATATTACATGTAGCATCAGCTTATGGTCCTCTACTAAGTTTGTTCAAATGGTGACCCTGGGGTCAAATTTGTCCCCGCCCCGGGGGTCACAGTTTTACATAGACTTATATAGGATTTTTTTTTAAAAAATCTTCTCGGAAACTACAAGAGCCAGAGGTTTGATATTTTGCATTTACTATAAGCTTATGGTCCTTTACCAAGTTTGTTCAAATGGTGACCCTCGGGTCACTTTTGGCCCCGCCCAAAGGTTCACATGTTTTACATAGGCATGTATAGGGAAAAACTTAAAAAATCTTCTTCTCTGAAACTGCAAGAGCCAGAGGTTTAATATTTTGCATTTGCTATAAGCTTGTGGTCCTCTATCAAGTTTGTTCAAATGGTGACCCAGGGGTCACATTTGGCCCCACCCCGGGGGTCACAGTTTTACATAGGCTTGTATAGGGAAAAACTGAAAAAAATCTTCTCTGGAACCACATGGCACAGAGCTCTCATGTAATACATGTAGCATCAGCTTATGCTCCTCTACTAAGTTTGTTCAAATGGTGACCCGGGGGTCAAATTTGTCCCCGCCCCGAGGGTCACAGTTTTACATAGACTTATATAGGATTTTTTTTTTTTAAATCTTCTTCTCGCCAACTACAGGAGTCAGAGGTTTGATATGTTACATTTATTATAAGCTTATGGTCCTTTACCCAGTTTGTTCAAATAGTGACAATAGTGACCCTGGGGTCACATTTGGTCCCGCCCCAAGGGTCACATGTTTTACATAGACATGTATAGGGAAAAACTTAAAAAATCTTCTTCTCTGAAACTGGAAGAGCCAGAGGTTTAATATTTTGGTGTTGCTATAAGCTTATGGTCCTTTACCTATTTTTTTTCAAATGGGGACCCTGGGGTCACATCTGGCCCTGCCCCGGGGATTCACAGTTTTACATAAATGCTTGTAGAGGGAAAAACTGAAGAAAAAAAATCTTCTCTGGAACTGCAAGAGCCAGAGGTTTAATATTTTGCATTTGCTAAAAGCTTATGGTCCTTTACCAAGTTTGTTCAAATGGTGACCCTGGGGTCACATTTGGCCCCGCCCCAAGGGTCACATGTTTTACATAGACATGTATAGGGAAAAACTTAAAAAATCTTCTTCTCTGAAACTGCAAGAGCCAGAGGTTTAATATTTTGCTGTTGCTATAAGCTTATGGTCCTTTACCTATTTTGTTCAAATGGGGACCCTGGGGTCACATCTGGCCCCGCCCCGGGGGTCACAGTTTTACATAAATGCTTGTATAGGGAAAAACTGAAAAAAATCTTCTTCTCTGGAACTGCAAGAGCCAGAGGTTTAATATTTTGCATTTGCTGTAAGTTTATGGTCCTTTACCAAGTTTGTTCAAATGGTAACCCTCGGGTCACATGTTTTACATAGACATGTATAGGGATTTTTTTTTTGAATTTTTTTTTTTTTGTTGAATTTTTTTTTGAATTTTTTTTTTTGGTAAATATTTTTTTTTTGAATTTTTTTTTTTTGAAATGTTTTTTTTTTAAAATATCTTCTTTTTCTTTTTTTTGAAATGTTTTGCAATTATTTTTTTTTTTGCAATTATTTTTTGAATTTTCTTTTCTTTTTTTTTGCATTTTTTTTTTTTTTTTTAGCTCTATGTTCGACCAGTCGGACCAGTAACAGAGGTGTTCTTGATTTAGTTAAACATGCTATATGTTGCCTCGTTAATACGGTTGGGCCTTCATTTTTCATCTGATCTTTACCAAACTTTACCAGATTCTTTAGTTATGGCCTTTGATTTAGTTAAAAAGCTGTTTTTTGCCCGAAACTTTCAAAAAAACGTAAATGGCAGTCACTCACTTCATTGATATTATAAGAGCCATGTTAGCCAGTAGAGCGTCCACAGGCCCTCTTGGGCCTCTTGTTATTTATTTTTTTCAATAAAAGAAAAAGGAGTCGGGGGTGTTTTTCAGAGGGTCGGTCAGGTTACAGTAAACTCAGGTATAATTTTATTTAGCCTAATAAAATATTTCTAAAATGATTTAATAAGACTGTTTTAAGCACATTTTAAGCACATTTAAGCATACAAACATTAAAATAATTATTCTAAGCACACATGCATAATACATAGAAAATGTAAACAATAGAGCATAAGTACATATACATTTACATATGGCACATCACTGTCATCTTAAACTAGAACATTTACTAAAGCTAAAAAAGCTCTCATTTAACATGTTTAAAACAATTTACAACCATAATAAAAGCACATTTAAAACACTTGTATTATTTTTATTCCGTATGTTAATAATATGTTAGGTATTAAAAACATAAAAAACGGAAAAAATAAGCATGCAACCACGTAAGCAATACATACACGTAAGCATAATGATAGACACTAATTAAAACAAGATATTTTAAGGCATAAGCATGCAGACGCATATAAGCAAAAATAAAATAACATAGCTCATCCAGGCCTTTTTCTACTATTCTCATGGGTCCGACTATCGGACCCGTTCCCAATGCCAAATATGGTTGTTTTTTCCCAATTCTGAAATAAAATTCCCCTTCCTTTTGTAAAAAAAAAAAAAATCTTGTTTTTTTACAAAGTCAGGTCAAATATACAAATGTTTACAAGGAAATACTATAAAAATGACAATATTTAAATCATGTATCATGTATTGAAACCAGGCAATTAAAACAACCTGATATTTATGTACAACTAACTTATGAAAATTCCCAATTTGAGGCGTAAAGCGATTAAATTTTTTCCCAATTCAGCAAAATTTACGGCTTAAATTTTCCCAATTTGTCCAGGGTCTTTTTCCCAAAATGGGCAGAAAAAGGCCTGTCATCAAACATAGCAGCACATTTATGAAAATCAAGAGACACAATAAGAAATGAGGGAATATTAAAACTCATATAATTCAGGGGTGGAAAAATTTGGAAAAACCACTCGCCCTGCAGGACTAGTGGAAGAAAAGCTACTCGCCCTTACCAATTTACCACTCGCCCTGCAGCATATAACCTGAACATTATTTTCACCACTATAGTAAGCTACATTAAGTACATTTGTGTACTCACAGACACTTTAGTAGCTGACAGGCAGTATGTGGATATTTTATTGTTATGCAAATAAAGAAAGCGCCATATTATCTAACAGCACATTTAATATTATGGTCTGCAACCTGTCCTCATACACTGTCACATCGTCGGGGAGTGGGCAAAAAAAATAAGCGCAGCGAAAAATTAACTTCTACAACAACAACAACAACATTCTGCTGAACTTTCTCTTCAGTATTTTGTCTCCATTGGATCAATAATAGACGCCAGAGCTAATTAACTTGTTGTTCAGCCATACCCATTCTGATTCGCCGACACTCAGGCCGAATCCGCTTGCAGTCGCTGATGCAGACTTTCCGAACAGCGACCTGATATCTGCTTGTTTACCCGCCATGTTTACCGTGTCGATATAAAAAAACAACAGTCTGACTGGTTAGCGATATATTGCATCACACTCCAGTTGATTTAAGCGTGAATTGAATCACAGTCTATATGACGTGTGGGTTACCTGGTAACAAACACCTGTTAATCTGGGTCCTGCAAACGACAATACGGAACAAAATTACGCGTCAGAAATGATCCAGATTTGAAATCTTGCAAATATTGCAACATCATGTTTGAACGATAGTTTAACTTAATTTTTATAGTGCAAAAAGTCACTCGTCCTGTCGGAAGACCTGACGCCAAATGTTACTCGTCCGCAGGCAGCTTGCACTCGCCAATGCGAGCGGGGGAGTGGAATTTTACACCCCTGAATTAATTCTGTAGTTATATATATATACCAACACAAAAACAAAAAAAAGAACAAGCAAGCAAGCTCATATTTATCCCATTGTTGGCCAACGTACAAGCTAGACCATCATGAGACAACATATGAGTTTTAAGAGCAAAACAGAGGAAAACAAAGCAGCAATTAGGCACACATGGCACACTTATATTTAGTTAGTCACTGAGTTTAGTCTGTGTGCAGTTGGACAAGACACTTTACTTAAGCCTCGTCCACCGGATGGGGATGTAAACCAGGCTGTCCGATGAATCGACGTTTATAAAAGAACCGTAGGAATCTGTTTGATAGGAAGAGTAGGGCAGAATGTCGTCTGATTCGGATCATGCATTCTGGCATTACCAGTTCTCGTTGGTCTAAGCAATCGCAGGTACAAAATGAACAGAAACACGCGTCTTACCTATCTCAATTTTCCCCCAACTGTAATACATTAAACACAGGTATTATTTTATTTGGCCTGATAAAGGGTAGTAACCAATTTGATATTTCAGCTAATTTTAGTTAATGTATATGAGCAAATTGGCTTCCATATAATTTTTTCTAAACAAGCTCTTCAGCAAGCACTGACTGTTTTATTTTTAGTAACTTGATACACTTTTAGTTGACATATCAGTTTTTTTTTAACCTATTTAAGTGGGCCGAAATTCAGCCTCTTCCCAATTGCAAAAAAATCTCTTTTTTTCCCAATTCTTGGGTAAAAATTCCCAGTCTTAATAAAAGTGACAGACTTTACATAGTTTCCATGTTAAAATAAATAAATTCTGGAAACTGATTGATATTATACATAAAACAAACGTTTTAATGAAAATTTTCCCTTAAAAAAAAAACATTCCCTAAACAGGGAAAATAACACTATTTTTTCCCAATTTGGACAGTCGCATGCTTCTTTTTCCAGAATCAGCAGGCCTAGGCCTTTTCTCATTTTTCTTGAAATAAGCCCTTCACAGTCCGTCTTCTAAAACGACGATTATAACTCAGTTTATAACAATTTAATCAAAGGTCGAATAGTTGACTTAGTGAAAATTTGACAAAATAGGTATGTAAGATTTGAAAATAATAACTTAGCTTTATTCTGAATTTTGTTTTGGTTTTAGATCTTTAAATAAACACCTTCTGATTGTCTGTCAATGCGCTTCATAGACTCAGAGAACCACGCAAAATTAATTATACCTCAAGATTATAGGTACCTCGAGAACAGGATACTTGAGGATACAATTTGGACCAGATTTTAAGACTGATTCAGACCAGATTTTATAGATTATGCCATAGAAGGAAATTGATTACCTTTTGCATATTTATAATACTAATAGTGTGTCATCTTCAATTATTTTATTAAGGGAAATGTAGTGACACAACCAAACAAGTTCTGTTATTGAGAGTTCTGAAAAACTTGGGAAAGGGTGAAAGAATTATCGAAATCGGATGATAAACAAAAAAGATATGACCATTTGAATTACCTATTAAATGTTTTAATTTTACAATATGCACACCTTTTTTAAACCGAAATTAATGTTTTGATTTTCATGCCCCAGCCAACCCCTTTTTCGCTTCTAGGAGAAGGGATTGGAAACCCCTTTTTCGCTTCTAGGAGAAGGGATTGGATGGGGTAGTTAATACTTGGACCACGTAATGTTATCTGGTTTCATTGGTCCAATTTTTGACACTGAACCGATCAAAATGCTTCAGTCGTATTTTCATTTGGTTCTTTCTATCATGACATCACTTTCTGGTATTATGACATCATATCCTGGTATTTTGACATCACGTCATGCCATTATGATGCAACACGGTGTGTTCTGAGAACTGACTGAGCAAGAAACAGATTAAGAATGTATCTCTCAATGAGTAATGAGTTTCTTGAAACCTAGAATTGTAAAATTCTAAAGATAGAATAAATCTAAAATGATTTAATAGACTGTTAAACAAGTATCTTTAATGCAAACAAATCACTGTAAATGAATGTAAAATCCTTTACTGGTCACATAAAGCATTATGCCATTAAAAGTTGCATATTTTCCATACAGTTTGCTGTAATTTCCCCCTAAATCAGTAATTTTTGATATTTATAAATATTCCATATTACTAGTATGGTCATTTAGAACTGTGTCATAGCTCTCAAAATGGCGACTTCCATAATCTTCAAATGGTCATATCTTCTGTGTTTGTCATCCCATCTTGATCATTATTCCACCCTTTTCCAAGTTTTTTAGAACTCAATTTAATAAAGATTGTTTGGCTGTCTTGCTACAGTCACTTTTACTATTCAAAACAGTCTATTAAATCATTTTAGAATTATTTTTTTGTTTAGAATTTGGTGTATCAGAAAGTCAAGACTTATTACTCGATGAGTTAATTCCTCTCCTGTGTCATTAGAAATTCAGGGACGAATTTCAGTCTGGTGGGGCTGTATGTAACCGGGTACAGGTGTATGGTGAATAATCGATTCCTAACTGAATGTCCTCGATAGCTCAGTGGTTAGAGCGCTGGTACAGTAAAGCAGAGACCCTGGGTTGGAGTCCGGTTGAGGAATGATTTTTTCACCACCTGTTATACTTTCATTATCATAAATTTATATGCTAGACACGGGACTAATTTACTATGTTTACTACTGTGTATTAAGTTGATGTAAATGCTTGGATTTGATATAAGAGTTAAAATAAATAAAACTCGTGACATTAACCTTACCCAATCCTTACTATTCTAATACAAATGATATGGTCCAAATCGGCCAGTAAACTTGATCTGAATCAGCCTGGACGCAGTCCGAATAAGCCTGACCATGGTCCAAATCACCCAGGTACCATAGGGCAGGTTCCGGATTCCTGAGTACCGTATACTACCCCTATCTCTGGAGCAGCTCTAAATAACTCATGTTTTGACGAGCGACTCAGCCATTTAACAACATTCAATGTCAGTGTTTTTTTTTGGCTGTTTTTATAGCCGAAATTCGGTCATATTCCCAATGCCAAAACATACCTTTTTTTCCAAATTAAGAGGAAAAAATTCCCAATTTAAAAAAAAAAAAAAATTAAATTTTTTTTTTTTTTTTTTTTTAGTGTCCCAATCCAATGATTGGGGTTCAAAAGCTTATAAATGCTTCTGTTTATCTTGGTGTACAAAAAACAGTATTAAAGATATAATTATGAAAGGAAAGCTTTACTTTATATTTTTCCGAATTTTATTAAAAATCGCGCTACAATTCCCAATTTTATGAAAAATCGCGCTAAAATTCCCAATTCCAACGCCATGGGCTATGTTCCCAAAATAGAGAAAAAAAACACTGAATGTATTAGTCAGCCAGAAAATAGTCAAACAGTACCGCCTTTCCTTCGAAAATGTTTTGCAAAAATAAAAAAATAAAATTTGTGTTTGCAAACAGATTAGATTTTCCTAATTTAAATATATCACTTGGATGATTATCAAGGGAGGACTTGGAGAATTCTACCACAACACACCCTAAAATCTGACAGGCATAATATACTTTTTAAACCTATGCTTGTCGAATAATGTTAGGGGGAACATCTCTGGTCCACCTTTGTTTTATCCTTGGATTTAACAACTTAAATATTCCAAAAAACACACCAGCGCTGTATAGGAAACAATGGCAGTAGATATATAGATATACATACCGCTACACTCTCCTTCATTTATTATATGCAGCCCATATCTGTGGAAGCTAGTTTACGGGCTTGAATTGCTGAGTAACGCAATAACGCAAATGTTCAGCAAGATCTTTGACATGCACAGGGTATTGCTGTCCCTGCACACTGGACCAACAACTTTACATACCCTCCGAAGGATGGCACACTGCCACACTACCTTGCCCAAGTAAGGTACAGCAGGAGTTCTTTCGAAAATTCCGAGAGTGACAGTTAATTCCGAGAGTGACAGTTAATTACGAAAGTGACAGTTAATTCCGAGAGTGACAGTTAATTCCGAAAGTGATAGTCAATTTTAAATGTTTAGGAGAAAGTCAGATTATTCATTTCGGAAAAATTATAGAGCAGCGATGCCTGTAAGAATGGAGAAATCAAGACCCTGAAGTAAAAAACTAAAAGTATTTTAAAAGGATTTTTTTCCGTAAATAGTTCACATTTTGTAGTTAATGTTCTCCATCTAACAGGCAACATGGATCAAACCTCAATATATAGATCCGCAATATAATTATATAAAGACAAAAAAAAAAAAATGTGATGGTACAGACATTTTGAAAATAATCAAATGCTTGATTATCGTAATATTGTGATAGGAGTAATTTTGAAATTGGACACATTTTCATACATATTTTTTTAGCTCTACTGATCAGAGATCAGCAGAGCTTATGCCGTGGTGCGGCGTCCGTCGTCCGTCTGTCCGTCTGTCTGTCCGTAAACTTTTTTTTGTAGCGACTTCTCCTCTGAAACTACTGAATGGATTTTCATGAAACTTTACAGAAATGTTGCCCATGAAGTCTAGTTGATCCTAGCAAAAATTCAGGTTGATGTGAAATCCAAGATGGCCACCAGATCTAAAAATAGGTTTTTAAAAAACAAGTTTGTAGCGACTTCTTCATGAAAACTATAAGTGATATTGATATGGGACTTTTTCTAAAATGATCAGCATGACATGATGTTGGTCCTTGTCGAAAATCGTTTTGATTCGACGTTAAACATGGCTGCCAGTGGCCATCTTTGTTTACATAGAGTTATATAATGAAAACTTGTAGCGACTACTCTTCTGAAACTACTTGACGGATTTTCATGAAACTTCACAGGAATGTTGCTCTTAATGTCTAATTGATCCTAGCAAAATTTCAGGTCGGCCGGAAATTCAAGATGGCCGCCACGGCTAAAAATAAATTTTCAAAATACAAGTTTGTAGCGACTACTTCTTGAAAACTATAAGTGATATTGATATGGGACTTTTTCTCAAATGATCAGCATGACATGATGTTGGTCCTTGTCAAAAATCGTTTTGATTCAACGTTAAACATGGCTGCCAGCGGCCATCTTTGTTTACATACAGTTATATAGTAAAAACTTGTAGCGACTACTCCTTTGAAACTACTTGACAGATTTTCATGAAACTTTACAGGAATGTTGCTCTTAATGTCTAATTGGTCCTTGCAAAATTTCAGATCGGCCAGAAATTCAAGATGGCCGCCACAGCTAAAAATAGATTTTTAAAAAAGAAGTTTGTAGCGACTACGTCTTGAAAACTATAAGTGATATTGATATGGGACTTTTTGGAAAATGATCAGCATGACATGATGGTTATCAGAGCCAAACATTATTTTGATTTGACGTTAAACATGGCTGCCAGTGGCCATCTTTGTTTACATAGAGTTATATGATGAGAACTTGTAGCGACTACTCCTTTGAAACTACTTGACGGATTTTCATGAAACTTCACAGGAATGTTGCTCTTGATGTCTAATTGATCCTAGCAAAATTTCAGGTCGCCCGGAAATTCAAGATGGCTGCCATGGCTAAAAATAGATTTTCAAAATACAAGTTTGAAGCGACTACTACTTGAAAACTATAAGTGATATTGATATTGGACTTTTTGTAAAATGATCAGCATGACATGATGTTGGTCCTTGTCAAAAATTGTTTTGATTCAACGTTAAACATGGCTGCCAGTGGCCATCTTTGTTTACATACAGTTATATAGTAAAAACTTGTAGCGACTAATCCTTTGAAACTACTTGGCAGATTTTCATGAAACTTTACAGGAATGTTGCTCTTAATGTTTAATTGATCCTAGCAAAATTTCAGATCGGCCAGAAATTCAAGATGGCCGCCGCAGCTAAAATTAGATTTTTAGCTCTACTGATCAGAGATCAGCAGAGCTTATGCCGTGGTGCGGCGTCCGTCGTCCGTCCGTCTGTCTGTCCGTCCGTCTGTCCGTCCGTTAACTTTTATTTGTAGCGACTACTTCTCTGAAACTACTGGATGGATATTCATAAAACTTTACAGAAATGTTGCCCATGAAGTCTAGTTGATCCTAGCAAAAATTCATGTTGATGTGAAATCCAAGATGGCCGCCAAAGCTAAAAATAGATTTTTTAAATTCAAGATTGTAGCGACTACTTCTTGAAAACTATAAGTGATATTGATATGGGACTTTTTCTAAAATGATCAGAATGACATGATGTTGATCCTAGTCAAAAATCGTTTTGATTCAACGTTAAACATGGCTGCCAGCGGCCATCTTTGTTTACATAGAGTTTTATAGTAAAAACTTGTAGCGACTACTCCTCTGAAACTACTTTGCGGATTGTCATGAAACGTTACAGGAATGTTGCTCTTGATGTCTAATTGATCCTAGAAAAATTTCAGGTCGGCCGGAAATTCAAGATGGCCGTCACAGCTAAAAATAGATTTTTAAAAAATAAGTTTGTAGCGACTACTTCTTGAAAACTATAAGTGATATTGATATGGGACTTTTTCTAAAATGATCAGCATGACATGATGTAGATCCTTGTGGAAAATTATTTTGATTCGACGTTAAACATGGCTGCCAGTGGCCATCTTTGGTTACATAGAGTTATATAGTAAAAACTTGTAGCGACTACTCCTCTGAAACTACTTGACGGATGTTCATGAAACTTCACAGGAATGTTGCTCTTGATGTCTAGTTGATCCTAGAAAAATTTCAGGTCGGCCCGAAATTCAAGATGGCCACCACAGCTAAAAATAGATTTAAAATAAATAAGTTTGTAGCGACTACTTCTTGAAAACAAGAAGAGATATTGATATGGGACTTTTTCTAAAATGATCAGTATGACATGATGATGGTCCTTGTCGAAAATCGTTTTGATTTGACGTTAAACATGGCTGCCAGCGGCCATCTTTGTTTACATAGAGTTATATAATGAAAACTTGTAGCGACTACTTCTCTGAAACTACTTGACGGATTTTCATGAAACTTCACAGGAATGTTGGTCTTAATGTCTAATTGATCCTAGCAAAATTTCAGGTCGGCCGGAAATTCAAGATGGCCGCCACGGTTAAAAATAGATTTTCAAAAAACAAGTCTGTAGCGACTACTTCCTGAAATCAAAATCAATCAGTAGAGCTTCAAGGTCATTGACCTCTTGTTTAAAAAAGAAGTTTGTAGCGACTACTTCCTGAAATCAAAATCAATCAGTAGAGCTTCAAGGTCATTGACCTCTTGTTAATGCTTTCCATGGTTACTTTAATTGTTGATATCTCTGTCTTTTGCAGGAGACCTTGTGGGGGAAAGGGAGACCTAGGCTAGATAGCAACCTCAAACCTTCAGATAGAATGACATTGCATTTGTGGACAATTCACAGTTTTTCATAACAATATCAACAACCTGCAAATAACTGCATTCATCTGTAAAGAAATCACAATGGAAGACAACACGTCCAATTCCAAGGAAACAAGTTTCAGACAGTCAGACAATTTTGTCCCTGGCCAGAGTTCCTCGTATAATGACAGGGCAGTTAGACGATACATTCAATCCCAGTCCATTTCAGCACACCCTGATATTGAACCCAGAAGCTATGTCAACCAAAGACATGTACCTGTTGATCCACAGGAATTACATGCTGGTTTGGAGGGGCAGCATCTACAGAGGCAGTTATCTGGGCTTTCAGACACCAGTGGTGCATCTCTTGCTTATCTACAACAAGCTCCCTTTAACATGCTAGACATCAACTACAGATATAACTACCTTGGAATGCCCAATAAACTACCCGTAGGTGCTTATCCAATGTTTACCAACAGTGAAATCCAGAACTCACCAAAGACAGTTTATCCAACTAGAAAGTTATCTGAAGGTCAAGGTTCTCATGTTCATCAGACTTCAGTCGTATCCCCTTCAGCATCTGAACAGGATCAGTCAAAGGTACCATACAAGGGTTTCCATCTACATCATGACAACATTGCTTCTAGTGGTGTAAAAACTGTAGATGAGCTTATTAAAAAGGCTATGCAAGGATACAACAGTAATGAAGGCCAGCATCAGATCCATTCCAGTATCACCCCGCCACTGCCTCTGATTGGTACCCCAAATATTACCAACATGGTTGACAATAGTGGAAATCCAAAATCAGTTTTATCTTCACAAACCCTGTCAGCCGAGCATGTGTGTGAGGAGGTGGCACTTGCATCAGAAGGTGGCCTTTATAAGTGTGGTGGATGCACAAAGGAGTTCAAGACCATTTGCCAACTTCATGATCATTTGCGGAGTCATGACTCGGGAGGTTCTTATTATTACAGTCATTTAACAATGACTGCCTTCCCCAAGTTTGATACCATGTGCAAAGAAACACAAACCGTTAAAGAAGAAGAAACTGTGCAGTTACCAATTAAAAGAAAAACACACAACTTAAAGAAGAAATGTGCTGGTGTAGAGGTTAATGTTTCTGGAGATGATGTTAATATAAAATCTGAACGTGCCGAAAGTGTTCTGGGTTCATTTTCCAAAAATGATTTGAAAGGTAAAGATTCAGAGCAAGAAAATTATGTCCAGGGAAATGTTATGTCAAGCTCTGGAGCTCCAACAAATATAAAAGATGAAAATGAGGTGACGGAATATAATGAAATGGATGCCAGGGTTTATGACAGTATAGCCGAAAATGATTGTGATACCGATGGATATGATGTTGAGGCTGATTTTACTGGGTTGGTTATGACAAATTTAGCTTTAGCAAAGAAAAAAAGAAAGAAAAAGAATGTTCATCGAAGGGGATTAAAGGACAGCATGACATCCATAGGATGGAAAACACTGAGGAAGGTGAAAAGTAAATTTAAGATTACTGATGGAAACAAAACAAAGAAAAAGAAGCAGATAAAAGTAAAAATCGAGAAGAAATGCAGGTGTGACATTTGTGATAAAGGGTATGCCACAAAGGCGGCATTGAACTTCCACAGGGTGAAGGCACATGATGAAATATCCATGTCAAGGCCAAAGGAGTGCAGATGGTGCGGAGACATCTTTCCAAGCTCAAAACATTTAGTGACTCATTTGAAAACCTGCGACAAAAACGATAATCGAAAATGCTTCGTTTGTGACCAACAATTTCCAGGACGCCCAGAGATGATGGAACATTTGGTCACTCACAGAAATTCAGATGACTTGACATGTAAAATCTGCTTTAAAGTTTTTAACTGTGAGATTTCCATGCGGACCCACATTAAACGCCACACGCAGCCCAAGAATATCCAGTGTGACAAATGCGGTAAAGCCTTCTATTACCGAAACTTGTTGAACAAACACTTGATCTACTGCAATGACGAGAAACCGGTGGAGTGCTCGAAATGTCATCTAAAGTTCAAGACGAAGGAGGCGCTGAAACATCACTCGAGCGTACATACAGATGAGAAGCCTTATGTCTGCCATATCTGTGGCTACGCAGGTGAGTGTGGCTTAGTAATGCATTTAAGATTTCCTGACTGAATACAGGTCGGCATAGTAATGCATTAAATATAAATATACTGACTGGTTACAGGTTGGCATAGTTACTGAATGGTTATTTGTGCATTAAAGATAAATATACAGACTGGTTACAGGTTGGCATAGTAATGCATTAAATATAAATATACTGACTGGTTACAGGTTGGCATAGTAATGCATTAAAGATAAATATACTGACTGGTTACAGGTTGGCATAGCTGACTGGTTACAGGTTGGCACAGTAATGCATTAAAGATAAATATACAGATTGGTTACTGGTTGGCATAGTAATACATTAAATATAAATATACTGACTGGTTACAGGTTGGCATAGTAATGCATTAAAGATAAATATACTGACTGGTTACAGGTTGGCATATCTGACTGGTTACAGGTTGGCACAGTAATGCATTAAAGATAAATATACAGATTGGTTACAAGTTGGCATAGTAATACATTAAATATAAATATACTGACTGGTTACAGGTTGGCATAGTAATGCATTAAAGATAAATATACAGATTGATTACAGGTTGGCATAGTAATACATTAAATATAAATATACTGACTGGTTACAGGTTGGCATAGTAATGCATTAAAGATAAATATACAGATTGGTTACAGGTTGGCATAGTAATACATTAAATATAAATACACTGACTGGTTACATGACTGGTTACAGGTCAGTACAGTAATGCATTAAAGTTAAATATACTGACTGGTTATAGGTCGGTACAGTAATGCATTAACGTTAAATATACTGACTGGTTACATGTTGGCATGGTAATGCATTAAAGATAAATATACTGACTGGATACATGTCGGCATGGTAATGCATTAAAGATAAATATACTGACTGGTTACATGTCGGCATAGTAATGCATTACAGATAAATATACTGACTGGTTACATGTCAGCATGGTAATGCATTCGTGATAAATATACTGACTGGTTACATGTCGGTATGGTAATGCATTATTGATAAATATACTGACTGGTTACAGGTTGGCATAGTAATGCATTAAATATAAATATACTGACTGGTTACAGGTTGGCATAGTAATACATTAAATATAAATATACTGACTGGTTCCAGGTTGACATAGTTACTGACTGGTTATTTGTGCATTAAAGATAAATATACAGACTGGTTACATGTCGGCATGGTAATGAATTAAAGATAAATATACTGACTGGTTACAGGTTGGTACAGTAATGCATTAAAGATAAATATACTGACTAGTTACAGGTCGGCATGGTAATGCATTAAAGATAAATATACTGACTGGTTCCAGGTTGGCATAGTTACTGACTGGTTATTTGTGCATTAAAGTTAAATATACAGACTGGTTACATGTCAGCATGGTAATGCTTAATGATAAATATACTGACTGGTTACAGGTCAGTACAGTAATGCATTAAAGTTAAATATACTGACTGGTTATAGGTCGGTACAGTAATGCATTAAAGTTAAATATACTGACTGGTTACATGTTGGCATGGTAATGCATTAAAGATAAATATACTGACTGGATACATGTCGGCATGGTAATGCATTAAAGATAAATATACTGACTGGTTACATGTCGGCATAGTAATGCATTAAAGATAAATATACAGACTGGTTTCATGTCGGCATGGTAATGCATTAAAGTTAAATATACTGACTGGTTACATGTCAGCATGGTAATGCATTCGTGATAAATATACTGACTGGTTACATGTCGGTATGGTAATGCATTATTGATAAATATACTGACTGGTTACAGGTTGGCATAGTAATGCATTAAATATAAATATACTGACTGGTTACAGGTTGGCATAGTAATACATTAAATATAAATATACAGACTGGTTCCAGGTTGACATAGTTACTGACTGGTTATTTGTGCATTAAAGATAAATATACAGACTGGTTACATGTCGGCATAGTAATGCATTAAATATAAATATACTGACTGGTTACAGGTTGGCATAGTAATACATTAAATATAAATATACTGACTGGTTCCAGGTTGACATAGTTACTGACTGGTTATTTGTGCATTAAAGATAAATATACAGACTGGTTACATGTCGGCATGGTAATGCATTAAAGATAAATATACTGACTGGTTACAGGTTGGTACAGTAATGCATTAAAGATAAATATACTGACTAGTTACAGGTCGGCATGGTAATGCATTAAAGATAAATATACTGACTGGTTACTTGTCGGCATGGTAATGCATTACAGATAAATATACTGACTTGTTACAGGTTGGTATTGTTATTCATTAAAGATAAATATACTGACCAGCTGACTGGTTACAGGTTGGTATTGTTATTCATTAAAAATAAACTGACTTGTTACAGGTTGGTATTGTTATTCATTAAAAATAAATATACTGACTTGTTACAGATTGGTCATTAAAGATAAATATACTGACTGGTTACAGGTTGGTATTGTTATTCATTAAATATAAATATACTGACTTGTTACAGGTTGGTATTGTTATTCATTAAAGATAAATATACTGACTTGTTACAGTTTGGTATTGTTATTCATTAAAAATAAATATACTGACTTGTTACAGGTTGGTATTGTTATTCATTAAAGATAAAAATACTGACTGGTTACAGGTTGGTATTGTTATTCATTAAATATAAATATACTGACTGGTTACAGGTTGGTATTGTTATTCATTCAAGATAAATATACTGACTTGTTACAGGTTGGTATTGTTATTCATTAAATATAAATATACTGACTGGTTACAGGTTGGTATTGTTATTCATTCAAGATAAATATACTGACTTGTTACAGGTTGGTATTGTTATTCATTCAAGATAAATATACTGACTTGTTACAGGTTGGTATTGTTATTCATTAAAGATAAAAATACTGACTGGTTACAGGTTGGTATTGTTATTCATTAAATATAAATATACTGACTGGTTACAGGTTGGTATTGTTATTCATTCAAGATAAATATACTGACTGGTTACAGGTTGGTATTGTTATTCATTAAAGATAAATATACTGACTTGTTACAGGTTGGTATTGTTATTCATTAAAGATAAATATACTGACTTGTTACAGGTTGGTATTGTTATTCATTAAAGATAAATATACTGACTGGTTACAGGTTGGTATTGTTATTCATTAAAGATAAATATACTGACTTGTTACAGGTTGGTATTGTTATTCATTAAAGATAAATATACTGACTGGTTACAGGTTGGTATTGTTATTCATTAAAGATAAATATACTGACTGGTTACAGGTTGGTATTGTTATTCATTAAATATAAATATACTGACTTGTTACAGGTTGGTAATGTTATTCATTAAAAATAAATATACTGACTTGTTACAGGTTGGTATTGTTATTCATTAAAGATAAATATACTGACTGGTTACAGGTTGGTATTGTTATTCATTAAATATAAATATACTGACTTGTTACAGGTTGGTAATGTTATTCATTAAAAATAAATATACTGACTTGTTACAGGTTGGTATTGTTATTCATTAAAAATAAATATACTGACTGGTTACAGGTTGGTATTGTTATTCATTAAAAATAAATATACTGACTTGTTACATGTTGGTATTGTTATTCATTAAATATAAATATACTGACTTGTGACAGGTTGGTATTGTTATTCATATACCATGTATACTGACTTGTGACAGGTTGGTATTGTTATTCATTAAATATAAATATACGGACT
Organism: Cyrtodaria siliqua; assembly: GCA_037043455.1. NCBI lineage: Eukaryota > Metazoa > Mollusca > Bivalvia > Adapedonta > Hiatellidae > Cyrtodaria > Cyrtodaria siliqua. The sequence continues at coordinate 255,028 of JAWPHD010000937.1, forward strand.
TGTTACAGGTTGGTATTGTTATTCATTAAAGATAAATATAGTTTTTTTTAAAGACCTTGAAATGTTCAAAGATGACAAATTAGACAAACAAATTGCAATAAGCAACTCTGAACAGTATGTTCTCTATAAAAGATGATTTTATTGATCTTATTTTCTATCGTAAAGTTGATGAATATTCAGGATAAAGTTCAGACTTACATGGTAGCCTGTTTGTGTGAAGGCTAATACAACAACTAGAGGTGGGCCAATAACTCTGAGAATCTAGATTTACTGTCAATAATCTATCGATTATTGCTCAGTCATTTAAGTTTATTGTTAGTCTAAGTTTCTCAGATGTTAATCTAACTTGATGAAGCATAAACTTACACATTCTGTTGAAAACCTATTGATTCTAAACTATGGTCAATGACTTGAAGTATAGTGACTAAATTATTTAAACAGTCGATAACATGTTGAATACTTAGATATTTACCTGAAAGTATAATACACCTAGTTGTGAGTGATAAAATTAGTTAATCAATTACAAATCTTATTTTCTTGACTGAACATCTCAGTTTTTAGTGTTACTGGCCGAATGCATGAGTTGTCCATCCAACCGTTAACTTTTTCTTGATGGCACTCTAGCCCCTCCAATTTTCATCCAATCTTAACCAAACTTACACAATAGTTATACATCTATAAGATCTCTGACAAGTTATTGAACCAGCCAGATGTAGTTATCTGCTCTTGAATTGGTAAAAATGCATAATTTTGCCTTTTGGGCACTCTAAACCCCAAACTTACACAGCACTGTAGTTATTTATCCATAAGATCTCGGACGAGTTCTGAACCAGCCAGATTTGATTGCTAATACATGTAGTTGCTTTATCTGCCTTTGAATTGGCAAAAATGCATCATTTTGCTTTGTCGGCACTCAACGCTAGCCCCTCCATATTTTATCCGATCTTACCAAACTTACGCAGTAGTTATATTACCATAACATATCAAACCAGCCAGATTCAGTCCATAACAGCTGAGTTATGGCCCTTGAATTATTGAAAAATATTCATAAATTGGCTTTGTTACTGTAACTTTAATTAATTTTTCATCTGATTTTAAGCAAACTTTCACAGAATATATATTATATAATTAGATCTTGGACAAGTATCTGATGGTATTAAGTGAGTTATCTGCCCTTGAATTAGCAAGAATGTCATAAGTTAGCCTTGTTATTCTTGATTTTATACTTACTAATTTTAGTTATATAACATGTTTTTAAAAAAAATTCCAAGAAATTATATAAATTAACATTATTTCAGGTAAAAAGTTGATGTATCTGAAGCGTCACATCCGTTCCCACACCGGGGAGAGACCCTATGCCTGTAAGGTGTGTGACATGAGGTTCTCCGCCTTGAACGGTCTCAACAGACACAACAAGGTACATACCAACACTAAGCCCTGCGTTTGCACTTTCTGCGGCAAGTCGTTCACGAATAATTGGAACCTGAAGACGCACGAGAGACAACATACTGGTGACACACCCTACAAGTGTGAGCAATGTGGCATGGGCTTCAAACAGAACGTTCTTGTGAAACTACACATGAAGTCCCACCATCCATATTTGTGATTTGTGGGCATCAAACAGAATGTTCCAATGAAACTATACATGAAATCCCACCATCCATATTGTGATTTGTGGACATCAAACAGAAGGTTCTTGTAAAACTACACATGAAATCGCACCATCCATATTTGTGATTTGTGGGCTTCAAACAGAAATTGCATGTCACACCAGGGCTTTTTTTCCTTCATAAACAGAGGCTAATATACAACCCCTTCCCCTAGGGAAATAACCTATTTTTTCCCCCTCTTTCGCTTCGAAATTCCCCTAATCAAGGATAAAAAAAAGAAGAAATATTTCCCCCTCTTACTTTCTTAATATTGTTATGTCTTGGATACATGTTTAGAAGAAATTTTATCTAAAATGTATTTTTTTCACCTTTTTCTGAAAAAAAATGCACCAAAAGCATGACCCACTTGGCATAGATTGGCCCTTAGCATGTATTAGCAAATCATTTTGCACACCATGTTTGCATCTTTGCACACCCAAGTCTTCAATTTCTGTCAAATACACTGTTCCTCCTATATCTCGAAATTGCACTATCTTTCCCCATTTATCTCGAAAACCATTCTCTTTTTCCCCCTATTGAAGGGCCAGGGCCTCTTCCCCTATTCCCGAAAAAAAGCCCTGCACACATCTGTGGTTCAAGGATCCAAACAGAATGTTCTCTTGAAAATGCATGCGAGTAAATGGGCTTGAAACATGTAACTGCATGTGGAGTCACACCAATTGGGAGTAGAATTTTACTCAGAAACGTATCCTTTCTTTAATTCGGCACGAATGTTTTGCTGATTTTTCATGCGTCTGTGTAAGTTTTACCGATAATGCTGGGACGACTTCTGGTTACTCATTACCACGTGTTTTTGTGCCCGCTATGGGTTTTTAATGGGAGTTTTAGTACAAAATGTCACACTTTACACTATCCCTAAATAATTCTACATTTTCAGGAAAATAACGCTAATGAAATAATTACATAAAATGATGAATTATGCTTAAAATATCAAAAAATGAAAATACTTTATTAAATGTTTTTTTGAGATGGTAATTTTATAATTTAATTCAAATGGCGGCAGGTAGGCAATAACAAATACAAATATTTCAATAGGCTCATTTAATTGAATTGAATGTTGTTTAACGGCTCATCAACACAGTTATTTAGTGCCGCCCCGGAAAGAGGGGAAGGATACATAGGAATCCGGGAACTGTGCCCTACTCTTATTATCAAATAGATTCCTATGGTTCTTTAACGTGCTCGGAGGATAGACCGATATCGCCCGGTTTAAATACTTTGTTCTTAAACTACGAATCAAGGTTTAATTTAAATGGACCCAGTACGGATGTCTTGAAGGATCAAGCATTAAAATAATCACCATGGTTTTATTACTCCAGTATCATTTTGACTACAAAGCAGCTTGGAGGTAATTAAAATTTTAGTTTTCGATTGGTCTTCTATGCTATTTTTAAATATATTATTGGTGCAATATAATTAACGATTAGTAAGATGTAAAAACAACTTGCTATGAATATTATTAATAATGATTTTCAAATATGCAAGTTATGTAGAAAAAACAATGGGGCGCCGCAAGTTTTTAAGAAATCAAGATTACCGTACATGTACATATCGATATGTTTTTGTTAGACCCTCTTGGTCGGGTGCTTTAATTTTGTTTATATTTTACATGTTTTATGTAATTTGTATTGTAAAATGTATTTCACATGTGACAATTTGCTTTATCACATAACATGTCTTCTGGGAGTGTATTAAAACCATGACTTATTTATCATAATACACCAGTGTATTACATATGCAAATAAGAACCAAAATCATGTTCATTTACAGTAAAACTTTTAGCCCCAGCTATGTTCATGGTATATCATATGATACATTCAGACAGGCCTGACTATTTCGCGTTTAATTTGGTTTTGGTGTCGTATCATTTGCAAAGAGAATGCGTTGCAGCCGCTTAACATAGCTGACTTCATGTAAACAACCAAACGATGTAATGATTCATCTTAAAAATTGGCGCTATGTTAAAGGTAAATTTTAACATCATTTAAGTGAACGTTTCATGTCGTAGTTGTGTAACGGGAAATATAGAATCTTACATTCCTGTCTGTGTATGTTTAATAAACCGTAATTCAAGGTTAGATTTTGTCCATTACTAGATACCAAATGCTGAACAGCTTTCAAACGTCATGCACATTTGCATCTACATGACAGCAAAACATTACTACCAAAGGTAGGTCAATATGAATGACCTTAACCTACTGTTTGCCCTTCGTTAATTTATATTAAAATACATTACTGCGGTACCAAAATCCGTCCAGCTTTCAAATTTCTTTCACACTGAAATCTACATGACAGACACGTGTTACTATGGAAAGGAGGAATGATGTTCTATTTTTAGCTCTACTGGCCAAGGGCCAGCAGAGCTTATGGGATGGTGTGTCGTCCGTCGTCCGTCCGTTAACTTTTCTTCAAACGACTTCTCCTCAGAAACCGCTTGGCTAATTTTGACCAAACTTCACATGGATGATCCTTAGATGAATGCTTTTTAGATTTGTTAAAATTAGGTCAGCACTATGTCCAAGATGGCTGCCATTACCATATATGGTCGAAACCTTAAAAAATCTTCTTCTCCAGAACCGCTGGACAGATTTCAACAGTTTTTCTTTTAAAATGATCGCCTACGCCTAGACTTTCAAGTTTGTTCAAATAAAGTCCCCGGGGTCAAAAATGCCCTTGCCCCGGGGGTCCAAAGTTTGTATATTGAGGTTTTGCATGTTTTTCATATAGACATATAGGAAAAAACTTTAAAAAATCTTCTTCTCTGAAACCACAAGGCGCAGAGCTCTCATATATTACATGTAGCATCAGCTTATGGTCCTCTGCTAAGTTTGTTCAAATGGTGACTCTGGGGTCAAATTTGTCCCCACCCCGGGGGTCACAATTTTACATAGACTTATATAGGATTTTTGAGAAAAAAAAATCTTCTCGGAAACTACAACAGCCGGAGGTTTGATATTTTGCATTTACTATAAGCTTATGGTCCTTTACCAAGTTTGTTCAAATGGTGACCCTCGGGTCACATTTGGCCCCGCCCCAAGGGTGACATGTTTTACATAGACATGTATAGGGAAAAACTTAAAAAATCTTCTTCTCTGAAACTGCAAGAGCCAGAGGTTTAATATTTTGCATTTGCTATAAGCTTGTGGTCCTCTACAAAGTTTGTTCAAATGGTGACCCAGGGGTCACATTTGGCCCCACCCCGGGGGTCACAGTTTTACATAGGCTTGTATAGGCAAAAATGAAAAAAAATCTTCTTCTCTGGAACCACATGGCACAGAGCTCTCATGTATTACATGTAGCATCAGCTTATGGTCCTCTGCTAAGTTTGTTCAAATGGTGACTCTGGGGTCAAATTTGTCCCCACCCCGGGGGTCACAATTTTACATAGACTTATATAGGATTTTTGAGAAAAAAAAATCTTCTTCTCGGAAACTACAACAGCCGGAGGTTTGATATTTTGCATTTACTATAAGCTTATGGTCCTTTACCAAGTTTGTTCAAATGGTGACCCTCGGGTCACATTTGGCCCCGCCCCAAGGGTGACATGTTTTACATAGACATGTATAGGGAAAAACTTAAAAAATCTTCTTCTCTGAAACTGCAAGAGCCAGAGGTTTAATATTTTGCATTTGCTATAAGCTTGTGGTCCTCTACAAAGTTTGTTCAAATGGTGACCCAGGGGTCACATTTGGCCCCACCCCGGGGGTCACAGTTTTACATAGGCTTGTATAGGCAAAAATGAAAAAAAATCTTCTTCTCTGGAACCACATGGCACAGAGCTCTCATGTATTACATGTAGCATCAGCTTATGGTCCTCTACTAAGTTTGTTCAAATGCTGACCCTGGGGTCAAATTTGTCCCCGCCCCAAGGGTCACAGTTTTACATAGACTTATATAGGATCTTTTTTATAGGACCAGAGGTTTGATATTAAACATTTATTATAAGCTTATGGTCCTTTACCAAGTTTGTTCAAATGGTGACCCTGGTGTCACATTTTGCCCCGCCCCGGGGTCACAGTTTTACATAAATGCTTGTATAGGGAAAAACTGAAAAAAATCTTCTTCTCTGGAACTGCAACAGCTTAAGGTTTAATATCTTGCATTTGCTATAAGCTTATGGTCCTTTACCAAGTTTGTTCAAATTGTGACCCTCGGATCACATTTGACCCCGCCTCAAGGGTCGCATGTTTTACATAGACATGTATAGGGAAAAACTTAAAAAATCTTCTTCTCTGAAACTGCAAGAGCCAGAGGTTTAATATTTTGCATTTGCTATAAGCTTATGGTCTTCTACCAAGTTTGTTACTTAGGCTTGTATAGGCAAAAGCTGTTTTTATTATTTTTTTTAGTTTTTAATTTGATTTATTTTTTATTTTATTTTTCAATTGCAATTTTTTTTTTTTTTTTTTTTTTTTTTTTAATTTTTTTTTTAATTTTTTTTTAATTTTTTTTTTTTTTTTTATTGATTTGAATTTTTTTTTTTTTTATAAATATTTTCATTATCTTTTTAATTACTTGACACTTACTTTAAAATTTCTTGTCGGCGCTACTCATCCTAAATGCCTTGTTGAATTTCGACGAAACTTAGCAGGAAGCATCGGTAAGATGTCTAGTTGTGCATATCACGCTTTTGTTCCAGTTCGCTGATTTTTGACGGAGTTATGGCCCTTTGACATTTTTATTTTAAATTTCTTGTCGGCGCTACTCCTTAAACGGCTTGTTGGATTTCTACGAAATTTGGCAGGAAGCTTCAGTAGGATGTCTAGTTGTGCCAAGCGCGGTATATCAATGAAATCTTGGACAATTTCGAAAACTAGCTAGATCTTGTTAGTAATAACAGAGTTATGGCCCTTGATTTGTTGAAAAATGCTATATTGTATTTTTCTTTGTTAAATCTATAGGAGAAGAGAGCTATATCTAGCTACATGTATATCTATCTAAATCTATAAGAGCTGTTTTAGCCAGTAGAGCGTCCACAGGCCCTCTTGGGCCTCTTGTTTTACTTTACGATGTTAATTTACATTTTAAGTTCTACATGAAAGTTTTTATGAAGTCACTTTCAAACGAGTTTTTTTTTTATAAAAACAGATGTCTCCCCCACTGCACAACCTAGTTAAAATAAGTTTGATGTGGATAGAGCGCAACCTTGTTAAGTGAAAAAGTCGAAAGGCTGTAATTCCGTCAAATATCAATTAACCGGAACACAAACACGATATGCACAACTGGACATTATACCGATGTTCAGCAAAATCCAACAGGTGGTTTAGGAGGAGGAGCGGCGACAACAAATTTAAAGTGAAAACATCAAAGGGCCATAATTTCGTCAAAAATCATGAACGCAATATGCACAACTTGACATTATACCGATGCTTCCTGTAAATTGTCGGCGAAATCCAACACGCGGTTTAGGAGGAGTAGTGGCGACAACATTTGTGACAGACGACCGGAACACAAACGCGATATGCACAACTATAGTCTATATAAATGACCTTCACATGTTTCGCTCTTCAATTACATTAACCCGTTGTGGTTGCCGGGGTAGAATACAACCACTGCAATCTCACAAACATACCATCACATGCAAAGGGGTACGTTGGCATTGGCGTCGGCATCCCACATCAAGGTTTGCATGTAAGCTGTGTTTACAAGTCTAATTTGTCTCTTGCATTTCTTATCCTAGCACAACTTAATTTGGCCATATACTTATAGCATTATCTTAAGGGCTTAAATAATTTTGGTTCCTATAACCTATGGGCTCCTATGGAACCCAAATTATGATAGTCCTTAAATTGTGTCCCCTTTCACATCAAATTGTGCGTGTAAGCTGTGTTTACAAGTCTATATCTCTTACATTTCTTATCCTAGCACAACCAAATTTAGCCATAAGCTTCCTTATAGCATTGTCTTAAGGACTGCTTAAGTAATTTTGGTTCCTGTAAATCCTGGGCTCCCTTGGAACCCAAATTATGATAGCCCTTAAAATGTATCTCATTTCACATCAAATTTTACGTGTAAGCAGCGTTAACAGGTCTATATTACATTTTCTTATCCTAGCTCAACTAAATTTGGAATTGGTTTCCTTTTAGTATGTTGTAAAGGGTTGCGTAAGCAATTTTGTCTTCTACAAGTTCTGAGCTCCCATGGAACCCAAATTGGGATGGTAAAATGTGCAATAAAGGCAGATCAAGGTTTGAGTGTAGGCTGTTGTATATATCTATATCTCTTAAAATATTTTTCTTATGTCACCGAAATTTTAGTTTGGGATTTCTTATAGCATTATTCATCTTATTCATACTTCACCCATATTGGGGCATGGGCTCCCCACTCCCCTCCCACCCCGCCATCCCCCAACCTCCACAAACCGAAACGTTGTTTTTTGTTTTTCTATATATTTCTGTGTTGTTTTGATCAATTCTTACACATATAGCTATGTTGCACGCAATCATTTACATATAAAACAATTTAGATTAAATTCAGATACACTGATGAAATATCAATAAAAAAAAATGATTTGAATGTTGTTTAACGGCTCATCAACACAGTACAGGTTATTTAGAGCCACCCCAGAGAGAGGGAAAAGATACATAGGAATCCGGGAACCTGCCCTACTCTTATTATCGAATAGATTCCTATGGTTCTTTAACGTGCTCTTGATGTCTAGTTGGTCCTAGCAAAATTTCAGGTCGGATGGAAATTCAAGATGGCCACCACGGCTATAAATAGATTTTAAAAATGCGATTTTGTAGGGACTACTTTTCAAAAAACGTAAGTGATATTGATTTGGAACCTTTACCAAAATGACTGCCATGGCCTGTACTGTAGTTGGTCCTAACCAAAGTTCATTTTGATTTGGACGTCAAACATGGACACCAGTGACCATCTTTGTTTACATAGCGTTATATAGGAAAACTTGTGGCGACTACTCCGCTGAGACTACTTGAAGGATTTTCATGAAACTTAACAGAATTGTTGCTCTTGTTGTCTAGTTGATCATAGCAAAATTTCAGGTCGGACGGAAATTCAAGATGGCCGTCATGGCTAAAATTAGATTTTTAAAAACAATTTTGTAGCAACTACTTCTTGAAACTACAAGTGATATTGATATTGGACTTTTTCTAAAATGATCAGCATGACATGATGTTGGTCCTTGTTGCAAATTATTTTGATTCAACATTAAACATGGCTGCTAATGGTCATCTTTGTTTACATAGAGTTATATAGTAAAAACTTGTAGCAACTACTCCTCTGAAACTACTTGACAGGTTTTCATGAAACTTCACAGGAATGATGATCTAGCTATCAAAACCTATCAGTAGAGCGTCAAGGTCATTGACCTCTTGTTTTAAAAGGCCATTCAGCATTATTGTTTTAAATGCTTACATCTGCATGACAACAACACATGTTTGAATGACATTGACCTACTTTGTTCATTCAGTCCATTTGACACACATTTGTCATTGTTTCAAACTTTAAAACACATTATACACACATAATTATACATGACTGCAGCATGTTCAATTGTAAATAGGCCAATGTGAATGACCTTCACCTACTTTGACACTGTTATGTCGCCTGCGTAGCATGGCAGACTCTTAGGGGATCACTTTGTCTGCCGTCGTCCATCGCACTTTAAACCTCAACATGACCTTTGCCGTAATTTAAAAAGTATTTGACCTATGTCCATAAAACTTCACACACATCTTTTTTTTTTCTTTTTTTCTCCTCAGTTATCTTCTGATAACACATTTATTCAGATATCTTAATTCATATTATCTGATACATATTATAGATAATTTATAGAATGAGTTTTGGTGTGTTTTTTATATGTACCAATTAAATAAAAAATATATAAAATATATAATATACAAAGTCATGTACATATGGGGAACAGAAGACTCACTAAGTTTTCTGAACTTGAAGTACAGATGGGCAATTTTTGGGATGGCGAGTTGTCTGTCGTCCGTTAACTTTTTCTCATTAAGACAATAAGGCCTTCATTTTTCATCTGATCTTTACCAAACTTTACCAGATTTGTTTACTTCTTCTTTTTTATTATTTTATATTATTTTGTTAATTTTTTTTATTTTAAATCTTTTTTTTTTTCTTTTTTTTTTTAGATAAAGATTGATTGTTTTTATTTTTGTTAGTGTTTTTTGTTGTTGTTTTTTAATAATTTTTATTTATTTATTTTTAATTACTTTTTTAATTTTTTTTTTTTTTTTTTTTGTTAACACTGTTGGATTTGACGAAACTTAACAGGAAGCTATGATTACTAGTTGTGCCTATTGCGTTTTATTCCAGTTCGTTGATTTTTGATTGAGTTACAGCCTCTTGACATTTACTTTAAATTTCTTGTCGGCGCTACTCCTCCTAAACGGCTTGTTGTATTTCTACGAAACTTGGCAGGAAGCCTCAGTATGATGTCTAGTTGTGCTAAGCGCGTTATATCAATGAAATTTGGGACAATTTCGAAAACCAGCTAGATCTTGTTAGTAACGACAGAGTTATGGCCCTTGATTTGTTGAAAAATGCTATATTGTATTTTCCTTTGTTAAATCTGTAGTTACTTCATTTTTTATCTGATCTTTATCATATTAGAGCTGTTTTAGCCAGTAGAGCGTCCACAGGCCCTTTTGGGCCTCTTGTTTCTTCATTTAGTCCATTTTAGAAATGTTCAACTGGCAACATCTTGGTCTTTCAGTCAAGTGTTTGTTGTTTTTTGTGCGTTTTAAGGATTTAAAGTATTATTTCCATGTATTTTTGCCACATTTTTGTAAATAATTTTATTTTATTGTTTTGGTAGCGATACATTTAAGAGATTTATACTGGTATCTTAGTCTGTTTTGTAAAGCGATGATTGACAAGGGTTTATTTAAGTGCTTTGATGAATATACATAGATTTAATTTATAGCATAATTTGTAAATTGGCTGGAGAATAGGCATTTCCTATGTTTTTAGCTCTTCTGATCAGAGATCAGCAGAGCTTATGCCGTGGTGCGGCGTCCGTCATCCGTCCGTCTGTCCGTAATTTTTTTTTGTGTAGCGACTACTCCTCTGAAACTACTGAATGGATTTTTATGAAACTTCACAGAAATGTTGCCCATGAAGTCTAGTTGATCCTAGCAAAAATTCATGTTGATGTGAAATCCAATATAGCCACCAAATCTAAAAATAGATTTTTAAAAAACAAGTTTGTAGCGACTACTTCTTGAAATCTCTAAGTGATATTGATATGGGACTTTTTCTAAAATGATCAGCATGACATGATGTTGGTCCTTGTCGAAAATCGTTTTGATTCGACGTTAAACATCTTTATTTACATAGAGTTTTTTAGTAAAAACTTGTAGCGACTACTCCTCTGAAACTACTCGACAGATTTCCATGAAACTTAACAGGAATGTTGCTCTTGATGTCTAAATGATCCTAGCAAAATTTTAGGTCGGCCGGAAATTCAAGATGTCCGCCATGGCTAAAAATAAATTTTCAAAATACAAGTTTGTAGCAAAAATTCATGTTGAAGTGAAATCCAATATAGCTACCAAATCTAAAAATAGATTTTTAAAAAACAAGTTTGTAGCGACTACTTCTTGAAATCTCTAAGTGATATTGATATGGGACTTTTTCTAAAATGATCAGCATGACATGATGTTGGTCCTTGTCGAAAATCGTTTTGATTCGACGTTAAACATGGCTGCCAGCGGCCATCTTTATTTACATAGAGTTATTTAGTAAAAACTTGCAGCGACTACTCCTCTGAAACTACTCGACAGATTTCCATGAAACTTCACATGAATGTTGCTCTTGATGTCTAAATGATCCTAGCAAAATTTTAGGTCGGCCGGAAATTCAAGATGTCCGCCATGGCTAAAAATAAATTTTCAAAATACAAGTTTGTAGCAAAAATTCATGTTGATGTGAAATCCAATATAGCCACCAAATCTAAAAATAGATTTTTAAAAAACAAGTTTGTAGCGACTACTTCTTGAAATCTCTAAGTGATATTGATATGGGACTTTTTCTAAAATGATCAGCATGACATGATGTTGGTCCTTGTCGAAAATCGTTTTGATTCGACGTTAAACATGGCTGCCAGCGGCCATCTTTATTTACATAGAGTTATTTAGTAAAAACTTGTAGCGACTACTCCTCTGAAACTACTCGACAGATTTCCATGAAACTTCACAGGAATGTTGCTCTTGATGTCTAAATGATCCTAGCAAAATTTTAGGTCGGCCGGAAATTCAAGATGTCCGCCATGGCTAAAAATAAATTTTCAAAATACAAGTTTGTAGCGACTACTGCTTGAAAACTATAAGTGATATTGATATGAGACTTTTTCTAAAATGATCAGCATGACATGATGTTGATCCTTGTCAAAAATTATTTTGATTTGACATTAAACATAGCCGCAAGCGGCCATTTTTGTTTACATCGAGTTATATAATGAAAACTTGTAGCGACTACTCCTCTGAAACTACTTGACAGATTTTCATGAAACTTCACACGAATGTTGCTCTTGATGTCTAATTGATCCTAGCAAAACTTTAGGTCGGCCGGAAATTCAAGATGGCCGCCACGGCTAAAAATAGATTTTCAAAAAACAAATTTATGGCGACTACTTCTGGAAAATTATAAGTGATATTGATATGAGACTTTTTCTAAAATGATCAGCATGTCATGATGTTGGTCCTTGTCGAAAATCGCTTTGATTCGATGTTAAACATGGCTGTCAGCGGCCATCTTTGTTTACATAGAGTTATCTAGTAAAAGCTTGTAACGACTACTCCTCTGTAACTACTTGATGGATTTTCATGAAACTTAACAGCAATGTTGCTCTTGATGTCTAATTGATCCTAGCAAAATTTCAGGTCGGCCGGAAATACAAGATGGCCGCCATGACTGAAAATAGATTTTCAAAATTCAAGTTTGTAGCGACTACTTCTTGAAAACTATAAGTGATATTGATATGGGACTTTTTCTAAAATGATCAGTATGACATGATGTTGATCCTTGTCAAAAATTATTTTGATTTGACATTAAACATCTTTGTTTACATAGAGTTATATAATGAAAATTTGTAGCGATTACTCCTATGAAACTACTTGATGGATTTTCATGAAACTTCACAGGAATGTTGACCTAGCTATCAAAAATCTATCAGTAGAGCTTCAAGGTCATTGACATCTTGTTTAAAAATAAATAGCTTTTCTGTAAATAGTAATGTAATGTTGTGGGCAGATAACCATATTTTAACTTGATTTAGACAAATCTGAGTTGCTTGGCATGTCCATAACATATGGATTAAAGTTTTTTCTTGTTGGCAGAATGTACATAGAGGATTGTCTATAATTTTAATTGTATACAAATCTTTTTTAATTGAAAGAATTCTATGATTAGTTTTTATTTGGAACCATTGTAAGGATGTACTGTAGTTATTTGTAAATGGTGCATTGTAAATATCTTCTCATGTTTCACCATATCAATATGGTATACTTGTTCCCATTCTGCCTTTGAAGAAGGTGTCTCATCATTAAAAATATTATACATATCTTTACATCCTGTTGTTGATTTCAATATAGTCTGCCCCGGGTGGTTCCGGGGCAAAGAATAGGGCCAATGCAGATCCCTTTGCAGGGGTAGGCAGAGGGGTAGAACCCCCCGAATTATGTTCATTTTATAATTTTTTGTTCATGCTCATTAAAGTTCTTCATCATGACCCCTGCATTGTTTCAGGTGCCATATCGCTCAAATCGCTAGAGCAGTGGCAGAAAAACAATAAAACGTGGCTCCAGCGTATAGAATTTGCAGCAACTCTGCAGTGGAAGGTTCTAGGCCCATTCTCCATGTTTTATCTCGATGTACATGGAGGATAAGCCTGGCATATGTTCATTCCTGTTAGGCGCCATATAACCTTTCATGTGTTGGTGCACCTTAAAACCCAATTCAATTCAATATAATGCATATATGATATGGCATTACAGGATTTTGACATTTTGTTTCATTTAGAGTAATATTATATTTCATTAAATATGTTTTATTGCATTTACCACACCATTGTATCGAATAAAATTTGTTTTGATTCCAAATCTTTGTTCACATTCCAACTGAGAGAGAAATTTGCCATCATCTTTAAATAGATCATTAATATGAATAATTCCTTTATTATACCATGCTTTATAAAAGAATGGTTTTCCTCCAGTTAAAATCTCGTCATTAAGAAATAAAGAGATTTTCAAACAGTCCTCTTCAATTGAAGATTTGTTCATAGTGTTTTTATAAGCTCTGCATTAAGCTTTTTCACGTCATCTGCGAGGCGGTGTCCTGACTCCTTGAATTCCTTTCGCTTTCTCATGACCTTTGCCTTCTCATTGTTGTTGAGTAGCTTTACGAGTGTGTGTGTGTGTAATTCTAAGGTTTATAGTCCGTCCGCCAACGAACACGTCAAGGTATACCTCACGCGATGGGCACAATAGAGTCTGGACTTGTAGCTTTACGAGTAATGGTCATTGGTGATTTTTCTTCCCAGGGATACGATGTATGGCTATAATCTTAGAGGAATCAAGTGTAACGCCCTTGGCTTCCATCATGTCACATACTTTATATTGAAGATCCTCCACAGATTCTCCTGGCTGCTCTTCAATATTGAAGAAATTGTTTTTTCCCCCCGAGTATTGCTCGTTGAAGTTGGCCTTAGCTAGAGCTTCCCTTGATCTAATTTCAGTCTCTTGGCTTAGACTTGTTGTCTTTGAGATTTGAGATTTTAAGGTGGTAATGTCTTTTTTCAGTTAGTCATTTTCCTTCTGAATTTGTGCCATTTTTAGCTCTACTGATCAGAGATCAGCAGAGCTTATGCCGTGGTGCGGCGTTCGTCCGTCCGTCTGTCCGTCCGTAAACTTTTATTTGTAGCGACTACTCCTCTGAAACTACTGGATGGATATTTATGAAACTTTACAGAAATGTTGCCCATGAAGTCTAGTTGATCCTAGCAAAAATTCCTGTTGATGTGAAATCCAAGATGGCCGCCAAATCTAAAAATAGGTTTTTAAAAAACAAGTTTGTAGCAACTACTCCTCTGAAACTACTTGACGGATTTTCATGAAACTTAACAGGAATGTTGCTCTTGATGTCTAATTGATCCTAGCAAAATTTCAGGTCGGCCGGAAATTCAAGATGGCTGCCACGGCTAAAAATAGATTTTTAAAAAATAAGTTTGTAGCGACTACTTCTTCAAAACTCTAAGGGATATTGATATGGGACTTTTTCTAAAATGATCAGCATGACATGATATTGGTCCTTGTCGAAAATCGTTTTGATTCGACGTTAAACATGGCTGCCAGCGGCCATCTTTGTTTACATAGAGTTATATAATGAAAACTTGTAGCGACTACTCCTCTGAAACTACTTGACGGATTTTCATGAAACTTAACAGGAATGTTGCTCTTGATGTCTAATTGATCCTAGCAAAATTTCAGGTCGGCCGGAAATTCAAGATGGCTGCCACGGCTAAAAATAGATTTAAAAAAATAAGTTTGTAGCGACTACTTCTTGAAAACTATAAGTGATATTGATATGGGACTTTTTCTAAAATGATCAGCATGACATGACAGTTATTCGAGTCAAACATTATTTTTATTCGACGTTAAACATGGCTGCCATTGGCCATCTTTGTTTACATATATGTAGAGTTATATAATGAAAACTTGTAGCGACTACTCCTCTGAAACTACTTGACGGATTTTCATGAAACTTCACACGAATGTTGCTCTTGATGTCTAATTGATCTTAACAAAATTTCAGGTCGGCCGGAAATACAGGATGGCCGCCATTGCTAAAAATAGATTTTTAAAAAAATAGTTTTGTAGCGACTACTTCTTGAAAACTATAAGAGATATGGATATGGGACTTTTTCTAAAATGATCAGCATGACATGATGGTTATCCGAGTCGAACATTATTTTGATTCAATGTTAAACATGGCTGTCAGTGGCCATCTTTGTTTACATAGAGTTATATAATGAAAACTTGTAGCGACTA
Organism: Cyrtodaria siliqua; assembly: GCA_037043455.1. Classification (NCBI taxonomy): domain Eukaryota; kingdom Metazoa; phylum Mollusca; class Bivalvia; order Adapedonta; family Hiatellidae; genus Cyrtodaria; species Cyrtodaria siliqua. The sequence goes on from JAWPHD010000937.1 coordinate 270,731, forward strand.
CTCCTCTGAAACTACTTGACGGATTTTCATGAAACGTCACAGGAATGTTGCTCTTGATGTCTAAACGATCCTAGCAACATTTCAGGTTGGTCCGAAATTCAAGATGGCCACCATGGCTAAAAATAGATTTTCAAAATGCAAGTTTGTAGCGACTACTTCTTGAAAACTGTAAGTGATATTGATATGGGACTTTTCCTAAAATGATCAGTATGACATGATGTTGATCCTTGTCAAAAAGTTATATAATGAAAACTTGTAGCGACTACTCCTCTGAACTACTTGACGGATTTTCATGAAACTTCACAGGAATGCTGATCTAGCTATCAAAAACCTATCAGTAGAGCTTCAAGGTCATTGACCTCTTGTTTCATTTAATTCCTTTGTTTTCTCTGTATCCTTAATGTCAATAGTAGAGGTCCGAGATTATTGATTTCAATGCGTCTTTTATGAAGATTTCCATATCATCTTTCTTCATAACCATTTTGAAATCTTCCCTAAGGTGTTTCATGTCCTCTGTTAATCCCTCAAGTTGGTTTCCTCTACACTGCAGTTTGGAGAAATTTCGCCGGGTGGTCTCTTCAATGCGGGTTGTTTTTTGCCCGAGTCTGTGTTGCCAGAGTTTCCCTTTGCAAATGGCTTGGCTGATTTAGTTCAAAATGCTATATTTTGCCTCGTTAAGACGATAGCCTTCATTTTTCATCCTATCTTTACCAAACTTTACCACTATGTTAATATCAATGAAAGCTCGGGCAAGTTCGCAAACCAGCCATATCGGACTTTTAACAGCGGAGTTTATGGCCCTTGATTTAGTTAAAAATGCTATATTTTGCCTCGTTAAGACGATAGGGGCTTCATTGTTCATCTGATCTTTACCAAACTTTACCAGATTGTTAATATCAATGAAAGTTCGGACAAGTTCGAAAACCATCCATATCGGACAAGTAACAGCGGAGTTAAAGTCCTTGATTTAGTTCAAAATGCTATATTTGGCCTCGTTAAGATGATAGGGCCTTCATTTTTCATCCGATCTTTACCAAACTTTATCGGATTGTTAATGTCAATGAAACCTCGGTCAAGCTCGAATACCACTTACAATAAGCACGACTATAATAGCCTTTGCGTCCATTGTAAACCCAGATCAGTTTACAATGTCCAGCTGCTGATCAGTCATTTCCCCCCCAAAGCACCCTTTTGTCACATAAATGGAATGGTCTTAATAGACTGCTACAGTGTTTGAGTGAAACGGAACATGCGCAGTGAAGCAGTCTACGAGGGGCATTCAATATACTCTGTCACTAATGCGCTTCCGTAGAAACCACAGTACATAACCGCTCTGAAAACTCGTGCATTTGAAGGCGATTTCACTAACTACGTACATGCAAAATAGCGGTTTAATCCGATAACAATTGACGGAGATATCCATTGTTGAATTATGCGCACTCATGTATAGTGGCTATATTTCAATGCTATCATAAAAAGTGAAGAAAAAATTGAAATTAGGGCTTACATTAAAGCCAGGGTTGCTTTAAAAGTACCTGCAAAAGAGATTTATGCTGAACTGTGCCATGTACATGGCAGTTCTGCCGTGGCATTGAGAACGTTTTTTCATTGGGCTAAGACATTTAAACTTAGCATTAAAGACCGGAACTATCCTGGCAGGCCTGTTGTTGCAGCAACAAAGGAGAACATTGATGCTGTGAAGGCCATGGTAGACGAAGATGGGCGGTATACAGTTTCTAAGACAGCTTATAGCCTTGGCATCTCGGCACAACTCATCACAGTTTGACCAACTGTTTGAAATTAAAGAAGCTTTGTGCTAGATGCATATGCTATCAACTGAACAAAAGGCCTAACGCTTAAAAAGTGCTAAAAATCTTCTTAAAAAATATGAAAATTGTCATCCTAGAAATCATTTTGAGTAGCTCACTGGAGATGAAACGGTGTACTATTTTGAGCCCCAGCGGCGGATAAACAGTAAACAATGGTTGGGTAAACATCAGGCAAGACCGGTTATTGCAAAACCAAACAAAAAGCGCTAAAAAGCTTTTGTATGCAATTTTCTTTAATTCCAGTGGCCCTGTGGTACAAATTCCATGCAAACGGGGGAAAAACCATCACGGCCAAATTTTACAAGGACATAGTTCTCAAAGCAGTCAAAAATAATTGCAAGAAAAAATGCCCAAGTAAAGTTTTGAATGGCATCCAGCTGATTCATGACGATGCCTCAGCTCACAAAGCTAAAACATTGCAGTCTTTCTTGGAGCAAGAAAAAGTGGTACAGCTTGACACCTTATTCTTCCGACCTTAGTCCCTGTGACTTTTTCCTATTCCCTTTGCTGACGAAAAACCTTTCTGGTAGATGCTATGCTTCCAGAAGTGCCCTTGGTGCCAGAATATTTCAGTGTCTCAACAGTATACCAAGGGGAGACTACTTTGCTGCGTTTGCGTCATGGATAGCGCGACTCCGAAAGTGTGTATCTGTTCAGGGGGAATACTTTGAAGGATTGTAATAAGATTTTTTTTTTATATTTACAGTATCTGTTAGTTCCGAATACCAGTGACAGAATATATTGAATGCCCCTCGTATAGTCTGAATTCAAAGAAAGAACAGTCTATTATATATATGTAGCAGGTTAAGGGTTAAGCAACTGATAAAACTTAAAGGGACACTTTCCGTAAGTAAAGCATAGTTATTTTACTATAAGCAAGTAGCTGCGAATAATAAGTATGTAATCAATTTGTTAATTAGAGGGAAACAATATTTAATTAATGGTTTGTGAACATGCTGGGACTGCTTTATTTACATTTGTGTTGCTCACGTGATATCCATTAGTGCTCACGTGATACCCATTAGCACATTAGGTTTTCGGTACAGAAAGCATCGCATAACCCAACGGTCTTGTTTATCTCAGCTGGGAGTGCATTCGTCTTACCCGCAAGTTTGTGTGGCTTTGGAGTTCAATCCCACTGAGCGATACAAAACCACTATTGAATTCAGTCAAAACATCATGTTTCTATATGGTAAATATTAGTTATGGGTAATGCAGCTTTAAACAGGGCATTCAGGTCCCATGGACGCATTTTCTATTAGTATATTATGTTCATGCATGCATGTAAATATTGATCATTAAAACGTGTATTAAACATGGTTATATAATTTTATGCATAATCAGTTGTTATGAAGCTTTAACCCTTAACCCGCTTAGCACGACTATACTATCCTTCGAGGCTGATCAGGGTTTACAGGTTGATCTGGGTTTACAATGTCTGGCTGCTGATCAGTCATTTCCCCCAAAACACCCCTTCATCACATAAATGGAATGGTCCTTATTCAAAGAAAGATCAGTCCATTATATATATGTAGCGGGTTAAGGATTACATATCCCACAATGTGGCCTAGTGGTAGAGCATCCACCTCACGTGGGAGGCCATGGGTTCAATCCCAGGCAGACCAGACTTCATAAGTATGGTACTAGTAGCTCCTTTGCTTGATGTTAGCATATAACTGGTCGGTCGGGTGTCAGTATAATGACTGGGTGGGGTAGTATGGCATGTGTCTACGAAATGGTATTCTATTGTGGCAGCTCTATAAAGTTGAGCATTTAACTGCTACAAGACTGAATTTGAAAGATTGTTAAATGCATGGTTAAACCCCTTTCATACATACATTCATGTTGATTTAAAATAAATTGTGGTATAATCATACTGACGTCATTTCGAATTTTTCAAATTCATCACTGATATTCGGCAGGTGCCCTCCTGATTTTTCAGGACTTTATCCGCGGTGCGGTAATTCGGTGTGCATATAATTCTAATACATTTAGGGATTCACGAACCTTTGGGGACCCTTTTAAAAATACACAGACATATAAAACACACATTTGAGGAAACTTTGATGCTTTTGTCCGGCGTGTCTAGATTGGGTCCTAAAACCTGGGTTTTGGTCCCTAGCTATAATATGCAAATCACCTGACCAGACTACTTTTCCCCCATAATTCTAAGTGCCAAACACGAGAGATGATACTAGTATCGATCGAGGGCGAGAATGGTGGTATAATATGTTCAATATTGTATCCCAGATATATTCCATATTTTGAGATTGGTGCCATTTTAAAAGTTATGCTACTTTTTGACTTGCCTTTTTTTGAAAATGCGAGACATAGGCGCCGCTAATACACAGGCGCCGCTAATGTTGGCGGGCTCGACGGCGTCAACATATTGTATTATAACTTTTTTGCCCTTGGGAGTAGAATGTTCAAATTTCATATATAACCTCTTGGCCATTGTCCGTCTTAATGCCAGTAGCTTCCAGCCCTCCATCTGCATGACCCTGGGTCCGAGTCAAGGTCACTTAAATACATGTACCGTCACCAAATTTTAACGCAAATATTAACGGTACAATGTATTTAAGTGACCTTGACTCCGAGCCAGGGTCAGTTGGAGGGCTGGAAGTTATTGACATTAGGAACGACAGTGACCAGGAGGTAAAATTTGAACATTCTACTCCCAAGGATAAGAAAGTTACAATGCAATGTGTTAGCGTTAAGGTTTTGGGTAAGGTTTTGGGTAAGGTTTTGGTTAAGGTTTGCGATAAGGTTTGCGTTAAAGTTCTTATAACTTTGTAGTCCTTTGGAGTAGTGTTCAGATTTCATATATAATCTGCTTGTCATTGCCCTTTTTACTACCAATAACTTCCAGCTCTCCAACTGACCATGGGTCGGAGTCACGGTCACTTAAATACATTACCGTCACCAAAAAATGTGTTAAAGTGCGTTAAATTATTATAACTGTTTTGTTCTTTGGAGCAGAGTGTTCAAATTTCATTATAACCACCTTGTCATTGTCCTTCTTAATGCCAATAACTTCCAGCTCTCCAACTGACCATGGGTTGGAGTCCATGGGTTAAGCCTCAAACTGACCCAGTGTCAAGGTCAGTGATCTCTTAAATACATTCTCCAAATTTCACAATACGTATACATGATCTCCAAATTAGTAAACCGGACAGTTGTCCTTCTTTATGCCAATAACTTCCAGCTCTCCAACTGACCATGGGTTGGAGTCCATTGGTTCAGCCTCAAACGGATCCGGTGTCAAGGTCAGTGGTCTCTTAAATACATGTACTATCTCCAGATTTCACAATATGTATACATGGTCTCCAAACAGTCCCTCCCGTATCGGTCTATCCCTACGAGCACGTTAAAATTGCTATATATCGAGGGTTCAGTGCAGAAATATTGTATCTCCTTTATTTGTATGTAGTTACAATAGTTTTGCACTGACCCCTCAATATCCAAAATGTGTAAAAATTCTGGAAATAAATAAAATTTGTTTGTTTGTATGGTGTTTAACATCATTTTCAACACGTGTAACGGTGTAAGGTTATATATGACATTCGATTTTTTGTTGGTGGAGGCAGACCACCCACTTTTCCTGGGTAGAACAAGTACTGTACACCTCCCGCCATCCGTAAGATTTGACACTTTCTCACTTTAAAGGCATTCTGTAGTTTTTAGCTCTACTGGCCAAGGGCCAGCAGAGCTTATGGGATGGCGAGTTGTCCGTCGTCCGTCCGTCGTCTGTCATCCGTCCGTCGTTAACTTTTGTCTTGTTACCACGATAGGGCCTTCATTTTTCATCCGATCTTTACCAAAATTTAACAGGTTGTTAATATCAATAAAAGCTCGGATAAGTTCGAAAACCAGCCAGATCGGAATAATTTCACCGGAGTTATGTCCCTTGTTTTGCTGAAAAATGCCATATTAAGCCTTGTGAACACTCTAGCACCTTCATTTATTATTTGATCTTTACCAAACTTGCACAGATTGTTAATATCAATGAAAGCTCGGACAAGTTCGAAAACCAGCCAAATCGGATCAGTAACACCGGTGTTACTGACCCAATTCAAATATATTTTCGAACTTGTCCAAGCCATAATTGGTATTAACAATCTGTGCAAGCTTGGTAACGATCAAATAATAAATGAAGGTGCTAGAGCATGTACAAGGCAGAAAATAGCAAAAATACAAGGGCCATAACTCCGGTGTTACTGATCTGATTTGGTTGGTTTTCGAACTTGTTAAAGTTTGGTAAATATTGGATGAATGAAGTGCCCTAGAGTGTTCACAAGACAAAAGTTAATGAAGGACGGACGACGGACGACGGACGGACGACGGACAATCGCCATCCCATAATAGTCCACTCAGCCTGTGAACCCACATCAAACTAATTGCAACAGAAATGATTTTTCTTATTTTCTGATAGATACATATATTGCAAAAAATCACAAAAAAGTCTAGAAAAATCTAGATAGAGGAAATAAGTTTTTTTATGGCTCAACAATGTGCGTTTGTCATAAAATCACTGTCAGGGTTTATGTATATGTTATATCTGCAACATTGTGTTACGAAAAATACATTTCAATGAGGTAATTACAATATAAAAACATAGCTAAATAATAAAAATTGAAAAAGTTTAAATGAACGATGCATATAAATGCCTATTTTAGCACTGTTTCTTAAAATTCGCATATTGAATTACCCCACCCACTTAATTACAATGGATCTGCATTTCAATGTAAAACTGTGTTATAGGCAGTTTCATAGAACATTTTTTGTAAACATTCATAATAAGATCGACGAGGTAAGCACTGGAGGTGAAACATTGACTAATGTATGATAATCGTCGGCATTGTCGGCAACTATAAATACCTCAAGTCTTTGGCATTAAAATGTTATTTCTTTACGTATTTGCAACAGAACACTTTATCTGCACAGAAACTATTATTGTGAAAAGCATTAGGGTAGTCGCAGTTTGACTGACGAGCTTTAAAAACACAAATATGTATATCTGTACATATCTGACTGTGCTTGATAAAAAAAAACAATACCTAATTAAGGATCCTTCTTATTACTTGACTTACATAAACTTTATGCATTCTTTGTTAGCAAAACATGACCTCTGGTTATCCAAGCTTCTTTGATAATAACTACGGAGAGAGATAAGAGAAAGTATAAAGAGTTTTAATACCATGAGTTTTTCAATACGAGTGATGATACTCATGACAACACGTCCAAATAAACAAACACATGCTAGGCGCACCTCATTTTTTGTGCGAAATCTCACTCAGGCTAGAAATCCCGTATTGAAAAACTCATGGTAATTAAGTTATATAATACATTTTTCTAAACTGTCAGTTTTTTTTTTATTTGCAATACAAAATTACAGTATTTTTGCACCCAAACTATTGCCAGTACACAATTGTAGTCATAATACGACATATTTTAGATTATAACTTGATCACTTACTTGTATACTGTCCCTTGTAACAAACTTGACTTGCACAGACGTTTGGCAATTCGTTCTAGAAAAATATAATCAATATGACCCCTGCTCCTTGCAATATACTTTTGGGTCAGATTATGGCATGGTTAAAGTCTCTTCAAGTGGCAAATTTAACAACATACACCGTTTCTAAACCTGTATATAACTAAAACATTTTGAGAATCCTAACTTACACATTTTGAGAATCAAACTCTATAGACACAATATAAACGGCTTTAACAGCCAGGCCAAACTCCAAAGCTGCAGCGTCAAAGTAAGAGTTATCAACTCATATATTTTTACGCATATTCAATCATGAGTATTTTAGGGAACCCGTGAATACGTTTAATCGGTACATATACATAAGTATATGACCTGAACACGCGGATAGTTTTAATAAACGGTTTTGTAAGTGCTAATTTTGCCATTATTTGGCGGGGTAATTCTTTAGCATTTTAATTGTATGTTGTTAATGCAGTCACTACTCTGTTTATATGCATAGAGCCTTACAGTAACTTACAGCCCAGACCCTATTGCTAATACAAACGGCAAAATCAAATAGTTAACATAGTTTGTGGAAGGCTTATAACTTAGGGAAACTCAATAGAATATAATAATACTTTGAAACATATGCCAAATGTATTATCACGAACACATTTAAGAACTAGTGCATTTTGCATTGTGCCCTATGAATGACCTTGCTTACCACGAAGCAGGGCCAACGGGTAATTTTGCAGTATAGGTAGTGCATACATGACAAACATGTATCAACACACATTAAAAAGTTAGCATACCAAAACAAGTAAAATTATTTCAAATTCAGAAAGGAAATCAGATAAACACGAAATTTGGCTGGTAATATTTTCTGGCTTAAATATGTTTTCTACTCAAAATTATGGACTAAATTAACAATAGTTTACTATGAGAACATAAGTGAAGAGGTTTCAGATGTCAATATCTCTTTCTAGTGCTTTGTAACATGATCATTCTTGAAATTATCACTTTTAATAATAAAGTGGTGACCAGGATAGGTTGTGGTAGTGTCTTGATAGATCTCTTGCATCGATCAGAACGGTAAATTGTGTATATCTATGCCTATAACATTATACAAACTTCTTGTAATTATACAGTATTAGTACTTCACATCACTTGCAGTTTGGCATGACACAATATAAAAGCTAATAACCACAGCGGTGGCGTTAATGGTAGAGCCATCCGCCTCGCATGCAGAGGTCGTGGTTCAATACCCAGCCGGGTCATACAGATGACCTAGAAAAGACGATAATAGTAACTCCATTGCTTGACGCTCAGCATATCAGCATATAAAGGGTAGTGCTAGGACTGGTCGGCCTGGGGTGTCAGTATAATGTGACTGGGGTGGGGTACCATATCATGTGTCTATACTGATCAACCCTAAAAAGGGCTAATGCTCATTCAAATCAAGTTGCAAATAATATATAAATCGGTAAGGGGTATTCAAGCTTTTTTGCGATATTGTACTAGATTTGGCATTATCATTCAATAGTGAAAGCTATGAGTTATTGATATACTAGTAATTAACATTGCGAAGTAGTATAACTTACAAGTATGCTGCAACATCAATTACTGTAGGATAAATGCTAAACTATATAAGGATATTTACGTATGGTGTTGTGATAGTTTTATGCAGAACAGTTATATAGAATTGTCTAAAACCTTTAAGCTCTATTATGACTATTAGTATGGTATTTTCAATAATTGTGCGCAGGTTACAGCGTAAGTTGGTATGACCATTACGAATGAGGTTAACATTAACGCTAACAATGGAATAATAAATCATTGCCAACAGCTACAATATAGTGGTCAATTTTATTATCCGCCCTCCACTCACACACCCACCCCTACCCAACACCCGGCGCTTCATCATAAATCTTAAGTATTTACCTTTCACTCTTCCAAATATAATTATCAAGGAATGACTTACCTTTCACTCTTCCAAATATAATTATCAAGGAATGATGCTAGCAATGGGATATTAATAGCTGCCGAGAATGCCGACGGCTACCATATAGAGGCCAATATATTAACCCAACACTTCATCATCAAATATATTAACCCAACACTTCATCATCAATCTTAATTGTCTTAAACTGTAACAAGAAATGCATATAACCTAGCATTAACTTTGATATGCAATTTCTCTATTGTGATTTCAGTGGGCGGGGTAATTCAATATGCACTTTTCAACAAACAGCGTTAAAATATACCTGTATTTTGTAATTGTTCAAAGATGTAATTGTTATGATTAATTAAGGTCTTAATAGTGTAATACATCATTAAAATGTCTTATTCCAAATAAAATGCAGCAGCTACAAATAACTCTAAATCTGGTGTTGTTTTATGAAAAGCGTAAATATCGGAGCTATAAAAAACTTATTTCCCCTATCTAGATTTTTCTAGACTTTTTTGTGATTTTTCGCAATATATGTCACTATCAGAAAATCAGTAAATTATTTCTGTTGCAATTTGTTTGATGTTGAATGGTAAAATTTCACAGGCTGAGTGGACTATAAGTAGTAGAGCTAAAAATTGAAGCATTCTGGTAGGGTTCCAAAAACTAATATTAAATATCAATATGCATGGTGACCTATAATTTTAATTGCATATATCGTCTAACTATATGTTCAAATAAGTGCCTAGGAAGTCTGAACAAATTCTGTTATCAGGAACATAACAAAAAAGGAAAATATACCATTTCTATATAATTTCTTACAAAACTTCGCCTTTCAGCATAAGGGTAGGGTTTCAAAAAAAATAATTCTAAACAAGCATAGGGACCTAACATTTTTATTGCACATCTTTAGCTCGACTATTCGAAGAATAAGAGAGCTTATGTAATCACCCCGGCTGTTTACAAAGAAATATAAAAAGATCGGACAGGGAAAGTAGCATTCAAGGAGGACAGTCAACCACAAAACACAGAAACAAACATGGAAACAGACAAACAAGAAGGCTCCCATGGAACCAAACTTATGATAGCCTATAAAATGTGTCCCATTTCACATCAAATTTTGCGTGTAAGCTGTGTTTACAAGTCTATATCTCTTACAATTCTTACCCTAGCACAATCATATTTGGCCATTAGCTTCCTTATAGCATTATCTTAAGGGCTGCTTAAGTAATTTTGGTTCCTGTAACCTCTGGGCTCCCATGGAACCCAAATGTTGATAGCCCTTAAAATGTATCTGTTTCACATCAAATTGTGCGTGTAAGCTGTGTTTACAGGGTTATATCTCTTGCATTTCTTGTCCTAGCTGAACTAAATTTTGGAATTGGTTTCCTTATAGTATGTTGTAAAAGGTTGGGTAATTAATTTTGTCTTCTGCAAATTCTGGGCTCCCATGGAACCCAAATAGTGATGGCCCATAAAATGTGCAATAAAGGCAGATCTAGGTTTGCATGTAAGCATGTATATATCTATAAATTTGGTTTGGGATTTCTTATAGCATTATGCATCTTATTCATACTTCACTCATATTCGGGCATGGGCTCCCTCCTCCCCCCAGCCCCCACTCTCCCCACCCCTTCACACCTTTTTTTTACTTTTTTTTTTTACATATTTCTGTGTTGTTTTGGTCGATTCTTACACATATATGTTGCCCCCCCTCCCCCACAGCCACTCACCCACACCCCCTCCCCAACCCCCCACCCCAACTTAAACAATTTTTTTTAAAAATATATTTCTGTGTTGCTTTTGTCAATTCTTACACATGTTGCCTCCTGCCCCCCTCCCCCCTTACACCCCCGCCCCCCACCAACACACACACACACACTCGAAACCTGCTATGTTGCCCCACCTCCCCTCCCCACCCCAACCCCACGCTCGAAATGGAATGTTTTTATTTAATGTTTATTGTTTTAAGCTCTACTGGCCAAGAGCCAGCAGAGCTTATGGGATGGTGTGGTGTCCGTCCGTTAACAGATTGTTAATATCAATAAAAGCTCGGATAAGTAGCCAGATCGGACCAGTAACAGCGGAGTTATTGCCCTTGATTTAGTTAAAAATGCTATATTTTGCCTCGTTAAGACGATAGGGCCTTCATTTTTCATCCGATCTTTACCAAACGTTACCAGATTGTTAATATCAATAAAAGCTTGGACAAGTTCGAAAACCAGCCAGATCGGACCACTAACAGCGGAGTTATGGCCCTTGATTTACTTAAAAATGCTATATTGCTATATTTTTGCCTTGTTAAGACAATAGGGCCTTCATTTGACAATAGGGCCTTCATTTGGAGAGGGGGTTTAAACAACAGCGAGTGATTTGAACCCTACTAGAATTCATTTGTCATCCTATCTTTACCAAACTTTACCAGATTGTTAATAACAATGAAAGCTCGAAGAAGTTTGAAAACCAGCCATATCGGACCAGTAACAGCGGAGTTATGGTCCTGGATTTAGATAAAAATGCTTTATTTTGTTTCGTTAAGACGATAGGGGCTTTATTGTTCTTCCGAAATTTATCGAACTTGATCAGATTGTTAATGTCAATGAAAGCTCGAACAAGTTTGATAACCAGCCAGATCGGATCAGTAACAGCGGAGTTATGGCCCTTGATTTCGTTAAAAATGCTATAAGTTGCCTCCTTAGTATGATAGGTCCTTCATTTTGCATCTGATCTTACTGATCTTACCAAACTTTACCAGATTTTATATTTTGTTTTTTGTTTTTTGTTGTTGTTTTTCAATTGTGTTTAATGTTGTTGTTTTTTTGTTGTTTTTTGTTTTTATTATTTTAAATTTTTTTTGTTTTTTTTGTGTTTTTTTAAAAAAAGTTTTTTTTTGATTTTTTGTTAGAATATTTTGCTTTTTCCATTATTTTTTTTATTTCTTCTTTTTTAGCTCGACTGATCAGAGATCAGCAGAGCTTATGCCGTGGTGCGGCGTCCGTCGTCCGTCCGTCTGTCCGTCTGTCCGTAAACTTTTATTTGTAGCGACAACTCCTCTGAAACTACTGGATGGATATTCATGAAACTTTACAGAAATGTTGCCCATAAAGTCTAGTTGATCCTAGCAAAAATTCATGTTGATGTGAAATCCAAGATGGCCGCCAAAGCTAAAAATAGAGTTTAAAAATGATCAGCATGACATGATGTTGATCCTTGTCAAAAATCGTTTTGATTCAACGTTAAACATGGCTGCCAGCGGCCATCTTTGTTTACATAGAGTTATATAGTAAAAACTTGTAGCGACTACTCCTCTGAAACTACTTGGCGGATTGTCATGAAACTTTACAGGAATGTTGCTCTTGATGTCTAATTGATCCTAGCAAAATTTCAGATCTGCCAGAAATTCAAGATGGCCGTCACAGCTAAAAATAGATTTTTAAAAAATAAGTTTGTAGCGACTACTTCTTGAAAACTATAAGTGATATTGATATGGAACTTTTTCTAAAATGATCAGCATGACATGATGTTGATCCTTGTTGAACATTATTTTGATTCGACGTTAAATATGGCTGCCAGTGGCCATCTTTGGTTACATAGAGTTATATAGTAAAAACTTGTAGGGACTACTCCTCTGAAACTACTGGAAGGATGTTCATGAAACTAAATAGGAATGTTGCTCTTGATGTCTAGTTGATACTAGAAAAATTTCAGGTCGGCCGGAAATTCAAGATGGCCGCCACAGCTAAAAATAGATTTAAAATAAATAAGTTTGTAGCGACTACTTCTTTAAAACTATAAGAGATATTGATATGGGACTTTTTCTAAAATGATCAGTATGACATGATGTTGGTCCTTGTCGAAAATCGTTTTGATTTGACGTTAAACATGGCTGCCAGCGGCCATCTTTGGTTACATTATATAATGAAAACTTGTAGCGACTACCCCTCTGAAACTACTTGACAGATTTTCATGAAACTTCACAGGAATGTTGCTCTTAATGCCTAATTGATCCTAGCAAAATTTCAGGTCGGCCGGAAATTCAAGATGGCCGCCACGGTTAAAAATAGATTTTCAAAAAACAAGTCTGTAGCGAATATTTCCTGAAATCAAAATCAATCAGTAGAGCTTCAAGGTCATTGACCTCTTGTTCATTTTGTTGTTGTTTTTTTTTGGCTCTATTGACCAAGTTCGAAAACCAGCCAGATTTTGGACCAGTAACAGAGGAGTTATGACTCTTGTTTAGTTAAAAATGCTATATTTTGCCTCGTTAATATGATGGTAGGGCCTTAATTTTTCATCTGATCTTTACCAGACTTTACCAGATTCTTTAGTTATGGCCCTTGATTTAGTTAAAAATGCTGTACTTTCCCCAAATCTTTCAAAAAAAAAAGAGTAAATTGCAATCACTCCCTTCATTGATGTTATAAGAGCCATGTTAGCAAGTAGAGCGTCCACATATATCTGTGTTGTTTTACACATAGCTTCTTACACATATATGTTGCTTTCACCCATTCCCTGCCTCTCCACCCCCCCCCCCCCCCCCCCCACCCCCACCTCCACCTCCTCACTCGAAACTCCAATTTTTTAATTATTTTTTACATGTTTCTGTGTTGTTTTGGTCGATTCTTACATATAGCTTTTTACACATATATGTTGCCCTCTCCCACCCCCGCCTCTCCCCCATCCCCACTCAAAACTCGATTTTTAATATATATTATTTTTTTACATATGTTTGTGTTGTTTTGGTGAATTATTACTTAGCTTCTTACACATATATATTGCCCTCACCACCCCCACCATCAACCCCACCTCTCCCCCACCTCACCCCCACCCCCCACCCCACCCCCACTCAAAACTTGATTTTTTTTATATATTTTTTTTACATATTTCTCTGTAGTTTTGATCAATTCTTACACATAGCTATGTGTTGCGCCCCCGACCCCACTCCACATTGTTTTAGCCTTGTTTTCTGATGGTATATACTAGCTATATAATGTATTATTCTCTGAAAAATCGAATAGCCGAACTGCGCTGTTCTCCGACAGCTCTTGTGTTTTTATACCCCCACAAACGAAGTTTGAGGAGGTATATAGGAGTGAGCTTGTCGGTCTGTCCGCCGGTCTGTCTGTCCGTCGGTCGGTCTGTTGGTTTCCGGATAATAACTCATGAAAGGGTTGATGGATTTAAATAATATTTGGTACACGGGTATACCACCATAAAATACAGGTCAAGTTCGACTTTGGTTACAAACCACCAATTTTAGACGGAGTTATGGCCCCTTTTCAACTTAAAATTTTCCCCCAAAAAACGGTTTCCAGGCGATAACTCATGAAAGGGTTGACGGATTAAAATAATTGTTGGTACATGGGTTTAAGACCATAAATACAGGTCAAGTTCGACTTTGGTTACAAACCACCAATTTTTGACGGAGTTATGCCCCTTTTCAACTTAGAATTTGCCCAAAAAACGGTGTCCGGTCGATAATTCATGAAAGGGTCGACGGATTTAAATAATTTTTTGTACACGAGTTTAAGACCATAAAATACAGGTCAAGTTCGACTTTGGTTACAAACCACCAATTTTTGACGGAGTTATGGCCCCTTTTCAACTTAAATTTGCCCAAAAAAATGCTAGTCAACTCTGAGGAACCTGCTAATTTGGGTTTGTATTAAATTTAAACAATTTATATTACATCCTCTTCATGACCATGTCTCTTATATATCTTTGACTTGAACGGTGTAACACGCAAATTTTTGTTAGTCTTCTTCCCTGATCACTAACAATATTGAAAACTCTCTCTCTCCTCTCCCCTCTCTCTCTCTCTCTCTCTCTCTCTCTCTCATTATTTTTTTTTCCTGTTTATTTCATATTTTGTAGTTTAAATAATTTGTTTTGGCCCCTTTTCAACTTAGAATTTGCCCAAAAAACGGTGTCTGGACGATAACTCATGAAAGTGTCGACGGATTTAAATAATTTTTGGTACACGGGTTTAAGACCATAAAATACAGGTCAGGCTTGAGTTTGGTTACAAACCACCAATTTTTGACGGAGTTATGGCCCCTTTTCAACTTAGAATTTGCCAAAAAAATGCTACAGTTTACTCTGAGGAACCTGCTAATTTGGGTTTGTATTAAATTTAAACAATTTATAATGCATCCTCTTCATGACCAGGTCTCTTTTTATTACACTTATACTTATATTTATACACTTGAATGGTGTAACACGCAAATTTTTGTTAGTCTTCTTCCCTGATCACTAACAATATTGAAAACTCTCTCTCTCCTCTCCTCTCCCCCCTCTCTCTCTCTCTCATTATTTTTTTTCCTGTTTATTTCATATTTTATAGTTTAAATAATATGTTTGCCATTGTCTAAATTGTATGAATATTTTATAGCGGGAGGGCCGCATTTCTAATGTTGTAATAACTTGTGGCCCGACCCCATTTCCATGTACATTTATTGGAAATAAATATGTTTAAACTAGACCATTGTTTTCTTGTGGTTGCCATGTTTATGTGACAAGGCGGTATCACTTTCAGTGATAATTCTAGTTATATGTTAAACTATGTGCTTAGAAAGATTAAACAAATTCTATTACTGGAAACGTAAAAAAAAAGAAAAGGAAATTGTATCATTATGGGCTAATTTGTGCATAGGTCTCAACAGATTTTGTAAAAAAATTGAATTGGGGTTTTAAGGCGCACCAACACATGAAAAGGTTATATGGCGCCTAAAAGGCATGAACATGCCAGGCTCATCTTCCATGTACATCGAGATAAAATATGGAAAATGGGCCTAGAACCTTCTCACCCTGAACTGCAGAGTTGCTGCAAATTCTATCGTAGAAACTCCATTTACGCCGTTTTACATAAATATGACCTTTAAATGTTATTATAATTAAATGTTCTTTACTTTAATACAATTTTTGCAGAATTGTGACCAATGAATAAATAATTAGACTTCAAAAATGTCTTATTTAGCTATTTCATGGACTTGTTCAACTTTTTGGACAGATTGACACGTCATAGTGGCATTACAATTATTTTTTTTAAATTTTACCTACCATTATTTTTGCATTTTCTGTCTATATATAATATAACAGATTTGCTGTACAAAAAGTTTAAAGAAAATCTGTCATGCAGAAAAAACTATAGAAACTGTTTTTAATTGCAGGAAAATAAAAATTAATATATATTTTTTTTTCAATAATGACTCAGTGACAATGACAATAAAGACAATTTTATATTTAAAGGTTTAGCACTTAAAATGTTTAATGTTGACAAACATTAGTAGTATAGAAAGGGGGTATAGGGCCAGTTTTCCCTCGCGGGGAATCAGAACAACTAGTGAAATATGCCAGGGGGACTCAAGCTTAACTCTCATTCACACCACCAAGATCTAAATGTAAGTCACGCCCAAATCAACACCAACATATTTCATTAGTTTTCTCAAGCACCCCCGCTCAGGGAAACTCGCCCTATACCGCCCCCCCCCCCCCGACCTTGTTATTTTGTATTTTAGTTCAAGAAGCTCTTCTCTGTTTCCATCCCCCCCCCCCCCCCCCCCCCCCCCCCCCCCCCCCCCCCTTGTTATTTTGTATTTTAGTTCAAGAAGCTCTTCGCTGTTTCCGCCCAGCTCACGTTCATAATTATCCATTTCAACCTTCAACCAGCAATCTTTTTCGCTTATTGACTTTGCTCTTTTTGGTGTCCATAAAATCATCACGAACTATTTCATATTCTACTTGGAGTTGCTTACCTCTCATCAATTCTCTTCTATATTTATCTTTCAAATGGTTAAGTTTTCTGCAAACTTTTTCTAA
This sequence comes from Cyrtodaria siliqua, assembly GCA_037043455.1. Taxonomy (NCBI): domain Eukaryota; kingdom Metazoa; phylum Mollusca; class Bivalvia; order Adapedonta; family Hiatellidae; genus Cyrtodaria; species Cyrtodaria siliqua. The sequence goes on from JAWPHD010000937.1 coordinate 287,798, forward strand.
TCTTTCTTGTTCCATTATATAATAGTATATATAATTATTTTTAAACTCTTGAATGCTACTCAACTATTACAAGTAACTGTATGCTAACGTATCTTGCCCGTTATCTAGTATGTACCGTTTATCATCATAAGCTGATAAACTTTTTTTATTTATTGCATAGCTGCTTATGTTATGCTTTTGTGATCTAATAACTTTCATCTCATGGTGAGCTTCTGTTGCCGTAAACAAAATATTTTTGTGAGCGTCATGTGCTATCTGTTTTTTAACAACACACTTTTTAACACCCTTACATTTCTTTGCGATAACCTCATTATCTAGCACATATGAATATAGTTTACTTCGCAACCCAACAAATTCAACAATAGGCATACCACACGTTTCATCTTTCATCTTGCCAATAACCTTTTTATTATCATTAAAATGAAACTGACTTTTCGGATCATAATCACAATTATCAAACAGTTCTTTATCCTTGGAAAAGTCCGCATAAACGTCTTTTGTTTCTATTTCATAACACAAGGAATCGGTATCAGTAAATAATAAATTAGCTTTTTTATCATATTTGTTTTTGATATAGTTGTAATGGAAATCATACATCAAATATTTTGACAAGTCTAAAATACACATGCCAACATAACAAGGACGATTTAAAACTAATCGTTCTTTTATTCGGTTTATGGCAAATAAATTTTCATTAAACATCTTACAAGAAATAAATGAAGGTCTTGCTGCATATTTTAAGAGAACCTCCTCGTCGTGAGTCAATTTAACATTAATTCTTTTTCTCAATTTTCCATAGTTTTACCAAAAACTGAATTGTTCATCAGTTTGAAGAAATCCTTTTCAAAAGCATTTTTACCAGCTGTTCTCTTAGCAGTATTAAAGTCTACGTATGTTTTCAACCACTTTGATTCGTCGAACTGTAGTATTCGGTGTATTTTTGTTACCTTCAATCCAACCTTTTTATACAATTCTAAGTTTCTAAAATGCACGACATACTTTTCTTTATTTTTCAACGTCGTGACAAGTTTATTAACATTACAATGTCCTAAATTAAACTTCTGTTTTAATTTTTTACGATAGTCTGACAACCACTCATCTTTGATATTTAAACTTTCCGGGGCGAGAGGATAATCATTATGCAAGTCATGCAGTTTCTCAGGATACTCAATATCGCACTCAACAATGTAATTTGATTTTCCTTTTTCAAACTTATCAACCCACTTGAAGTTACCAGTAGGTAATGGTTGACACATAGCCCACCCATACAAGTTATTAGCATCGAGATATATTATATACTTGCTTTCTTTTTTCTTGTCATAGTTTTTCATATATTTATTGTTAGCCTGTGAATATCTGTTTGCGATATAACTTGTGCCGCCTCTTAATCCTTTTTCCACAAACAAATATTGATCAATATCAGTTATTAAATCAAGTTGGATACCAGTCATCTTGAGGCATGCATCCCAGGCTAAACCAGGACTACTGAAGTAATGACAAGGATCTAATTTGTAATACTCAATGCACATTTTTCTAAAGTTTTCAAAAACATCTGTCAGTAACAGCACATCAGTCTTAAGATACAGATCATGATATTCTCCCATATTTTTAATCTTAAATGTTTTCCATATTTTTTTAGCGTGCTCATAATCTGCATCTGAAATGTGTTCATCCTTTAATTGAGAATAAAAGTTATCTTTGCCGGGTAACTTTTTATCCTTGAAGCGTTCAAAACTGTTCATATAATCATAAGGATAAACACCTTTTCTTTTTATTAACTCTAGCTTGTCTCCAGAGTATTCCTGAGAGGTGTATTGAAACGAAGGGATGTTTTTTACTAAATTTTCTAATGATTGAGACATAAACTGAAAACTGTCAATAAACACCAAACTTTGTCCTAACATAAAAGCCATGTACTTTTCCATGTTATTTGGTATAACATTTATGTTTCGTTTAAACTTCCCGATGTGCTGCATTATGAAGTGAGAGTCATATCCTCTCAAGTTATGAAACACAACAGGTATTTTTCCAGTCAACCTGAAATTAATATAGCATATGTCATGAGCACTTCCTCTATACTTTCCAGTTATATGGCAATGGTCTCTAACTTTTCTGATGGAGTTTTTGTATGCCACTGTATAACCCGCGTCACCTTTTTTGAGAGTTGTTGCAAAACCATTACCACAAATATGACATGATTTAGATTTTTGGAATCCAGCTTCTTCTTCCTGTGACATTACTAGATCTTTTTTAAAGTTTGCATTCATAGTTTTCTTGCACCGCTTTTCTTCTTCTATCATTTTTTTCAAAAACTTGTAAACAGCATTTGGCCCTCTGTATGTCACAACTGGTTTTGAATATTGATCATCATAAAAACAAACAACCTTATACCCATAACTGCAATCAGTATGTTTTTGATATTCTTCTGTATGTGATTTTTTAGGATTGTTTGATGCTGAAGAAATACTTTCGGTTACTGCTTCAAAATCAGCATATATAACAAACGGAACCATTAGCTGTCTGTCGTAGTTTTTAAACTTAACCTTTTCATCTTTGTTTGGCATTTCTACTGCTTGCTTACCATTAAGTGAAAGACGAACAGGTTTATGTTTTTCCAGAACTCTTTCAAATTTAAAGCACTGCAAGCATGTTTTACAAAACCATTTTCTTTCCTTGTGTGCTGTTTGATTATACATCAAACTGTTAAAATCTTTTATCCAAACGTAATGAGTTTTTTCTTCTTTGGTGATTAAAAGCATATCACATGTTTTTTTCTGCTTTATTTTTTGATATGTGCAAAGGGTATACTTGATTATCTTCATATCCAAATATGTTAAAACAAATGTAGTTTTGTTTTTCGATTTTTGGGATTTGTTTGATAGTAACAGGAAATGTAATTCCTTCATAATTTAGATCACCAATATGCTTTTTATACTTTGTTATCCTTTGTGGTTTATCATTGGCAGGAAACTCATAAGCCAAATGGCACCATCTGAAGCATTCGTTATCTTTTTCATTTTTTATATTTATTAAACCTTTTTTGTGATGTTGCAGTTCTTTTGGTAATGCTAAATACGAGCTACCTCGCAAAGGCTTGTACTTTACTCGATTTATGTAATGTGCATCTAGTGATTCAATTACCCAACCACTTCCCATCTGAATCCAATTTCCAATTCTATTTATAATTTCTTCATGTGCTTTGTCTAATGCTTCTGATATTTGATTTTTGTTTAATATTATTACAGTCTTTGAGGTAAAGTAAGCTGTTTTGTATACACAATCAAAACCTCCTCTATCATCCGATTTTTAAAAGTAAGTTTTATATCAATGCTTAATTTAAATCCACCTGTTTTTCTTAGTTCTTGTTCAAGAAAGTTCACAACTCTTGATTGTGTTTTTTGTAGTTGTCTGAGCGGATCATTACTGACAACATTTACTTTAAAAAACTTGCTATACTGTTTTGGGGATGTTTCAATTTCTCGGATACTCATTATATAATATTACATGAGATTATTTCTTTAAGCCCCTATTAATTAATTAATTAATTAATTAATTAAATAACATTCTTTTATTTAATATTTTCACCCTCATCGACGTCCTCATCAATATCCTCGTCGGCGTCCTCATCGGTGTCCTCGTCAACGTCCTCACCGGTATCCTCATCAGTAACCTCATAAATATGTTCACCGGTGTCCTCGTTCGTAACCTCATCCAAGAGAGCATCTATTTCATTATCCAGGAGAATGTCCAAATATCTCCGAAAGCATTTTTCCTCAAGAACTCTATTATCTATCATCTGACTTATTTTTACATGATATTTGCAGTATCTATCAAAATCAACAGTGTCAAGATCACCTCCAGCTGCGAGTGATTTTATTTTTATCCTGTATTTGCATAGTTTATAAACTCGTCTTTATCAAAAACTTCTGCATCAATCATTTCTTTTAAACTTTCGACAAAAGTTTCAAAGTTTTCATAACATCCGATATCAGTATTAATCACATGAGGTTTTTCTAGATTGCTGATTAGATTATCTCTGAACAACTCAACATTTTCAGACATTACTTTTAATTGTGTTTCAATAAAAATCTTAATTTCTTTTTCTGCTAGATCTGTGAGAAGCTTTACAGCATCATAGCACTCAATCTCAGTTGTTATTGCCCAATCTTTTTTAAAAGCTGCAATCATCTGACAATCGTTGCATGTGAACTGTCTCAAACTCTTTGATAAGTTCATTTGTCTTGGTTAAAAGAACCTGCTCATAAGCAGCTACTTTCTCATAAACCTTTTGTTCCTCTTCAAAATGTTTTCTTTCTTCTTCCGCATAACTGTAAATACTCATATATTAAAGATTATATTAAATTAAAAAGTTTGTAGGAATGGTACTAAAATCTTTGATTTTCGTAATTTAATTATCATCTACTATCTTTGATATGTATATCAATCGTCCACGCGTCAGATCTTCTCACCAAAATTGTTTTTTCCAAAAGCCCAGCCATCCAATCTTTTTTAAAAGCTGCAATATTTTGTTCCAAGAGTCTGATACAAAATGCCCTATGACCATCAATATCCTCTTTTGTTTTATCTGTGAGAGCCTTTTCAAGGGCACTACTCCAAATTGTATATTTTTTTCCTCTTCAAAATGTTTTCTTTCTTTTTCTGCGTAACTTCCCATATACCATAGATTATATTATTTTAATCAACCGTACATAATAATTTTAATTCCTTTGTCTAACAAAATGCTGTAGTAAGCAATAAAAGAATCTTTGTATACTGTTGGATGGTAACTGGTTGCCTCTGAAATTTGTTTTTTACAAAAAGAACGCAGTTTGTTTATATCTCCTTTTTTTTATTTTCCATGACAGTTTTAGTTGTTTTACCATTGTTATGATTCTTTCTGTCAAATCTTGAAAGTTTGAAAAAATTAAAAGCTCTGCATCAAATTTACTCGCATCTTCAAAATCAATAGTTTTTGCATGTTCCGTTTGATCTTTCTTAAAGTTTTTGTTTTTCTTTTCTATACGTTCCATTTATATAATTACATAAGATAATATTTATTTAAGCCTATATTTTAAAAATTTAATTATATACTATAATATAATGAATTGCAATTATTGTGAAAGAGTTTTAGATATTATTGATCCTCCTAAGGTGTGCATAGATTGCATCTTATTTTACATGACTAATAAAAATAAGCTTTGTAAATATTGTACCAGAGCCAAGCTGTGTTACAAGTGTACTTACGCATGTGTGAATTGTAATGATACTTGTGAAGTTTTCGATAACGAACGCATTTGTCTTAAGTGCGGCACTCACAACGGTTACAATCTTATTGCAGGTTACAATTACAGCCGAAAGAAAACTATTTACCACAGAATAAATACTTGGTAGAATATGATTTTTCTTCTGCAAATAGACAAAGATTTGACGATTTGTTTTACAAATGATGGTCGAAAAAGATCAAAAAAATTTGAATACATTTTTCAGAAAATATTTAAAATATTAAAAATAGAAAAAGAAACAAAACCGATTAAAACAAAATCAACCAGAGACAAGTACGATAGGATACGGAAACAAATCAGAAAAGAATTACGGCTGAATGCCATGACCGTTTAACTTGAACAGATGCTCCGCAGGAGCATCTCTTCTAGCTTAATGTCCATTAAGCTTGAACCTTTTCATATACATTTCCAGAGGTTCTGTAAAATTTTATTAAAGACAAACCTAATTATCTCCTCGTCATTTTCTAGTCCTGTGGTTGTTTGGACATATGATAGAAGTTGTTTAAAACTTCTATGATGTGTTTTTAACAAAGCCTTTCTTTCTGCTATTCTTGTTTTGCTCGCTAAAACAGCAACTACCGGAGGAACTGCACCAACTGCAGCCACGAAAAAAGGAATTGCCGGAACCAATGACAATACGGCAGTACAACCGATTAGCCCACTAACAATTTGTAGGGTTGTGTTTATGATACCGCACAATTTATAACTGCGTCTGTATGCAGCTACAAGTCGTGTCAGATGATTAATTGATTCTTCTTTGTTAGTAATTTGTGTCATATATAATTACAGTTAGACAATAATTTAATTAAAATATTTAGAAGATAGTTGCTCATGTTCTTCGGATGATATTTTACCTATTTTTAATAATTCATCGATTATGCTAATACCTTTATTTATTAGCCGTGGGCTATTATTTCCTGATTCGATACTTCCACATTCTAACTCTAGATCATCCATCAAATCTTTGGGACTATTGTAATATTCAACATCAACACAACCTCCTAAAATCTTTTTGAACTTTGAAGAACCTTTGTGAATTGGCAAACCAGATAATTTTGTTAGTTCCTTAAAAGCATTCTGAGACAGCTTTGAATAAGTTTTTTTATTGTTGTAACGCTTTGTTATCAAGTCTATAAAATCATCATCCACTTTCAAATCTAGCATAACTGCTTCTCCTGGTCTGGCAATAAGTTTATGATGACCAACAAGCTTGGGTAAATCAATTTGCAACACTGCGTAGTGGCCGTCTTTGTCGACTTTGTAGGAATTTCTTTTTTGTTGCATCCCTTTGCCAGTCTTTTTTGCAGTTTCCTCAGATGCTCGAATCCGCTCAGGTAACCTCTTTATGTAAACATCCAGAGCATTCATTACATCAGTCAGGTCATCATGTTCTTTTGCAAGTTGATCTAATGCTCTTTTGCGAAGCCCGGTGTTAACTATTAATCTTGTAATTTCACGTTTGGTCGCATCGGTTGTCGCATTCTTGAGCCTCTCCGCGAGTCTTTCATCGCCGAGGTTGTCTATTTTTGTCTCCAGACCTCTTATCTTGCGAGGTATTTCCTTATGTGCCTCTTCAGTCCATTCAATATATCTATCATATTCAGCTTCTCCTTCCATAATACCTGGTATTTCAGTTGGCATTAACAAGCCATACTTATGAATTACTTTTTTATTTATACCAGCGTCCAAGTCAATATCATACACCGGTTTTTCTTCCCATTCTTCTTCCCATTCTTCTTCTTCTTCTATTTTTTCTTTCTCGGGATCAATTGATGTACGTTTTTTTTCTTCTGCAAACAGGTCTGTCCCGGGTTCGGTAGCTTCTGATCTTAGCACTCTTTCCGGAGTTTTTCTTAATTTTGGTTTCTTTATTGCCTGCTCTAGTTCCTCTTGTTAACTAGTCGGCGTTAGTTTAGCAGGATCTGCGGTTTTCTTGGCAGCTGGTTTTTTAACGTGTGGCGTTGGTGGTAGTGTCGGTGGCGGCGGCGGCGGTGGTGGTGCTATAGCTCCTCGATCAGGCGGTGGCAGTGGTTGTCCTATAGCTCCACGATCAGGTGGGGCAAGTAATTGTGGACGTTTTGCCCCAGGAAGAATAGCGAATTGTTGACGTATTTCCGGAAGGGTAATCAAATGTTCAGCTAGCCGTCTTGTTTGCTCTGTTATTTCGCTAGTTACATGTTTAAATACTTCTGTGTACAAATCACGACTAGCTCCTTTTTCTAATCTTTTTCGGATAACTTTATTCTCGAATTCTTTAACAAGCTCACTCGATTTTCGCATTTTTTCTGCTAATTTTTTCCATTTTAACAAAGACATGTAATAATATAAGTTAGATTAAAATAAGATAAAATAAGTTAAGACGAGTATTATTCAAGCATTATTATAATGCAAATTCCAAACTATGATATGAAAACAGAAAACGGTAATTTTAAACAACTATGGAACTTTATGACAGACTGATGTTTTAGAATGCTTATATGCGGTATTTCAGGATCTGGCAAGACAAACACATTAGTTCACATGTTGCTGAAACCTTTGGTTTATTATGACAAGATTTATTTGTTTGCTAAAAACTTGGAACAGTCCAAGTATCAGGTTTTGTCACAAAAACTTGAAAAGATAGCAAAAAAGAATAAAAAGATATATTAGAATGTTCAAATGATCAAGTTATCCCTGTGGATACTTTAGATTCAAATACTCAAAAGATAGTCATTTTCGACGATTATGTTTGTGAACGCATTCAAAACGATATTATTAATTATTTCATCCAGGGAATTTATTTATCTCAATCTTATTATAAGACTCCCAAAGACATTCGCTTGAACTGTTCTCATTTATTACATCTTCTTTGCGACTCCGGTTAATCGTGAGCTGGGTATGCTTTCCAAAGAACAAGATGTCAACAAAGATCAGTATAAGAAAGCGACTAACAAGCAGTATGACTTTCTGTATCTAGATCGACCGGGGAAGTTAGTAAAACGTAACTTCACCGGCGATTTATAACAGAGATCGAAGACCTCTGTTATAACCGCCCTAGAAAGTAAGTAAAACGTAACTTCACTGGTGAAATTTAATCTAATCATATTATATATAATGGGGCTTTTTTAATGATCTTGGCGAGGACGTTACTACTGGCAGTGTGCTTATTGCAAACTTTGGTATTGTGCTGTCTGAGTATGTAAAACAAAAACATTTGGTTTATTATCTTCACAAGGGTAGAAACCAGGAAAATGTTTTGAGAAGTAATCTTGACATGAACAAAAATAAAATTATCAATGTAGGCAATCCGGAAAGAGCAGATGATGCGGCAACAAAGCAATTTACTCAAAGAAGAGTTGCAAAAATCATACGTGATTATAATATTGATAAAATTCCAGACATGATAAAAATTTTGACAACAGGTGTTGAAGATAAACTTAGTCAAATACAAACAAAGTTACAAGCAAACCGTGAGAAAATGATTGAAATTCAAAACGGATTGAAAGATGAAATAAACTTTTGAGTGATGCTTTGAAAGAGCTAGAAAAGAAAGAAGATGTATTGGAAGAGAGTGAAAACTTCAAGAAATTAAGTGAACAAATAAGAACTGGTGTTCAAAATATTAATACACGGATTGGAGAAATCAACAAACAAATGGTTGATAACAATGAACTAGAAACTGCTATTGCTGATGCTTCAAAACAAATGAGGACTGCTTTTACTACTGAAATAACTCAAATTAAAATATTAAATGAGCAGATAAACACCAACGTTGCTGATATCAACAAAGAATTTGAAGACATCAAAAAGAAAATGGTTGACGGTAAGTCGCTGGAGACTGCTCTGAACAAACTGATTGACACTGATAAACTTGAGACTGCACTGAGCAAACTGGTTAACACTGATAAACTTGAGACTGCTATTGATGATGTTTCAAAGCAATTGAAAGCTGCTCAGTTTGAAAGGATTAAAACAGTTAATTAAGCAGCCGACGCGTGAATGTTCAACTTCAAAAACTTTAATAGACCACATTTATACTAATTGTGATCAAAATATATGTAATGTAAGCGTGCCCAAAATAGGAATTAGCGATCATTATCCGATCTTATGTACAAGAAAGTTAAATTATAAAGAAAAAATCAATTCACATAATTTTATAAAATACAGATCATTTAGGTCATTTTCAGAGGAGTCATTTTTATCAGATCTTATCAGCATCCCCTGTGGTAATCTAAACAACACTGATACTAATGAAGTACTTCACACTTGGGTGTCTAATTTTTCAAGTGTTGTAGATAATCACGTCCCAATTAGAATTCACAGAGTTAAACACATAAAACAGATTGGTTTACACCTGATATTTTAGATGAAATTAAAGAACGTGATAAATTTAAGGCTAAAAATGATATGGATAACTACAGAGTTTCAAGAAATAAAGTTTGTACATTGATAGATAATTCTAAAAAAGAATCTTATGAAAGAAAAATTGAGGAAGGAAAATCAGACCCTAAAACAGTTTGGAAAATATTTAAAGAACATGGTGCGTCTACAAAAAAGACAAACAACTGTAATTTAATAAAAAGCATTCATAAAGATGGAATTGATATTACTGATAACCAAGATATTGCAAATACTTTTAATAACTTTTTTGTAAACGTAGCCGCTAACTTAAAAGAACCTATTCCAACTTCAAATTTTGATAAAGTAAATGATTTTGTAAAAACAAAAGTTCCTGATCATATGTATTTTCACATTCCTCTGATTACGGAATCCCAAACGCGTAAAATGTTAAATAATTTAGATGTATCCAAAGCTACAGGACTTGACCAAATAGGGCCAAAACTTTTAAAATTATCAGCCGATGTTATATCAAATAGTCTTACGTATGTTATAAATTGTAGTATAAAACAAGGTGTTTTCCCAGATGAATGGAAATGCGCAAAAGTTAATCCTTTATTTAAAAAAGGTTCATCAAATGATGTAAATAACTATAGGCCAATATCAATTTTACCTACTCTTTCAAAATTGATTGAAAAACATGTGCATGATTCATTTGTTAATTACCTTAATCATTATAAATTATTATGTAAATCCCAAAGTGGGTTTAGAAAAAAACATAGCTGCGAAACAGCATTAGTATGTATGATAGATAAATGGTTAACAGCTTTAAATGATGGAGAATTTGTAGGCGTTGTTATGTTAGATTTTTCTAAAGCATTCGATTTATGTTCCCACGAAATACTATTAAAAAAATTACAAATTTACAAATGTGGAGATAATACTATTAAATGGTTCAAGTCTTATCTTACAAATAGAACTCAAGCGGTGAACTTAAACGGTGTTCTCTCTGATAAGCAAATTACGACATGCGGGGTCCCGCAAGGGTCTATTCTAGGGCCTCTTTTATTTATTTTATTCATAAATGACTTGCCTATGTATGTACAGGATAATGTTTCAAACGTTGATATGTATGCAGATGATACTACAATATATGACATAAATAAATCTAAATTAGAAGTTGAAATGAATTTACAAGCTGCTTTGAATAACGTCAGTACATGGTGTCTAAACAATGGTATGGTATTAAATGCTTCAAAAACAAAAGTAATATTGATAACGACACCCCAGAAACGGACAAGATTAGTTAATCAACCTCTAAATTTGAAATATAAAGACTTAAATCTGGAAATCACAACAGGTGATAAAATTCTTGGCATATATATAAATGAAAACCTTAAATGGGATACGCATATAAAATTTCTTAGGAAGAAAATATCTAGTAATTTGTGGCTATTATCAAGAATTAAAGTATTTATTCCTGTTAATTATAGAATAATGTTTTACAAAGCCTATGTCCAACCACATCTTGACTATTGTAGTATCATTTGGGGTAGTACAAAACAATCAAATATCCAGGTTTTAGTGCGATTACAACGAAGAGCATGTCGTATCATTCTAGGTGAACAATATACCACTTTAAGCGAGGCTTTAAATATAATTAATTCTCTTAATATTGAACAGAGGGTTTCACTTCATATAGCCAAATTTATGTACAGGGTATCGCAAAATGCAGTCCCGTCATATATTCAAAATATGTTCAATTACAATGTCAGGCGTCCAAATCATTTACGTTCTTCAAATAAATCGGATTTTTTAATACCCAAACCAAATATAGAACTTTTTAAAGGGAGTATGTCTTACTCTGGGGTAAAAGTATGGAATAACATTCCAAATAAAATAAGACAGAGCGAAAGTATTAAAAGTTTCACAGTAAATTATACTAAGTGGATAAATTCGAATCAACAGTCATAAAGCTAAAATTGTAAATATGGCCATATGTAAGTCTGTAAGTTAAACCTCTGCCGCCATATGTATGGATTATGTTGTTGTGTAACATTGTTATCATGTTGATCATGTTTATGAATAATGCTAACTTTGAATTTGTTATGCTGATTGTTATATTGCTATATAATTATGTATTTGTATGTATGTAAATATTGCTTTAGAGGGCCCCAAGGAAGATTAGTTTATACTAATTGGGTTACCCTCTGTAAATAAAGACTTTCATTCATTCATTCATTCAAAGAAGCAAAGCTTTTGATGGCGAAATAGCTTTTCTTAAAGAGCATAATCAAAAGTCTGATAGTCGGCAAATAGAAATTATTGGTATAATTGATGGGCTGAAAGTAAAAGTAGACTATTTAAGTTTGAATATACGATAGATGGAATAAGCATTATGGGTGACGGCACTCCTCAACAATACGTATCGTATCCGACAGAAAAAACATTTGAAAGAACCATTCAGCTGCTCTTTCTCGGACCATTTACTTTTGTAACAAATCCACTTGTAAATACTGTAGAATATTTTCATACGAGTGTTTTTCTAGGACCTTCCATTGTGAAATCTGGAAGTTATGTATTTGATATAGACTTTACTTATTATGGAGGAAACGTAACACATTTTCTTCTTGGTGGTGGTAATCAGGAAAAGTTATTAGCTAGAAAATAACAAACGAACACTAAAAGAAACATTCAAATTATATTTTACAAAAAATAATAGATTAATTTTCAGACCAATTATACAAAGTAACACTACTCAAGTTTTAAATTTTGAAAAATCAAGTTTAAAAATGTTTTATTTAGGTGATTAATTTTATCTACTAATATGTATAATGGAACAAAAATTGTATTATCATCAGAGAAAGCGTCAATAATTAATAACTCAAATACACCGAGTAATTTTACAACTGTATTTGACAGACCATTAATATTAGGCAAGAACAAACAGTATGGCATTGGACTTGATAAGATTAATTCCATGACTTACTCATGGTATAATATTAGTGAAGATTTTAATAACTAAGTGGTAAGGTATCACAATGGAACAGATTGGAAAAGTATTATTTTTACAAATGGAAATTACAGCTATGCTGATATCGATAATTACATAAAAGAAACATTGACTGTAAACAATGATTTAACCGATGACTCGCCCATCCCGATAAGAATTGAGTTTGATTTATCAAGTTTCAAATGTTTGGTTACCATCCATAATAATTTTATGCTTGATTTGAGAGAAACAAACGTTCACATCTTAATCGGGTTTGACAAAGATGTAGTTATTAGAGAAACTAAATTTGGAACTGTAACTTCAAACATAACAAATTCTATCGATACATTGTATATCCACTGTGATTTGATAAGTAATTCTATTGTTGATGGATCATACGGAGATGTCATTTATGAAATAAGTACAGCTGATCTTACGAGATCATATCCTTTCAAAGACGAACCGATAAGAGTCGGGTTCTGTGAAGTAAACAAAACGATCATTAACAGTTTTAATATTTACATAACCGATTTCTCCGGTAAGAACATATACTCAAGTTGATCAATTAACTGGAGCTGGCATATTTGACATTTTGTCAAAAGTCGGATCAAAGATATTTAGTGAGTCTGAGAAAACAGCAGGTAAGAAAGCATTAGAAACTGCTGGAAAACAAATCATAGAGAGCGGTTCTAAAAAACTTTGAGATGAAGTAGGAAAAATGGCCGCTGATAAGTTAGTTTCAGTTATTAAACCAAAACCAAAAGGTGATATAATTTTAAAAGAACTTACAAAAGCTGCCACAAAAGATGCAGCTAAAGTTGCGGCTGATAATGTAATTGAAGAAGATGTAAATACAAAAATTAACAGATTACTATCCGGAAGAGGAATTCATGCTAGAATTAATCGATTAATTAATAAAAAAATAATCTAATTACTAGTATATATAGATGTTTCGAAGTAATCAATATAATACTAGATATGAACATGTACCTATTCAGTTAGATACTCCTGTAACACAACCAGGAAATAATACCAGGCAAATGAAAAGTGGTTATCAGTTTACAATAAATGATAGAAGTTCTTACTTTGATTGGTTTAACGCATATTTTGAAATCAGTTTTCGAGTAAACAAGCTTGCTGATGGAGCTGCTTTTGCAGCCGCCGATGAAATTGCTCTAATTAATGATGCGGCTTCACTGATTGATCAAATGCAAGTAAAGCAAAATGGAAAAAAGTTTACGATGGGAATACCCTTCACAGATTTGTTAATGCCAAAAGCTTACTTGAAATTTCTGACGATTATGCAAAAACAACCGGAACAAACGAATACTTTTATTTAGATAAAGCAGAATCTCGAGATGATCAAGCTGGTTATAATTCAGGATTTGCGATCAGCCATGCTTTAATCATAACTAATCAAAAAGTTGATTCTATAATTCCATTAAACAAATATTCCTTCTTTGAAGGTTTGGAAACAAACATGCTTCCTCCTAGTCAAATTCAAATCAGCTTGCAACTGACAGATGATAATGTGCTAATTTTCAAAGCAGGTGGTGATGATGGTCGTGTAGTTATTAATAAATTAGTTTTGTGGATACCCAAAATGACATTTAACACAGATGGTTTAAGTTACGCAATGACAAATCATATGAATCAACAATATGGACTTACCTTCGTGAAATGATACAAGAGAGCGGAAGTACCCAAGCAACCGAATCTGTATTTAGAATAACAGCTGGTGTTAAAAGTCCAAGACATGTTTTTGTGTATTTGCAAAGATCGGATAAAAGTTCTTCCCAAACACAAAATCCTCATATTTTGGATACGTTTAAGCTCAATGCTGCTGATGCTAATTGCTATTTACAATCAGCTAGACTGGAAGTTGGAAATGGAGTTTATTATCCAGAAACTGAATACAGTTATGATAATATCATAAGAATATTCAGAGATGTTATTAATTATTCTCATAAGCATTTGATAAAAACACTGGAACTTTACTCAGTGTGAGTAATTTTAAAAATCTCTTCGGAATGATATATTTCGATTTGAGTTACAAGGGAAATGAAGTCAGTATTGACCCAAAACAACTAAATCTGAGATATAAACTAAACAACGTTCCTACGGCTAGATATAAAATTTATTCTTTAGTATTATACAATGAAGATGTTTTATTGATACTGTCGGGAATGAACTAGTTATTTTTTAATCTAACTTATAATATATATGACTTACGTAAATTATTCAGTAAACTTATCAGATGGCCAGAAACGGAGTCTGGCAAAAGCATATGAAAACAAAAGTGAATTAACGCTCAGGCTAAAAAATAACCAACTGACTGGAAACTTTCCTTTGCTACTTACAGCTACCCAGATTAACAATATTAACTAGGCTAAATCTGGCGGGAAGGGATTAGACATAAATATATCAAAATCGCAAATGAGATCTCAGTCTAAGAATGGAGGCTTTTTAGGTGCATTAGCTGGTTTGTTAACTAAAACAACTATACCAACAGTTGCTAAATTTGTTCCAAAAGTATTAGGACCTCTAGCAACAGGAGCACTTAGTGGTCTGGCTAGTACTGGAATTGGTAAACTATTCGGAAATGGGATGGTAACTATTCCTAGTGGCAAAAAGCAAGCACTTCTCGGATCAAATAAATTAACACTTGCACAAAGAAACAAGATAATAAAATCCAAAGGTTGTTGTCCTATTAAACTGACAAAGCAGCAACAACAAGATCGGAGATTTCTTGGAATGCTTGCATCATTAGGAATTCCATCGATTGGATCTCGTATTAGTGGTTTAACTGGAAAAGGTTTGCAAGTAGGTAGAAAAGGAAAAGGACTAAGAGTTGATCGTGGAAGAGGTTTGCAAGTAGACTTGCAAATTAGACCGTACAGAAGTATCCCATTCATAAAAAAAAGTTAAATTTCAAAAACGAGCCTATCTCTAACTTAGATATAATAAAGTGGGTTAAGCAGCTAGGTATACAGAAATTCAGGGGAGTGTTTAGCAAGAACAAATTACCAACAACACAAAATAAACAAGAATGTGGTATTATTAATCTTGATGATTATATCGGACCTGGTACACACTGGACTTATTACTAGGATAATTATTACTTCGATCCGTTTGGCTTGAGCCCACCAAAAGAAGTTTTAACTTACATACCTGATATAAAATACAACACAATTCAATATCAAGATAAAACAAGTGTCTTGTGCGGATATTTCTGTTTACTTTGTCAAAAAGTTGCAAGAAGGAAACAGTGTGTACGATATTCTTTACAAATTATTAAAACCATACAAACCAACAGAAATGAAAACATTATAAAATCATATTTTGTAAATGAAGTTTAATCTAATCATATTATATATGAGTTATTGTATAAAAGAAAATATGGTTACTGAAAATGTTGATCCTAAGTATGTTTTAGCAAAAAATGGTAGAAAAATGTTAAGAGCAACTTGTGCGTCTTGTGGTATTACTAAAACAAAGTTTGTTAAAAACACAGAAGGTGGAAATATTGATATTCATAAAGCTTTGCTCCCTTTGCTACCCAAAAAAGGGCTAACACTTCCTGGTTATAAATATTGCGGTCCCGGTAATCCGCTTGATAGTGGAGAACCTTCAAATGAATTAGATGCTGTTTGCAAAGATCATGATATTTGTTATGATGAAAATCCTAGTAATAAATCAATGTGTGATAAAAACATGCTTTCTGGTTTGAAATCTAGTAAGTCTAAAACTATTGGAGAAAAGATTGCTAAGAATTTGTTAGTCAAGCCTGTAATTAGTACAAAATATAAACTAGGACTTGGAGAGCCAAAAAACGAGAAAAGGCGTGGAAATGGACTGACAAGTTAGCAGATGAACTTCATAAGCCTATACGAAGAAAGTTTACTCAACGCCGTGTGATTGTTAATGAAATTGATAAAATATGGTCTGCTGACTTGGTTGACATGCAATCGTTTTCAAAGTATAATAAAGATACTAAATACTTGCTTACTGTTATTGATTTATTTAGTAAATTTGCTTGGGTTGTACCCGTTCCAAATAAAACTGGTTTAGAAATTACCAAAGCGTTCAAACAGATAATCAGTACAGGAAGACAAGTGTAAATTGTTGTGGGTTGATCAAGGTGTGGAATTTTACAACAAGACGTTTAAGCAATTTCTTGATGATAATAATATCAAAATATATCACACTTTTAATTTCGGAAAAGCTGTAGTAATTGAACGATTTAATAGAACATTGAAAGAGAGGATGTGGAAATATTTTACAGCAAACAATACAAACACATATTTAGATGTGCTACAGATGATGGTTGATAAGTATAATAATACAAATCATCGGAGTATTAAAATGGCGCCGATTGAGGCTAGTGATGAGAACAATAAAGGAACGCTATATTTCAACTTGTATGGAAAAATGAGAAGTAATCAAATTAAGCCAAAGTTTAAAATAGGGGATAATGTTAGAATCAGCAAATATAAAAGAACGTTTGAGAAAGGTTATACCCCAAATTGGATTGAAGAAATATTTGTTGTTGATGAAATTCAAACACAAATCCTGTGACATACAAAATAAAAGATTTAAACAACGAAAACATTGATGGAAGCTTTTATGAATTAAAAATGATAAAAGCAAAGCAAGAAATATTCAGGATTGAAAAAGTAATACGACGTGATTACAAAAAGAAACAAGCGTTGATTAAATGGAAGGGTTACAATGAGGATTCAACAGTTGGGTTCCATTCAAGGATAAATAATATCTTGAACTATGCAGAGCGATGATGAAGACTACTGCCCGGTTCCGTCTGACTTTGCTTAACGAGTTGCAAATGTTATGTTAACGAGTTGCAAATGTTATGTTATTTAAATAGAAAACCGGATTGATTAGGGAGGGAGCGGGGGGGGGGGGGGGGGGGGGGGGGGTGGTGGTCTTGGTGGTGTGAATGAGAGTTACGCCTGAGTCCCCCTGGCATATTTCACTAGTTGTTCTCATTCCCCGCGAGGGAAAACTGGCCCTATACACCCCCCACCCCACCCCCTTTCTATACTACTAACATTACAAAACAACCAAGTTTGCTAAATAATTCTTTTATTTAAAGGGACACTGTTACTTTGAGCTTATAAAACAAACACAAAATAATTATGTTGTTATACATGCGGTCCCATGTATTGGAGTCTATCCTCCAAGAACATTAAAGAACCTTAGGAATCTATTGGATAGTAAGAGTAGGACAGGTTCCTGGATTCCTATGTATCATTCCCCCCTCTCTCTTGGTTGGCTGTAGTTTAAACATATTTTATTTCTCATTGTTATTACAGCATGGAATCTATACACAAAAGCAGAAAAAGGATTAGAACGAAAGTAAAATACTTACGATGTTCTCCTAGAACTGTAAACAACCTATAATGTGTTGATGAGCCGTTAAAGAACATCTAATTTGATTCAAAAATGTTTTGCATAGAAAATAAATACATGATACAATTGTAATGTTTAATGTTTTGACATGCCAAATTTTGAGTTTACAAATGCTTTAAAAAATGCTAAATATGATTTAGAAATTTGTGATTAAACCTCTTCGATAGAATAATGATTTGAAAAAAGGCCATGTTGAAGTTTTTATACTGAAACATGGCATTTTATTCATCACAAGCAGATACCAGCATTAATTTGTGATGACATGTTCATGATAAAATAGGATGTATGCTTAGATTAAAAAGTCAATTTGTGAGAGCAAAAAAAACAACAGTCTCTGTGTAACACGATACTTCCCAATTATAATAGTAGACGTTTTTTCAGGCTAAACATGTTCAATATGAAATTAACTTTTTAAAGGGACACTGTCTATAAGTAAAGCCTACATTTAGCATAATGAAGTAACAAGCTGATATGGACACACGTCTATTTTTTTGACCCAATCTGGTCTATGGAATGGTAATGTCTGTCCATTCATCAATATTTGCATTCAGCTCCTTTTTGTGGAAAACTATAAAAGCTACCCTTTTGAATGCAGACAAAGATATCTGATGTTGCATAAACCCTCGATTTTATCAAGATGAAGGTCATTTGAAACATGTTTGGTGGACACGTCATTTTAGGCGAGACACTATGTTGCGCGCAATTCTTGTTTTTATCAGCCACCACAAAATAGTCACATTCACTTGATAAATAACTTCTTAGTTCTAATTTCAAATTAACTTCACTTTTCAAGGAGGTAAGGGCTGCTGTGTACGCAACAAACGGCTTTTCCGCCGTCTGAAAATACACTGACGATACTCACACCTGTGTCGCCTGTACTCACCCATGCATCGTCGTAGCTGTGGACTGAAGTTTTTGGCTAAGCTAGGATCTCCAAGACAGTTCTAGATAGTGTGGACTTTCACACATATAATTAGGATCAATAAAGAACATGCTGTGTGCAAGTTCCTTAACTCTGTCAACTGTTTATACCCCTAAGGGAGGCATATAGTAATCGCACCATCATCCATTTGTTTGAAACAATTATGTAACAGTCAGAAGGTGTGTCATGTGCAATAACTGGGTTTGTACCTCAAAGGTCCAGGTCACACTTGGAGGTCAAATTCTGTCCGTTCGTTCTTCGTCCGAAACTGTTGTGTCTCGGCCATAAATTTGTGTCGTGTGCAATAATCAGATTCATACCTAAAAGGTCAAGGTCACATTTGGATGTCAAATGAGTCAAATTTTTCGGGGGCATTTGTCACTTATTGGTGACATTTCTTGTTTGACAACACTGTACCTATTTACATTTTCTGTGTTAAGCTGGCCTTTTCAAAACTTCTTCCCTCGGAAATTATTTCCCAGTAGCAAATATCACTTTTCCATCCTACAATTCTTGGTAAATCTTTGCAATAAATGTTATATAAAAAACAAATACCTATGAATAAAACCATTAAAATAATTGATTAAAAACATAACCCGGAAGCGTGATACAGGACGGAAAATTGGAAGTGACATAGAAAGGTCACAGTGATGCCAGAGTTCACACATGTCATCTGTATTAAAGAAACACTGGAGTTTGGTCTATATCCTGGTCGCAGAGAACTCTGCATGCAAACCAATTATCCTAATTACATGGATGATAAACTTTCAATAAACAAACAGCATCGTATAATATAACAATTTTATTTCAAATATGTCACATAAAATCGAAAAACATGAACTAAACATAGTCTGAATGTGAAGATTAATACTTCCCACATCGGACCGAACACAAGTACAGTCTCCTCAAACTGCAATGCACGTGCAGTTTAAATTGTACATATGGCACTGGCTCTCAAACGGGCAGATTTCTATTAACTAGTAGCCTATATGTAGATTATTCCCCCAAAACGACCAGAGTCACCAGACAGATTTACAGAATAGTTGTAGCATGTACAGAATATATTGCATATACAGTTCTGTAGCAGACACACATATACACATTTATGTATACGGTTTACCAATCAGCATTACTTTGGTCATGTGATCCATCCATATATATGTACATGTATTAACATCTAGCATTTAACAGCGGCATGCCTGCTGGCAGTTTAAGGGTGGTCTTTTATTTTTGTTTAAAACGACATATGACAAATCTTGAATTTGTGTCAAGTATTGAAGTATGTGTGTAGTTCTAAGGTTTATAGTCCCCCTATCATATGAGAATACCAAGAGAATAATATCTCATTGACATGGCATTATGTCTGGATTAACATATAAAAACTATATCTCAGTTTATTAATCCAGTATCATTTCGACTATGAATCTGCTTGCATATAATTAACCCGTAACCTGCTACATATACATACACTTCTCAAAACTGCTAACTACACCGCTCACGTTTTGGGTTATATATATCGATGGGTTGAATGTTTTTCAATAAAATAAAAAGGAAATACCAATTCAATCATTTTTACATCATTTCATTTTATTTTTTTCATGGGCAATGCTAGAACTAAACCACAATAAGCAATTACAAACGACCCATGTAAACACTAAAGTCACACTTTTATGAACAAGAAATGAAAAGTGTGACTTTAGTGTTTACATGGGTCGTTTGTAATTGCTTATTGTGGTTTAGTTCTAGCATTGCCCATGAAAAAAATAAAATGAAATGATGTAAAAATGATTGAATTGGTATTTCCTTTTTATTTTATTAAAAAACATTCAACCCATCGATATATATAACCCAAAACGTAGCGGTGTAGTTAGCAGTTTTGAGAAGTGTATATATAATGGACTGTTCTTTCTTTGAATTGAGACCATTCCATTTATGCGACAAGATGACTGATCAGCAGCCAAAGACTGTAAACCCTGATCTGGGTTTACAATGGACGCGAATGCTATTACAGTCATGCTTAGCGGGTTAACGGCTAACTTAAAGGTCAGAACAATCAGTTTCAAATATCTTTGCTATTATAACATATATTATTTGTGCAATTTAATCAGCAATTAGATATTTGCAAAAACAATGGACTTTCAAATACCCAAATAATTATTAATACTGATTTGAAAAAATATACAACTTAGAAAAACTAACAAGATACCATAAGTTTTAAACTATCAAGATTGTCATGTGACCCTTTAAACCTTAGTCTAGATCATCTGCGCCGCTTGCTCATTTCCAAGACAAACGTCTAGAACAGTTCTTCAAAAAAATGTTTGAAGTTTGCAGAGATTCTGGTATCATTTCTGATTAGCTGATACAGATGCACTTTCTTCGAACTTCGAAGATAAACAGAACAGCAGATACACCAGCTCCTCCTGTTGTTTGCCTCTTACCCCTCATGAAAGTACATAAATACATAATGGCATGTGATAAATCAGGCTTGTATAAGCGGGTTTAATGCTGATTACAAACAGCAAATACAATATAAATAGTTAAAATTTGTTTGAAAGTTTATACATACATGTAGATGTTGTTACAATATACGGTGAGAGTAATAAATGTGACGAAGCAAGCATGAACAACATTTAGTAGTGGGCATAACCTTTTATATACCTATTAATAGAATTGAACTGAATTGAGTTTTAAGGAGCACCAACACATGATAGGTTATATGGTGCGTAACAGGCATGAACATGCCAGGCTCATCCTCCATGTACATCGAGATAAAATATGGAAAATGGGCCTAGAACCTTCTCACCCTGAACTGCAGAGTTGCTGCAAATTCTATCATAGAAACTCCATTTACGCTGGAGCCACGTTTATTGTTTTTCTGCCACTGCTCTTTTGATGGGAGCGAGTTGGCACCTGAAACAATGCAGGGATCGTGAGAAACACTAGATCATGAGAAACACTAGATCGTTTACAGTTTTATCATTTGTCATTGTTGGAATTCAATTGTGATTAGTAATTTCATGAACCCGAGGGTCCGGTGAATATATATTTTTTACAATTGAACAACAAATAGTGAAATAATACATGATAAAGCAACGTAAACAAAGTCTTATTTCTATTCTTATACCCTTAAAATACAAAATAAGTGAATGGCAACGAGTCTTTTTACTCTATATAAACGGTTGTCGTATTGTACGATGTCAACCAATCGGTGTGCATTCCCAGGTCAAGAGCATATATTCCAGTGATATATCTAGATTATAACAACTACTTCAACTAGACTAAATATATGGGTGTATAAGTCTATATGGAGTGTGAATGGAACACACATATGGTATTATGCTCATCAAAAGTGACACGATTTGTGACTATTTTGAGCTACGTCGGTCCTGTTCCACCATGACTCACGTGAACTCCTGGAACACACGTGCCCATTTTGGCTTGCTGGGTTTCTATTGCAAATATAGACCATAATTCTGACAGTAAAATAATTTTTATAAAAGTAGAGAATTTGTCAATATACTGTAAACATTACATTTTGCAGAATTTCGACAACTAACGTCCCTTATTATGCGCTTCACTCCTTAACTTCTATATTCAGTAATGAGATTCTTCTTAACCTTAAAACCTGGAATGGTTACCTTTTTTTTCAACACTAAATAAGGTTAGTTGTTAATGGACAGACCAATGCACCCAGTAAAACATCTTGCAGTATGACTGGTTGACATTAAACTTATAAAAACACTACACTATACTCTTTGGACAATATTTTACTTGTGCCACAGTATTACAGCTGCTATACAGGTACACATCATGATCAACTGGTTTGCCTGGACCACTAACTCCATTAAACAAAATGTGCAACCATTAAACAAATATACAGTTGCAAAATTTCAGCATAGTTTATAATAAATTCAATTTATTGTGATTTTGGCAACCGGCCCATAACACGATGCATTTTATATACAAACAAACAAATATGTAACTGGTGCACCCAACGTATATACATAGAGTTAATATACAAAACCACCAATATTTTAGGCAATCAAAGTGAAAAAACAATATATTCACAAAGTCTCTAAACGTAAATATGAATATTGTTACGGAATATTTGTAATTCTATATAAACCCACCACAAAAGTATGTTAACATTCAAATTTAAGAATGATATGAACAATTCTGAAAAGAAGAAACAATGTATTACATTTCTATAGATGAAAAACATGAGTATCTCATTTTATTTGTGATCAAAAACATTTTTCAACAACTTTTAAAATATATTTGAACCTACCCCAGAAGTAATCCACTGTGACATTGAATCACGACATCAATAAGCGTTAGTTAACGTGTCGCTGAGAATGTTCAATCAAGTGAAAATCTTGGGGGCTTCAATCATTAATAAACACGTAACCATTGATTTAATATTTGTTTGTTTTGTTTGTATGGTGTTTTAGGTCATTTGAAACAGATGCACGCACCAATAATCATATTATTTTTTTTAATATAATTTTATAGTCCATGTTTATATGCCCTGATACTTAATTTCCCCACCCATAATCACGCCTAATTTCAATGGGTAGTAAGAAACAAATTGCTATAAGATACGGACATTTAATGCTCATAATTGCTTAAATCAAGTTGTCTTCATCAATCAAGATCATGACTTGTTTTAATATTAACAAGTAACAGGTTAAATTCTCAATAAAAAATAAAATTAACTAAAAACAAACAACAGATCTTTTAAAAATCATTGTACATGTATACATGAAGGACAACAAGACAATTTTTTTTATTCATTTAGATGTAACTTCAGTAATTTATTACAATTAGAAAAAGTTTCATTTACTCAGATTTTTGGAGAGGCTCATTTATTCACATTCAAAATGTCATTCCAGTCAAACCGCCTAGATCTACTGCTTTAAGGGACCACCATTTCAGTTTCCAAATGTGTTGTTTTAAATTAAAATAAACCTGTAATAAGAGACAAATAAGCCTGTAATAAGAGACCACCTGTGTTAGAGACCAATCTTCCTCTTCCCTTAAGTTAAATTAAATGTGGCTTTACCTTTTGTTAACACACAATATTAGGTTGTATTGGGCCAGTGACCTCAGAGGGAGATGAGATGAAGGATGAAGTTTCCTATCAGACATGCCTCCACCAGGGAGAGAACTCCTGCGGGGCAGAGGTATGTAGCTCTGAAGCCAAAGCCCTATCCCCTTTTGTGTTCTCTTAATTAAGGCCCTTTTAGTGATGTCTTAATTCAGGTCCCTTTAGTGTTCTCGTAATTCAGGTCCCTTTAGTGTGCTCTTAATTCAGGTCCCCTTAGTGTTCACATAATTAAGGTAGGACCCTTTAGTGTTCTCGTAATTCAGGCCCCTTTAGTGTTCTCCTAATTCAAGTGCCCTTAGTGTTCTCATAATTCAGGTAGGTCTTTTTAGTGTTCTCTTAATACAGGTTCCTTTAGTGTTCTCTAAATACGCATGATTAACAAGATTCTTCATGTCCTACAGTTGTATTTTGGTCTCTACCATTGTCATTACCACTAATATATCCAAGGCAGCGAAAATTATACGTCAATTCATTTAAAATCACTGTTCGAATTCAGCCAAATGATCAAGGTGACTTATACATACGTACCAGCCAATTTAGTCCTTTTTCTCTTCTTCAAAACATGAATAATTATTACCTTGCTTAACTAAGAATGCCAATATAAAATGACATGTTTCCATGTGCAAAATACATGATAAGAAGCTTTTATAGATTTGTGACTTTTTTCGAAGGTAAATAATGCAAAAGTTAGTCCAATGACAAAATCGTCTAGCCCAAATCTCCCTATCTCCCTACAGGGTCTGTCAGTTGGCAGATATGCACATAAACTATTATGCTAGCCCATGAGCTAACTTTCTTCCATGTTGGCTTCTTACATATTCAATATGAACCTTAGTCTTTGTACAGGCCCTAATCAGTCCAAATACCCCAAATGTATAATGACAGTTGAAACACACATGGCATGATGGACCTTGTATGTATTGAACCCAAAATGAACGCTGAGTGTATTTTTATTAATGATAAACAATGCACGCATTCATAAACAAACAAACTCGGATGAATGCTTTCCTTTTTGATTTTTTTTTCAATCCATTCTAAAATATATTCATTTACTCTCTAAAATGTACATACCTTTTTAGGATTTATTCTAGTTTTACCAACGCAGTTTAGTCTATAATTTAAAATCCGAAACTTTACAAATGCAAATTGAATCAAGATTAAAAAGAAGTAACTATTTCAGAATCGGTGTGAATAAACCTTTACAATTATAAATATTTTAATATCTTACTGCCCACAATGTTGTTATTGGTAAAAAATAAATGATGAATGCAGAATGCATTTATGACGTAATTGGGAATGCATTTTTAAAATGTAATTCAATTGCATTCAAGAATACAGTTTAACATATATAGTTGTTTAATAATGCTTGAATGCATATAAGTGCAGTTAAAATACTGAAATTTAAAAGGAAAACCTAAATCAAATGAATCTGGAATGAAAAGAGCACAAACAATATGCATTTGTGGGTACTTGAAGAGATTAAAGCCTGAACCCAAGGTCACTTATCCGGCAAGACGATGTGTATCCATGGCAACTATTTCCTCTCCCCTACAAAAGATAGCATGATGAGGAAGAGGTTGACGATATCCAGATAGAGGTTGAGGGCTGCGAAGATGTACTCCTCGGGAGAGATGGAGTACTTGTGTGTGCCTCCCATCATTATCTGCGTGTCGAACACAATGTACTGCAAAATACCCATATTATATCGTAAATCAATTGACCTCAAACAAAGGTATTGGGTGTCAGTTATGTTTCTAGTTCAGGATAATTGTTTTATAGCAAAATATAGGAATCGAGACCTTAACTGGAAGGAAATCAATCATTAAGCTCAATGCCACATTACAAGGTTCATAAAAGAACGTGTAATAGTAGCGTAAGGAAATTCAATATGTATACAGACAACTCTTGCTCATTCCATTAGCAATCATGGATGTGGATGCCAAGAGGATAGCATGGGTTCTAGCCCAACTGGTGCCACTTTGGTATGTCCTTTGACAAGACATTTACTCTAGCCTCGTCCGTCCAATGACGTAAACTGGGCGGGCCCATGTATCTGTCTCTCCTCCGAACATGTTAAAGAACCATAGGACTCTATTCTGACAGTAAGAGTAGGTCAGCAGGACACAAAAACGTCCGCTCATATTGACGAGTGAAATTCGAATCCGGACGAGTGAAACCTATGAACAGGTCATCCGAGAGGACGAGTAACATTTCGGTAGAAAAACACAAAGAAAATAGTTATCACACAGTTTATTACGTGATTAAATGCAAAAAATAATTGTGACTCAGTTTATTTTGGATAAATTGCAATTTAAGTTAACCGGATATTTGGAAATGGATTTCCCTTTTCGAACATTCTAAAATGCGTCTCCCTTTGTTTCAATTTCACAAAGTGCGAATCGGCGTTATGCTTTCTGATTAAATACAAATATCACTTTTACGGTGGAAATCCTATCTATTTATAATTATTTAAAGAGTTTATTTATTATTTTGTAATGAATAATTTGTTAAAATCATAGGGGAAGAATATTCACAAAGATGGATAGGACAAAGATTCCCATCAAAAACACTTGAACCCAGACGGCACAGAGGTCTGCAGCTCTAGCGTTCAGGACCTTACCCAGTGGGCTACAGAGGCTGCTACTTAACATACTGAAAATGAACTTATATTGCAATGGCAGATACTGCCAATGCTAATGTATACTTACAGCTGAGAACAGGAGAGCTCCAAGTGCAGAATAGGCCAGTGTTGCGAACTGAAATATAGACATATTACAATTTAAAAAATGGATATAGTAGTACAACAAGAAATCAGAGAATTAAAATGTCTCGTCTACGGTTAAAATTTTGAATAATAAGAACTGACTTAGTTTACATTTTACTGATATTATGACATTTTAAGTCCAATCATTTAAAAACAAAAATGACATTGTGTAAAAAAAACAACTTCACCCGAGAAGTCAAAGTCACAAATGGCACTGAGCTACCTATTGGCCACATGGCCGGTCTTTATAACTCTTCTCGGACTTTTTTCAACAAAATGCGGACTTAGCCTTTTTCACAGCTTCTCTCCCCTGCCGAGACTGGCAGCAGTAGAGTCTTTTTTGCGTGCCTTAGTCATTTTCCTGCATGGTGTTGCTTGCAGAGGCAGCCGCCGCGAGCTACCCTAATGAAACAATGTCCGAATAGAATTTTTTGTCTTCCAAAGATTAAACTATAAACTAAGTTTGAAACATCAAGTGCCTATATTTGGTGAGAATGTGACGTAAACGTTGGTTGGTTGAATTGTATTTTATGTCATTTTCAGCTCATTTTAGGTTATAAATGATGGTCAATATTTTTGCGGTCGAGGCAGATCACCCACTTTTTCCTGGGTATAACCAGTACTGCTAACCTCCTGCTATCCGTAAGAATCAACACTTTTTCACTCACAAGTTGAGCTCCCAGTGCGAATCTAACCTGCAGTTGTGAGAGACGAGAAGGTTTTAAACGTAAATGAAGTATTACTAAGTAATCTGCCCTTTGCATGGAGGGTGAAGGTCACATCCACAATTACTATGTCACGCTGCGATGTACAACCCAAGATACAACTATAACCAATGTTTGACAGATCTAGTACATGCAGTACGTGAAACAGTGACCAAAATAACAAACAAACTTTGATGCCGCCGGAACAGCAACACTTTACCTCTTTATTTTGTTTTTTTGAAAACAGTAAAATAAAATTGAATTGAATGTTGTTTAATGGCTCATCAACACAGTATAGGTTATTTAGAGCCGCCCCAGAGAGAGGGGGAGGATACATAGGAATCCGCGAACCTGCCCTACTCTTATTATCGAAAAAATTTGCCTCAGGATATTAGATTACTAACAATTACTATATTACAAGACACTGCAAGCATAATAACCCATAAACATCTGAATGATGTGATACAATTGTGCTTTAGGGCTCTTCCATTAAAACATACATGGGACCCCAGGAAGGCTCTTTTGAAATTGACCACCAACTCATAGATACAAAATTGAGTTGAAAGAACCAAATTTTGGAAAATAGGTTTCTCCCATATATGTTGCCTTCCTGGGGTGCTGGGTATGTTTTAATTAAATAGCCCTTAGAAGATATATTAATAGATGGCTATGTGTATTGTGGTTCAGAAGACCTACTAACAGATGGCTTACCCTACTCTGTATAATGGCATACAGCACTACTTACCCTACAACGTATGATGGCACACAGCAGTACTTACCCTACTCTGTATAATGGCACAGAGCAGTACTTACCCTACTCTGTATAATGGCACACAGCAGTACTTACTCTACTCTGTATGATGGCACACAGCAGTACTTACCCTACTCTGTATGATGGCATACAGCAGTACTTACCCTACCCTGTATAATGGCACACATCACTACTACTTACCCTACTCTGTATGATGGCATACAGCAGTACTTACCCTACCCTGTATAATGGCACACATCACTACTACTTACCCTACTCTGTATGATGGCACACAGCAGTACTTACCCTACTCTGTATAATGGCACACAACAGTACTCACCCTCCTCTGTATGATGGCACATAGCACTACTTACCCTACTCTTTATGATGGCACACAGCAGTATTTACTCTACTCTGTATGATGGCACACAGCAGTACTTACCCTACTAAGTATGATGGCACACAGCAGTACTTACCCTAATCTGTATAATGGCACACAGCAGTACTTACCCTAATCTGTATAATGGCACAAAGCAGTACTTACCCTTCTTTGTATGATGGCACACAACACTATTACTTACCCTACTTTGTATGATGGCACACAGCACTACTTACCCTACTCTGTATGATGGCACATAGCACTACTTACCCTATTCTGTATGATGGCACACAGCAGTATTTACTCTACTCTGTATGATGGCATACAGCAGTACTTATCCTACCCTGTATAATGGCACACAGCACTACTACTTACCCTACTCTGTATGATGGCACACAGCACTACTTACCCTCCTCTGTATGATGGCACACAGCAGTGCTTATCCTACTCTGTATGATGGCACACAGCAATACTTACCCTACTCTGTATAATGGCACACAGCAGTAATTACCCTACTCTGTATAATGGCACACAGCAGTACTTACCCTACTCTGTATAATGTCATACAGCAGTAATTACCCTACTCTGTATAATGGCACACAGCAGTAATTACCCTTCTCTGTATAATGGCACACAGCACTACTTACCCTCCTCTGTATGATGGCACCCAGCAGTATGTACCCTACTCTGTATGATGGCACACAGCAGTGCTTACCCTACTCTGTATAATGGCACACAGCAGTACGTACCCTACTCTGTATGATGGCACACAGCAGTACTTACCCTACTCTGTATGATGGCACACAGCAGTGCTTACTCTACTCTGTATGATGGCACACAGCAATACTTACCCTACTCTGTATGATGGCACACAGCAATACTTACCCTACTCTGTATAATGGCACACAGCAGTACTTACCCTTCTCTGTATGATGACACACAGCAGTACTTACCCTACTCTGTATAATGGCACACAGCAGTACTTACCCTTCTCTGTATGATGGCACACAGCAGTACTTACCCTTCTCTGTATAATGGCACAAAGCAGTACTTACCCTACTCTGTATGATGGCACACAGCAGTACTTACCCTACTCTGTATAAGGGCACACAGCAGTACTTACCCTACTCTGTATAATGGCACACAGCAGTACTTACCCTACTCTGTATAATGGCACACAGCACTACTTACCCTACTCTGTATAATGGCACACAGCAGTACTTACCCTTCTCTGTATAATGGCACACAGCAGTACTTACCCTTCTCTGTATAATGGCACACAGCAGTACTTACCCTACTCTGTATAATGGCACACAGCAATACTTACCCTACTCTGTATGATGGCACACAGCAGTACTTACCCTACTCTGTATAAGGGCACACAGCAGTACTTACCCTACTCTGTATAATGGCACACAGCAGTACTTACCCTACTCTGTATAATGGCACACAGCACTACTTACCCTACTCTGTATAATGGCACACAGCAGTACTTACCCTTCTCTGTATAATGGCACACAGCAGTACTTACCCTACTCTGTATAATGGCACACAGCAATACTTACCCTACTCTGTATAATGGCACACAGCAGTCCAAACAGGATGAGGACGATCAGGAAGACAAAGAGGAGTCCTCCCATCATTGTAAAGTCCCACTGAAACAAGAGGCATAAATTACTCTACGCGCAATCAATTACATCCTTGCACTTCATAAAAATCTGTCGAGTATTTTCTATCTTTCACAGGGTACGAAAATTCCACTCGTCCACTCGCCATGAAGAGTGCTCATTAATACAGGACGAGTAGAAATTCAGAAAAATTCTTTAACAATTTATCAATTGGACCATTCAAATATTAATTAGGACGAGTGACTCAGAAACAAATTTTCCTGCCCTGTTTCAAACACTGTATAAGTATTTAACACTTAATATCTGTTGGAAAAAAACACATCTGATTTTGAATAAATTTCACTTTTAAAGGAATCGGAGCTAATGTGCACGCATTCAGTGTGTCTCAATAGAAAATTACTATTCCACTGTCTGAAAATACACTGGTGGTAGTTGTCTCTCTTGCATTATTTTATAATTATCACTCTTCTAAGGCACATTATTGTTGGTAGTATAACGATTCATGGCATTTTCCATTTACTACCAGCTGAAGAAGTGTGAATTAATTAGGTTACTCACTAGTAGAGTTGTTCAAAAGAACAGAATCAATCAAGAATAACTGTGTATGTGGTGCCCAAATTCTGAATTCTTTAACATGACATCATTAAATAACTTGACCAATCAGTGATCACTACAATGACACACCTCCACATTTTGGTAGTGAGTACACTTGGTGTTTATCCTTGATGCTCATCTGACTTTAGCCCTTTATAACATAATTTATAGTAATAATTATATTAAACAATTTATTTTTTATGAGCAGGTTTTTATCTACTTTTGTTGCGGTCTTCAATATTTAAAACAACATGTGGATACCTTTTTTTTTAATTAAGGTCGAATATTTTGATTTTTCACACAGCGATTGAGGATAAAACTGGAATAAAGCCCTTTATACCTACTAAAGATCTCAACATCTCGGAAGTGTGCAAGTAATGAATAGAACAAAAGAAGGAGACTTCCACATTGTTTTGATGAAATCATTATATAAGTAGACATCCAGAATATATTTTCTTACAAATTTTGCTGATATTTCAGGTGGCTTCATGCAACTAGGACCAACCCGAAGTCAAGAAAGAATGGGACAG
This sequence comes from Cyrtodaria siliqua, assembly GCA_037043455.1. Taxonomy (NCBI): domain Eukaryota; kingdom Metazoa; phylum Mollusca; class Bivalvia; order Adapedonta; family Hiatellidae; genus Cyrtodaria; species Cyrtodaria siliqua. The sequence goes on from JAWPHD010000937.1 coordinate 319,201, forward strand.
ATTAATCTATTCTCTCTACGTATCTGACGACCTCAAAAGTGATATTCCTATCTCATACAGGCAGTAAATACACACAGAAGGAACATTCCCAGCCTTCTATGTTTTCATATTTAATGATGTGTTTTGTATGAAGTGTATTACAAAGGACATGCCCACGGGTCGTGTCTCACCTTAGGACACAACAAATAAACCCAGTTGTATCAGTGAGGCTTAACCCTACCGCTGCCAAATTAATAGGCAAATGTACTCCCCAGTGCCAAATATTTTTTACAGAGATTCCTGATAATTGGGTGTAATTGGGAAAACGGCCATTACTTCGTTATTTAAAGACATATCAACTTCAAATTTGAACAGGACATATATATATATATAAACTTCAATAATATATCAACAAAAAAAAAATATACTTCAAACCATTATATAATTTAATTATATAATTAAAAATTTAAAATATCATAATTTTATCATTCATATCAGTTTAATTAGGTGAATATATGTAAAATATCAAAGAAAATATCACTCATTTCTTCATCAGAATCTGTTACATAATCGCCACCTTCACCATCGCTGTCGTAGCAAATCATTTGCAGAACTTGTGCTCCTGTAAATGTTGGCCGCTTTTTTGAGGAAGCCATTTTGTGTCTCGAAATCCCTATACATTTTGTCCTTTTATTTACGTTTTAACATACACATATGCCGAAATTCCTTTGATTAAAATTTGTTTCTTGCAAACAAACAACCTCGTTTTGAAATCGGGGAAATTCCCGGGGTCGTCGTTAGGAAAACAGTGTCATATGAATAGCACAAAACATTTGACGTACCAGGACGACAAAAGTCGCCTTCGGCAGTCTGCCTAGCAGTCGACAAAAGTCGCCATCGGCAGCGAAAGGGTTAAACCCACGATGTTCGCATTCAGTCTACCATGCTAGCCACTGAGGTCTACCATGCTAGCCACTAGGCCACTGAGGTCTACCATGCTAGCCACTAGGCCACTGAGATTCAGTCTACCATGCTAGCCACTAGGCCACTGAGAAAAACATAACTGAAGAAGGCACTAGGCCACTGAGAAAAACATAACTGAAGAAGGCACTAGGCCACTGAGAAAAACATAAGTGAAGAAGGCACTAGGCCACTGAGAAAAACATAACTGAAGAAGGCACTAGGCCACTGAGAAAAACTTAAGTGAAGAAGGCACTAGGTCACTGAGAAAAACATAACTGAAGAATTTGTTTGTTTGTTTGTTTGTATCGTGTTTTACGCCATTTTCAACACGCAAGGTTATATATGTCGGTCGATTTTTTTGTGTTGGAGGCAGTCCATCCACTTTTCCTGGGTAGAACCAGTACTGTACACCTCCTGCCATCCGTAAGAATCGACACTTCCTCACTTACAAGTTGAGCTCCCAGTGGGATTCGGACCCGCAGCAGTGAGAGGCGAGAAGGTTTCAACGCAACGTCGTTAACCACTAGGCCACGGAGACGCTTACATAACTGAACATAACTGAAGAAGGCACTGTGTGTTTTCTTCAGCCGTTAGAAACAAAAAGCATAATGATTTGGACGATAGTGGGACATACTGTTGGTACTAGAGATAGAGCTTACCAAAAACCTTTACCAGAATAAATGACCTGTACAAAGTAGGTCAAGGTTGATCATGGTGACCTTGGCATTGCTGTATAGTTCCTACACATACAAAATGTATCTGTGTATTGTTTGAACAAACTAGCTCTATTAATGATTTAGAAACTAACCAAAACTGTTAACCAAGGAGCGAATAATAGACAGATGGAATTGATGCACTTTTCCATATCATGGTGCAGGACATAAAAAAAGGTAAGATGCTGCAAGTCACAGACCTTGTTTTGATTAAAAAAAATATTCCTGACTCACTATCACTACTCTAGAATACTTACTTTAGTTTGGAAGGCAAACAATGTCAAGGACAGCGACACCACCTGCAAGTTGGCAAAAAGAAAACAAAAGTCAACTGATAGTAGTAATGTAAATATATGCTAAATACAACAGAACTGCAAAAGCACCTTGCCTCCGGATGGTCTATACACCGTAAAGATTAGTTCTTGGCCATTTTAAAATGTTATTGTTTGATCTTATATATCAAACAAAAGCAACTTGGCATTATGCATACCCAGATGTAGCATTTCACAAATTCTAACACTCACCAAATGGTCCCAAAATGAATTTTCTTTACGCAGGATAAGACCGACAACAATGACACTAGGGTAGCCAATTAGACATAACCCAGTACCATATTTGTTACGAGTAAAATATAACAAGAAAGGAAGCAAAACCAGCAACACAAAAAATATAATTAACAGATTTATTTACATAAAATATTCACTTGATGAATACACAAATCCGTTTTTTCATTAATATCCAATTTTTAAATTATGTCCAAATAAAATTGTCCAATGAGCTGCTCCCATAATCCGTTTATATACAGTCCGAAGACTGCTCCAAAAGCTCTCCCACTAAAACCGTCCAATGAAAATAGTTAAAATTTCATCATAAATGAATTTGCATAAAACAGTCCAATGTGAAGTCCAAATTTCATCATAAATTAATCTGCATAAATAACTTGCATAAACGGTAAACATATTTGCATCTATACTATTTTTAACTTTCTTCAAGACCAAATCATGCAATGCAACATGTACACACTGAGACGCATGCAACAATGCATGTACAGTTTTAGATATAGGTAACATATTTGATATTAATAGATGCTTCTACCCTGGGGAATTCGACATATATGTTGCTCCTAGGGATGGGAAAGAGAAAATCAATTTGTAAATATGTCTAATTCCCCGAGGTATTGGTATCCAGCCAACCTCTCACCCACCACACCAACTATCGGTAGGATTAATTCTTGAAATACTTGGAAAGAATTTCTCACCTGACCACTTCCGTATCAGACTTTACAACCAGAGTCTGCTTTCTAAAATGCCCAGTGCAATACAGCGAGGTAAAATAAATAGAGGAAATTAGTTGGTTTGGAGTGAATATAGGATTTATTTTCATCGAGAAGTGAGAAAACTTATATTTTCACAAGTGCTTTAGCACGAGTGAAAATATGCGAGTTTCTTCACTTTGAGATAAAAATAAATCCTATATTCACGACAAACCAAAAAAATTCTATTCATTATACTCATTACCTTGAAACTTATGCGAAAAAACCAATGCGCCAAAACAATGACGTCATTAACGTCAACAACGTCAACAACGTCAACAGCGGCATTGCGCCATTCTCGGTATTTCACATGTGAAATTGTGAAATATAAAAAAAAATATATAAGGTTTTATTTTAATAAAAAATGCACTATTTCACTGTGAAGTATATAATAAAGACATATACGCATATATTACTATATCATCTAAACAATACTGAGAAACATGTTGCTGACACCATCAGGACATCATTTCAGGAATAAAACACATAATAAATGTAGCCAAATATCAGACAGAAAGAGAGAGGCGGTATATAAATCCTCAAAGAAAACAACTTCTTAACAATTTTTTTTATATCTATTGCAACTGTTTTACAGAATCAAAGTAGCCAACTTACAGCCGTTATTCCTGCTGCTATCAGCACACCGTCAGTTTCATAATGGCTGCAAAATAACAAATATACTAGTGAACAATGGTGCGAATGCCGGATTGCGAATTTAACATTTTGACTGAATCTAAGTAAAAAGGGGGGATAATTCAGGTAAAATTAATGACAGATCTATGGTTCTTGTCATAACGTTGTGTAATGATAATAAACAGGTGTGCCAAGTTTCAAAGTTTTCCGACAATTTGTTTTTGAGAAATGAGGAAAAAATGAGGAAAAACAAAAACTTTAACCAAAACGTCCAGGAAATTGCCCAATTATAAGCCTGGATTTGCTACGCAGGCCGGCTAATAACAAGTTATGATAAAGTGAGGATAAAGATGCTCCTTTCCACAGTGGTTGAGCATTTCATTTAAAACTATAAGTGATCAATGATGATGGATTTCTTCTAAAACACATACTAAATGGTAGCACTGACAGTTGGAATGCAGTGTTGTGTATCAATCGGTGCCACTGACCGATGGTTGTCACGACAACATCCCCAACACAATAATGACAGTATAAGTGAACACTCGACCAATCCAATTGAACTGCTGTTTAATGGCTAATACAACACTATATCTTAGATTATTTCCGGCCGGCACAGAGAGAGTGGAAGCAGGGCTGGAAAATTAGTTTCTGAGTTTCTTGTCCTATGTAATATTTGCATGATCAAACTGTTAAATTGTTAAGAATTTATCTGAATTTCCATTACGTGGTCCGAGTATTAATTTTCATACCCCATCCACCCCTTCCCCATGAAAACGGGGTTGGCTGGGGGTATGAAATAAAAACTTAATGTCAGCTTTAAAAGTTTGCATATTGTAAAATTAAAACATTTATAGGTAATTTTAAACAGGTTATCGCATTTTTTCAGTAAAAAATGTTTTTAAACGTGTTTTATGGTCGATATATCCGTTATAAAATTCTGCTAATATCAGCTTTCCCACCGATTAATGGAATTAAGGCGGGACCATGTAATGCTACTCGTCCTGCATCAATGAGCACTCGTCATGGAAAGCGTCAAGTGGATATTTGTGCCCTGGGAATGATACATATCCGCGAACGCGCCTAAGGGGAGTGTCATGCTAAAGGCACATTACATAAACCCAGTGATGCTGATAATGAGGACCTGGTACCGTGATCTCTGCAAACAGAGTCGACTGTGCTATCTAATGGCCACCGCAGCCCGCCTTAACCAAAGTAAGCTATTCAATAAACAACCTACCTTGATACGACACCCAGCATGAAACCCTGCAAGACCGTCTAAAATATATATCATTAGATTTTAATACATGGTTTTGATATTTCCTTACTGTATAATAGTTATAGTATCGCAATAATCAAAATATAAATATAGTCACCCCTACTATATACAGTAGAGAAATATGAACATTCAAAATTAAGCTTAGGCTACTTTATAAAATTATGCTTCATTTATTATATACTCCTCAAAATAATTTAAGGACCATGTTTAGACAGTGTCATTTTGTTAAAGTGCTGAATTGAACAATGTATTGTCTTTTTGCATTTTTAAGTTTAGTTGTATTCTTTTACAACTGTTACATTACACATGTGTATTAACTTTTTATATGAACATAAAATCCATTAAAGGTGCAGTAATTATTACTGTTCTATTTTGTGATCCTTAGATTATTTTGAGGAGTGTATTATACTGCGATTGTAATGCCAGATGGTCCTTGATTGGAAAATAAATGTTATTGTATTCTATTCTATGTACACTAATATATACTTACAAAGCAGCCAAGAATAATAAAATTGGTTGGGAAGGATCTCCTCACATTTTGACAACAGGCTAGCACAATGATCAAAACAAACGTCATCACCCTGAAATATAACGTGTGGTGAAATTGTATTTGTACCACGATTACTTCCCTTGTTTTAAATGACTCCATTTACTCCAATAGAAACAAACTGCTTACAAAGAAAATACTTACCATTTTATCAACACAGATCAGTTGTAGGTACGTTTGGTTGTTCAATACGACTCTAAATTGCTTGAAATACATTTTAATGATCATGACACTAATTTAGTTGTATAGACAGTTAAAATATATAAGTGATTTATATGAAATTGATGTTCACCAATTTCCGTTGAACATCGCCAAAGATTGGTGAGCTGCTATAGGTCGCTCTGAATCGTCACTTTTTTGGGCACTTCTTGTCTAAGTGTCCGAAGGTTAACATCGGCATATGTTAATTAAATACTGCTCCTATTTTGAAGGATTGTGTTTTGCTGGGACTTTGGCCGAAAGCACTATCAAACATTATATCCGGGTTCTCTCGAGAAGCCCCGCTTCCTTGAGAGGGTATATGTTAGCATAAGGCTTAGTGCACGGGTTGCAGCTGTAACTACCCTTGAGTTAGAGCCTTGTCATTGGAAGCCCCGCTTCTTTGATAGAGTTCTGTGTGACACACCTGTAACGATCTTGAGAAGCACAGCTTCCTTGATAAAGGTGTTGTTAAAGGGTGCTGGCGCTATAGAAGTGTTGCCGCTATAGAAGTGTGCTATTGACGTGTGCGGCTAGAACTGTGCGGCTGGAACTCTAGTTCGTAGACGACAGATAGGTTAGCTATAGTAGAGAGTGTGTTACAACGCTTGATTAATCCGGAGGTAGTGGCCTCGTACGATTGTAATCAACTGATTGGAGTTTTGAAAACGTTGTTTGAATCATCTTTAGAATCATTGTTTTGTACATATTTGTACATATTTGTACTAATCAATGGCTAGGAAAGCCCCAAGAAAAATTATATATATTGTTGTATAACGGCAAAACTTTACACATGGTCATGTTTTCTTTCAATATTTTCTGATTAAAGACATTTTTTTTACTGGAAAAGTAGCAGCAGAAAAATGTGTCTTATTGCTAAGGGCTATTCCCTAAACATACATGGAAACCGAGGAAGGCACTTTTGAAATTGAATACCACCCAAAGATGCAAAATCGAGTTTAAAGAACCAAATTTCGGAAAATTCGGTTCACCCATAGATGTTTATCAAATTGACGTATAAACGTATTCAACATTTGTTTTCGAAAGGTCCTAAATATAGATTACCTTCAACTATTGATTTTAATGCCTGTGCCCAAATCGCCCACTCCATTGAAGATTTTAGTATTAAATGGTGTCATAGAGAAGATGCGGACCCAAACTCGATTTCTACTTGGAAAAAGTCAATTCTTATAATTATAGATACACGTATTAACTTTTATAATGCTAACCCCTCTTTACTTTCTACGAGACCTAGGTTTTCCTTTCGTAATTTAAAATCGGGAATTCAGGAATTTCATAATAAATTTGTTTTAGTTCCGTCAGATAAAGCAGCTAATAATGTAATTATTGTTTGACGCCTACATTACGTCAATGTTTTATCTCTGGAACTCGGCAGCACCAATTTGTTTACTCCAGTTAATTCTACTGAGGATGATGTTGTTTCCGCACATATCACTCGGTGCACTACTTTCAAGGCTGGTGTAAACCATAAGTAAAATAAACTGCCTACCATGTACTGGATTCCTAAATTACATAAAAATCCGTATAAGGCTCGCTTTATTTCTAATTCTAGTGCCTGCACCACAACAAACATCTCCAAACTTTTAACTTCTTGTCTTACTGCCTTTAAAGATCACGTTAAACTATACTGTGATAAAACTTATGAAAACTCTGGGATTGACTTATTTTGGTCTATAAAAAATTCAGGAGAAGTTCTTGATAAAATTTTCAATAAAGATCAAGTTTCATCAATAAGCACTTATGACTTCTCTACACTATATACAACCTTAGCACATCACCTTATTAAAGACAAGCTAATTTCTCTTATTCAAAAAACATTCGCTAGAGAAAATACTACATTTTTGGCATGTAATAATATTAAAGCGTTTTTTACAAACGGCAGTTTAGACAGTTATACTATGTGGACTTGCTATGAAGTTTGTGAAGCACTCATCTTCCTGTTAGATAATATTTTGGTCAGGTATGGAACCACCGTTTATAGACAAATTGTTGGTATCCCTATGGGTACGAACTGTGCACCATTTGTCGCAAATTTGTTTTTATTTTGTTATATTATGAGAGATTTCATGTTGAGTCTTTCACCAGATACCCAGGCAGATGTTATTGAAGCCTTTAATGACATCTCTCGGTATCTGGATGACATATTGAACATTGACAACCCTTTCTTTCCAACTATGGTTAATAATATTTATCCTAAAGAACTTCAGCTTAACAAAGCCAATATATCTGATAATAACGCTTCTTTTTTTGATTTAGATCTCTCGACTGAAAATGGTGAAATAATTAGCAAAATCTATGACAAGAGAGATGATTTTAATTTTGACATTGTTAATTATCCCCACTTGGATGGGGATGTTCTCCTAGCAACTTTTTATGGGGTGTATGTATCTCAACTTCTTTGTTTTTCAAGAGCTTGTTCTCGAGTTGAGGACTTTAATATTCGTAATCTTTGTATAACTAAAAAGCTACTCAATCAGGGTTACAGTTACCATAAACTTCGTAAAACCTTTGCAAAATTGTATTATCATAACCTTGGTCTTCTTTCCAAATATAAAAGTAATGTAAGGACTCTTCTGCGACAAGGACTATCACAACCTGACTTCTATGGTGATGTGATTTATAAACTTTGTAAGATTCTTGGTCATGATCACTTTCATACTATCTTTGTTAGACTTGTTAAAAAGTTTTTCAAAAGAGGTTATGACCCTATCATTTTGCAACGTACTACATGCTTGGTGGTGGCCCCTTTTACAGTTTGCCACTACCGGTATGCTTTCCTCTTTAATTGTACGATGACCAGACAGGCTGAGGACTTTATGATGATGCCTATCTAAAGCCCATTGGGACGGTGGCGTTAGATGTTTGTCTATGATCTTTCTTGTCATGCCCTTAATGGTTTATTCTCTTGTTGCTCTGGCTTCTGCCAAGTCATTGAGTACCTTCATTGTGGCTTTCTAGGCAATTGTTTTTTTGTATTATATTTACACGAGCATATTTGTGTTTTACTTATATTGCCTATTGATGCTGCCTTGTTGGTTAAAGATTAGATCATGGCGGGGATTTCTTTATTTACACTGTCCTGTTTTAATGGAATGACAGTATTGTAAGTGTGAGGTTTGGTGCACCCTAGAACCGGTTTAAATCCCCAGTGGCCTACTATCAACCCCAGTAGCCCTATTGTCAACCCTTTTGTGTTTGTGATGTTGTTTGCATTTATTATTGCTTTTGCCTTCTTATTTGTCTGTTTGCGTGTTTGTTTCTGTGTTTTGTGGTTGACTGTCCTCCTTGAATGCTACTTTCCCTGTCCGATCTTTTTATATTTCTTCATAGTTTAAACTGATTTATTTTACATTGATTGTAACGAAAGCTCCCTGAACATTTTTAATCACTCTCGATGTCTTCCTGGGTAGAACTAGCACTAAGCAAATGCAGATAAAGTGTCTTGCTCAGGGACACAACACATAAGGTCATGGCGGGGATCGGACCCGCGAGTTTTCAATCCTGGGTCCAATGCTCTACCACTAGGCCACAGCACTCCACAATTGGCTTCTTGGGCTACGAGATATGTTATAATGGAACAGCGCTAATAACTGATGATCCTTTCAGCCACATTCAAAATTAAAAAATTCACATGCACCATGCACGGAACAAACTCTGGAAAGCTGCAAAAGTTGCTATCCTTGGCTGAAAATTGTCGACAATGAGATCCAAAATATGAAAATAAAATGCTTTATCTAGTCAGAGCACAATTTGGGGTGTGAAAAAAGCTTTGATGCTGAAAATAGACAGTCCTACCCAAAAGCTACCAATGTAAGTTGGTCTAGAAAACAACAGACATGCTAGGCTAGGCTATGTGACATATTCACATTCATCAAGAATTTCAAACTTCTATAATTATGTTGTTATGACTGGACCTTCGCCTTTAAAAAGACTAAGAAAATTCCTTACCTAGAAGGAAATACATGCAAGGCGATTTAGCTGAATGGACATTTTTCTCAGGTTCAACCTTCAGCACTGATGCAGGTAACCATGGCTCACATGTCACAGATTACCAAAGTCGCAGGGAAACATTGTAGTCATTCATTATCATTTGGATGGTACTCAGCTTCAGTACAGTAGTTATTTAATGAAATTTATTTAAGATCACTAGTGCGACACCAGACATGCTAAACTTGTATGGGAAATTCAAACAGGTAAATAATGATTCACTGAAAGACGTGTGTTTCACATTACAAATCCACAGAGAGTGAACCAAAAAATATTTGGTTGTTTTATAACTGGTCCATATTAACCTGCTGTATTTACTCTGATTGCCCCCATTGAATTTCTTGTTGGCTTGTTGGCTGCTGGAAAAAATGTTGGACAATTCTGAACATATATCAATATTTCAGGGGTCAAGCTAGAGGAGAAGGAGAGTACAGCGAAGTGGGAAATTCACAATTATTCATATTGGTTTAATAAAACTGGTTGAATGATTGATAATTATATGTTGTCAATTTTTATTTAAATAAAGATATATCTAGGCCTGTTGTTTCATTTCAAATTAATTTTTTTTTTTAATTTCATGTTTTAATAATTTTAATTTTGTGTGGTCATATTCAATATGCATATCATTATCGGAGAATTTAATATGAATGCCATTAACGGCTCATCAAAACATTATAGATTATTTAGAGCCGCCCTTGAGAGAGGGGAATGATACGTGTATAGGCCCATAACCTTACCGAAGTTTCTTTTTTTCTATATGACATAATGTGAATTCTAGTGCATTTTCAAAACATTTAATTGCTAAATCCTATGAGGCCCTTAAAATCTGATAAGCATAGGCTAACATTGCTTTTCGAATTTTAGGAGTGTGATGGTGTGGGGTAGGTGGGATGAGAGCCTCTGGTTTGCTCTTGTTATTTGGGGATAAGCCAATTCAATCTGTAAGGTATGAATTGGATGTTGTTTAATGACTAATCAACACATTATTCGTTATTCGAGAGAGGAGATCACACACAGGAATCTGGAACCTGACATACTATAACGAATATAGTCTTATATATATAGTTCTTTAAACTAACGTGCTTGGAGGATAGACTCCAATATACAAAACCTCCCAGTTTACGTCCCAATCCGACAGACAAGGCTAATGAAAAGCGTCTTGCTGAAGAACAAAAAGGCGAAACTCAGTGGCGATGGTGAGGTTTGACCCCGGGTTCACCGGATTTCAAGTTCAGCGGTTATTTATAGGGCCACGCCAGCCCCTTTATAAATTATGAAGCGGTATTTAAAATATTCCTGTAAACATTTTAATGAAATTGAGACCAGACCCTCGTTTGCGCTCGCAATCATCTTGTGTGTGTTTGGATGATGCAGACTATAACTGTAAATTTTTATAATTAAACCTTTTGTGAGATACACACCTCTTGTTAAATTGTTGTTATACACCTCGCTGCGCTCGGAATTATTTTGGCGTTTACAGCACCATTTCACCATGTTTACCGCACTGTCATAAAAATGATATAACATATGAATTTGTTAGCCATTTGGGGCTCCGCTTCTCGAAGCTTATGGCAGTATGTGATCTATGAATTTTTTTAATGTTCGGGGTCTCACTTCGTGCGAATTGAAAATGTCAACTAAGGTCAACTACGAAATTGAAGAACAGGACTAATCATGGCCTATGTGCTTCACTTCGCGAAGCGTACCAACATATTATTGTTTTATTTAATGTTCAGGGCTTCGCTTCGGGCGAAGCTCAGTACTTTGTAATTATTAAATTTTCACGAATTACATAAGTTTTCTCCAGACTACATGTACACTGTACAGTAACATAGCTAGGCCCAAATGACAGCATAGGCCTATGGTTGGGGGCATGGAGGCATGATCCTTCGGATTTTTTATTTCATTTTAGAATGCATTAATTAGGTAAGTAAACTGTCACAGATATGTATCTGAAAATACCCACATCCCCTTCCCCATTGCCAGACTGGCAAACATTGTAGACCAAAGTAATTAGCACATGTTCACGCACATGACCGTTGACGTCATGTTTATAATATCCCATGACGTCATGTTTAACATATCGCATGACGTCATGTTCAGGGCCTCCTCTGGTCGATTTTTTTCTTGCGCCACCACTTGCGCCAAATGAAAAAAGTTGGAGCCAAATTGGAGAAGTTGGAGCCAAATGGCACCAATTCACTCAACATAGTTTAATTTATGTATATTTTTATGTGTTTGTTAGTAGAGCATCCTACACTAATGTGGTAGGGAATTGATCAATTAATAATATGTGAATTATTCATTGAAAATGATACATGACCTGTATTGTCACTAATATTTTTATTGTAAAACATGTAATTGTATATTGCAAATATCATTTTAAAGAATTATTTTAAATGATACTAACAGACATGTAAACCCTAATTATATTGTTATTCACATTCATAGTTTTCTAAATATAACATAATACTAACAATGCCTTTAATTATCCAAGCCAAAAATGTTATTGACTTTCTCACACTCAATGTGTCAACAAAGAAACTGTGGCAAACAGACATCCATGTTATTATTTAAAAAGTAAAGAAAATAAATTGCAGTGGTATGCAGTCATCTCTTTATATGTCTTCAATCAGCTGATATGTCTTCAATCAGCTGTCAATTATCTGCTCAAGTGCCATAAAGTTTGATAAACTTTCTTAATCCCAGTTTGTTAATTCAAGGTGCAAATCAGTGTGTGTGGTGTCATTTTTTTTATGTGTACTGTGAGGCTGCTTACAGCATAGAAAATATTTCAAGTTTGGCTTTTCAGCTTTTTTTGGATGTCGCCAAACATTTTCGCCAAAGTTTGAAATTTAGAGCCACTTTCATTTTTCTTTCTCATTTGGCTCCATTGGCGATGCCCAGAGGAGGCCCTGATGTTTAACGTCAGTCGCTGATGCACCAGTTACCCCTACTCAAGTCTTGACGTCACATGCTGTTCACACAAGAAAAAAGTAAGTTCTCAAATTCTAAGAAATTTACATTTATACGCTTATTGATGCAAGTCTGAACCGCGTACCATACGCCGTTCTGAAAAATATGAAGCAGGCCGGACGAGGTAAACTCCGGACATGAAGAAAGCGGTCGAAATAATGTCGTAAATATGAATAATTTGGGGCTTCGCTGTGCAAAGCTTAGTGACAATATAAATGCGTTGTTTAATTTCAGGGCTTTGCGCAAAGCTCGTTTGTCAAGCTTTGCTCGGCCGTATTGTTTTCACGACTTTCGCGAAAGTTTACTCTATGGATTTTTTTTTACTTTTTACGGTAATCGCTGTGCCCGGCGAGAATTGTCCAAAAAAAAAGTCAAATCAGAAATGTAGGGTTAAGCAAATACATCCTATTCTTCCATACTTACATTGCTACTATCATCAACCAGGGGTTTTCTGCGGAATATTTCTGGGCTGCAGGCCTGAAAAGCAAAATTATAATTTAAATCGAGGCCATTCTGATGATCGGCACAGCTAAATAAGGTGACCGGGTAGTGCAGTCTGTACAGCACTTGGCTCTAGTTAGTTCCACCCAGGTATGATTCCCCACACAGTGTTGTGAGAGAGTACAGTGATCGCTCACTCGGACACATGGATTTCCCCTTCCACAACAAGACCATGTTAATGCGGTTACACTTTATAATTTTAATTATCTTTTATAATTGACGTAATCAACGTAAACTAAATAAAATGTAAATGTATACAAATTATGTTGGTTAGAAATGTTCCTCAAAAACTTGCCATATAGAGTCAGTGCAAAACTTAACCAATACACACGTAAATGACTTGGGTTATTTAGAGCTGCTGTCAGAGTGAGGCTACAGATAGTGACAATGAAGCAGTGTAAACATGGACTATACATTCCACAGGTTGACTTTACATTCCACAGGTCGACTATACATTCCACAGGTCAACAATACATTCCACAGGTCGACTATACATTCCACAGGTCAACAATACATTCCACAGGTCAACAATACATTCCACAGGTCAACTATACATTCCACAGGTTGACTATACATTCCACAGGTCAACAATACATTCCACAGGTCAACTATACATTCCACAGGTCGACTATACATTCCACAGGTCGACTATACATTCCACAGGTCAACTATACATTCCACTGGTGATTATTGAATTTGACCAGGTATAAAACATATGGCTTTATAGTGAATCTTTTTCTGTTCTGAGGGAAGGACACGGAAGTATGTGAAAGTGTTAACATCTCGAGGCAATAATTTATTGGAATTCCCATGTAATCTCTATAGAATAGCATTCTGAATTCAACTATTAAGCGCCCCGTAGGACCACTGAAAATTCTGCTAGAGGCAAGCGGGGTATGGTTAGGACCTCCCCCTCATGTTCATTTTGTCATTTTTTGTCAAGCTCTTTTAACAATTCTTCATTATGACCCTGCGTGTGTAAATGTGGGAACGTGGCTCCATCATAAATAAAGTGTCTACTATTGAATTTGCAGCAACTCTGCAGTTCTGAAGGTTAGAAAGTGCTAAATCTATTCTCCATATTTTATGTTATTAGTGTAAACGGTGGACGAGTCTGACATGTTCACTCCTATTTGGCGCCACATAACTTTTCTTCTGATGGTGCACAGTAAAACCCAATACATCTATTAACCCTAACCTAATAGTAGAGAATATGAAATAAGAAATTGTTGTTCCAAGTCTCCTTATCCATACTTACACATACATGAAGATGCTCATTATGGCCAGAGTAACTACCAACTGCATCATCAAAATGCTATACACCTTTTTAATGAAACCTGAAATGAAGGTATAGCATATTAATTTGAAAAACGTAGTATTGCTTTGTAATTTGTTAGTACACCGTTGTCAATTTTTTTCTCCCTAAAATTTGGAATCAGCCCAGGAGCCCATGTCCATTTTGGGTAGCAAAAATGCATTTATTTCTCATTTTGGGAAGTTGTAAGATTTCATCATTTAGGTAGATATGACAATACTACCGGTATGCTTTATTCATATTTTCATCCATTATTTATTATAATTACTGACTTCTCTATCACAACTGACTTAACAGACAAAAACACATTGCAGAATTAATGCTTTTCTTCAAATTCTAAGAGATTGCTGTTTAAATTTCTGATTGGGAAAAATGTATGCCACAGTTGGGGAAAAAACAGCCAAGTTTTCAGTTGGGAAGGTTAAAAGCCCTGGTTGTCATTATTATTATTCACCTGGGGGACCAGACAAATATACTTGTGCTTGTTTTATGTTTGGTTTATGCACTGGAAGAAGAAATAATTCGTGGCAATTTTTACATTTTGTTCTGGACGTGTCTGATATGATAACTGTATTTTAACCCTTTCATCGCCAAATTTTAAAGGGACAATGCCCGTAAATTTTAGCTTATAAAACACACACTAATTATGTTCGCAAACATTACACACTAATCATTACTGAATATTTACTAATTAAAAGCAAGACTGTTTGACGGAATTCAATCGCGGTACAAAAAAAAGAATAACCGCTTCGGGCGTTTGAACTCGCAGCCCAAACTAAAATTACACTCGCGGTAATAATAGTGAGCGTGAGCGTGACATCGCTCCTACCTGACCTAACCGGGCTATACATATTTCGCAATACATACTATGGTCAAAACCTAATGCGCTAATGGAAGTACGTGATCGCAGAAAATGTAAATATGGTGGGTCCCGCTTTATTTACAAATAATAATTAAAAGCTTCTTTTTTTCAAACTCACGAATGTATTACTACAGACTTCTTAGGGTCTATGCTCATGTTTTCATGTATACATTTCACTAAATAAAAGTCAGACGGTTATTTGGTTATGCTCAATATCTGCTTACTTACGGACAGTGTCCCTTTAAATGTCGTCTGCTAACATTTGAATTCAACCTTCCGATGCTATTTTAAATATAAAATATTGCAGAAAACATGCGTGTTAGGTGGCGAACATTGTAAAACTAGTCAGCCTGCACATTATGTGCAGTTTGATCTGGGTTTACACTGGGCGTACACATCGATGTTTTCGACTGTGACAGCGAAAGGGTTAATTGGCATCATCTGATGATTTAAAAACTGTAAATGGATTGTTGACATTATGTACTACTGAGGTAGAACAGACAGTGTCGTTTGTACATTGTGCATTTATCAAATTTATGATTTCTCAAAAATACCGTTAATTTATTCCACCGGGAACCAATAAAATGCTTCTATTGCAAGACATATCGGTCTTTAGGTAATTCCACTCAGTTTATTTCACCCGCGGTTCGAATATTACATTGTAATTTATGACCAATACAAGAGTAGTGTTGGGAATCGGTAGAAAATTCATGATCGATCATCAGAATTTTCAACCAACTGATGATCGATCATTAATCGATTTAACATGGCTTCCATATAAGACACCAGTGTAAGCCTTTTTCTGACCATAGAGAAGAAAAGTAACTGTTACACATTTCAAGTATATTCTGGCATTTAAGCAGTGGAATGAAACCGACCAAGCATTTATTTTAAGTATAAATTGAGGTACATATGATTACTTATTGCAAAATTAAAACATTTCATTCCCTTGTACATTTTAGTAAAAGGGAATGAAATAAGTTATAATATTGCAACAACCGAGTAAACTCGATCATAAAAAATTGTGATCGTTTAATCGGAAAAAGGCTTAACTGACCGATGCTCGATCAAATCGATTAATCAGAACAGCACTAAACAAGAATATAGATAAATATCAACAGAGCCGGACATGTGAATAAGCAAATCATGACAAGAAATTCATGCGATCCTTTATAGAATAGATAAGTACCAGGGTCGATCCCATCAATAGAGGTTTCTGAAGATATCAAGCAATGACTGCATAAACAACCGCCAAACAACCTTGTTCTTGGGCAAGACATTTTCCCTTAGTCTCGGCCTTCGGATTGGGACGTAAACCCGGCGGTCACGTGTATCGGTCTATCCTCCGAGCACGTTAAAAAACCATAGGAATCTATTCGATAATAAGAGTAGGGCACAGTTCCCGGATTCCTATGTATCCTTCCACTCTCTCTGGGGCGGCTCTAAATAACCTATACTGTGTTGATGATCCGTTAAAAAACATTCAATTCAATTCTTAAATGCCATGCATGCATAAAACTCACCAAAGAGAAGAATATCTTGTATCGGGATCGGTACAGTGTCGGTATGGGGTCAGTACGGGCTCCTACCTATCATTCAACACTTGGGAATCATGGCTCTATGGTAGGAATTCTCATGCTTATGATATCCCAAAGTTTATATGATCTGGTATTGTGGAATAAGGTCAAGTGCTATTTATCAAGCAATATTTACGGAAAGCAAGAATTATTTCAGTTATAGAGACCTTACCTCTCCTTATCTCTTTATCACTAAATCCAATGAAATCCATGTTTTCATCCGCAAAATTGGTTTCTTCGTCCATCCTGGAGACCTGAAAAAGAATATATGAATGTTAAAAGTCGCTGTACATTGAAATGTTGTCATTTTTCAATTTTATTTGAGGTGAAACCAATATTAAAATGTCACATATTAATGATTTCTGCAACTTCAAGAATGGAAAATGCATTTTCATATCATTTTCATATATAACATAAAAATCCCCAGAATTATAATATGCGTTTATAAGACACATTAAAAAGGTGTTTGATTGTTTACTTAAAACAGGTCAAGGATCCAGCTTGACAGCTGCTCGCAAAGTGAATGCATAGAGTTGGAACATGTTTTTCAATGATTAATGATTAAAACATAAAAAAAAAACTTAAATGGAACAAAACTGAACAAAACTTGACAATTTTCAGCCATTTAAAATACACTTTTCAATACAAGAACTAGGTCTACGGGTGTCTCGCCCACCGCTGCAAATGGCATATGAAATATTTTATTAAATTTATGCTTAAATGATGTCCACCAAAGACAACACTTCATATAACCAAGAATCTAACAAATAACAAGAGGTCAATGACCTTGAAGCTCTACTGATTGATTCTGATTTCAGGAAGTAGTCGCTACAGACTTGTTTTTTGAAAATCTATTTTTAACCGTGGCGGCCATCTTGAAATTCTGGCCGACCTGAAATTTTGCTAGGATCAATTAGACATTAAGAGCAACATTCCTGTGAAGTTTCATGAAAATCCGTCAAATAGTTTCAGAGGAGTAGTCGCTACAAGTTTTCATTATATAACTCTATGTAAACAAAGATGGCCGCTGGTAGCCATGTTTAAAGTGAAATCTAACGATTTTCGACAAGGACCAACATCATGTCATACTGATCATTTTAGAAAAAGTCCCATATCAATATCTCTTATAGTTTTGAAGAAGTAGTCGCTACAAACTTATTTATTTTAAATCAATTTTTAGCTGTGGCGGCCATCTTGAATTTCCGGCCGACCTGAAATTTTTCTAGGATCAACTAGACATCAAGAGCAACATTCCTGTGAAGTTTCATGAACATCCGTCAAGTAGTTTCAGAGGAGTAGTCGCTACAAGTTTTTACTATATAACTCTATGTAACCAAAGATGGCCACTGGCAGCCATGTTTAACGTCAAATCAAAATAATTTTCCACAAGGATCAACATCATGTCATGCTGATCATTTTAGAAAAAGTCCCATATCAATATCACTTATAGTTTTCAAGAAGTAGTCGCTACAAACTTATTTTTTAAAAATCTATTTTTAGCCATGGTGGCCATCTTGAATTTCCGGCCAACCTGAAATTTTGCTAAGATCAATTAGACATCAAGAGCAACATTCGTGTGAAGTTTCATGAAAATCCGTCAAGTAGTTTCAGAGGAGTAGTCGCTACAAGTTATCATTATATAACTCTTATGTAAACATACATGGCCACTGGCAGCCATGTTTAACGTCAAATCAAAATAATGTTCGACTTGAATAACCATCATGTCATGCTGATCATTTTAGAAAAAGTCCCATATCAATATCACTTATAGTTTTCAAGAAGTAGTCGCTACAAACTTGTATTTTGAAAATCTATTTTTAGCCATGGCGGCCATCTTGAATTTTTGGCCGACCTGAAATTTTGCAAGGATCAATTAGACATCAAGAGCAACATTCGTGTGAAGTTTCCGTCAAGTAGTTTCAGAGGAGTAGTCGCTACAAGTTATCATTATATAACTCTATGTAAACAAAGATGGCCACTGGTAGCCACGTTTAACGTCGAATCAAAATAATGTTCGACTCGGATAACCATCATGTCATGCTGATAATTTTAGAAAAAGTCCCATATCAATATCTCTTATAGTTTTCAAGAAGTAGTCGCTATAAACTTATTTTTTAAAAATCTATTTTTAGCCGTGGCGGCCATCTTGAATTTCCGGCCAACCTGAAATTTTGCTAGGATCAATTAGACATCAAGAGCAACATTCCTGTGAAGTTTCATGAAAATCCGTCAAGTAGTTTCAGAGGAGTAGTCGCTACAAGTTTTCATTATATAACTCTATGTAATCAAAGATGGCCGCTGGCAGCCATGTTTAACGTCGAATCACAACAATTTTCGACAAGGACCAACATCATGTCATGCTGATCATTTTAGAAAAAGTCCCATATCAATATCTCTTATAGTTTTCAAGAAGTAGTCGCTACAAACTTATTTTTTAAAGATCTATTTTTAGCCGTGGCGGCCATCTTGAATTTCCGGCCGACCTGAAATTTTGCTAGGATCAATTAGACATCAAGAGCAACATTCCTGTGAAGTTTCATGAAAATCCGTCAAGTAGTTTCAGAGGAGTAGTCGCTACAAGTTTTCATTATATAACTCTATGTAAACAAAGATGGCCGCTGGCAGCCATGTTTAACGTCGAATCAAAACGATTTTCGACAAGGACCAACATCATGTCATGCTGATCATTTTAGAAAAAGTCCCATAGCAATATCCCTTAGAGTTTTCAAGAAGTAGTCGCTACAAACTTGTTTTTTAAAAACCTATTTTTAGATTTGGTGGCCATCTTGGATTTCACATCTACATGAATTTTTGCTAGGATCAACTAGACTTCATGGGCAACATTTCTGTAAAGTTTCATGAAAATCTATTAAGTAGTTTCAGAGGAGTAGTCGCTACAAAAAAAAGTTAACGGACGGACGGACGGACAGACGGACGGAGAGACAGACGGACGGACGGACGACGGACGCCGCACCACGGCATAAGCTCTGCTGATCTCTGATCAGTAGAGCTAAAAACGAGGTAATCATAAGAAGTTAAGTTAATGAGGTTAAATGGTTTAACCAGGGTGTAGTTTTGGGAAAATAACGCAAAATATGACCTTGACCTTGGTATTTTTTGTCGTCCAGCAATGTCCACCAATGCCAACAAAACATATGACCAAGTATCAAAGACATAATGAGAGACATTATCACATAAAGTGTTACCCAACCAAGGTTAAGTTTGGGGAAAATAATGCAAAATATGACCTTGACCTTGGTAATTTTTGTCGTTCAGTGATGTCCACCAATGCCAACAATACATATGACCAAGTATCAAACAAAGAAATTAAAGTTATCAGAAAATGTTAACTCAGGTTAACTTACCTAACCAAACTGAAGTTTAGGGTAAATAACGCAAAACATGACCTTGACCTTGGTATTTTTTGTCATTCAGCGATGTCCACCAATGTCAACAATACATATGACCAAATATCAAAGACATAAAGTGAGGCAATCACATTAAGTTACCTCACCAAGGGTAAGTTACCTAACCAAGGTTAAGTTTGGAGAAAATAAAATATGACCTTTACCTTGGTAATTTTTGTCATTCAGTGATGTCCACCAGTGCGAACAAAACATATGACCAAGTATCAAACAAAGAAAATGAGGCAATCACATACAGTTAACTTACCTAACCAAGGTTAAGTTTTGGGAAAATAACGCAAAATATGACATTGACCTTGGTAATTTTGGCATTACGTGATGTCCCTTGACCCAACAAAGCATCTGAGAAAGTTTGAGATATAGTTGATTTAAAATGCAGACGCTGCCGCCACCGCAAAAATTACTTCTATGTTTGCTATGTCCCAATATCGTGGGCGAGACAAAAAAAGAGAACTAAGTTTGAATACAACTCGGAGCTATGAATACACCTCGGAGCTATGCATGAAAACACCTCAGAGCTATGTATGAATACACTATGTATGAATACACCTCTGAGCTATGTATGAACATACCTCGGAGCTTTGTATGAACACACCTCGGAGCTATGTATGAAAACACCTCGGAGCTATGTATGAACACACCTCGGAGCTATGTATGAACACACCTCGGAGCTATGTATGAAAACACCTCGGAGCTATGTATGAAAACAACACGGAGCTATGTATGAATACACCTCGGAGCTATGTATGAATACACCTCGAAGCTATGTATGAATAGACCTCGGAGCTATGTATGAATACACTATGTATGAATACACCCGTACGTACATGCTTTTTAAACACACAGCTTATGCTCTACAGGCCCTTTGCATCGTTCTTTTTCAACTTTTTGACATACTATTTTGAATTATGTGACATGATGGCAATTGTTGATATCGAAGAAAATCTTGCTTAAAGAACGCCTGTCGTCATTGTATCGTATAATACTATGCTACGATAAAGCGTTCGATTGATCCTGGTGACAAAATATAAAAGCGAGACGCCCATTGTATAGTAGGTACATGCGCGCGACTACAACAACAGGTTGTTGTACAGATGGGGGTAAAAGCGGTGAATGTTCTGGATAAGAATAGAATAGAATATTTTATTGTCGTAATATTCATAACAATGTGACCATGACCATGAACAAACAGGAAATCAAATCATAGATAGCAATTAAGATAACATATGGATTACATACAAGTAAAAACAGCAATTATAGTAAGTATTGAGGGCCTGCGCAAGACACTCCCAAATTGACTTGATGTAAATATGGGTTAAACACGTCTTGCACCGATCCCTCCATATGGATAATGACCTAGCTATTCAGCATAATGATTTTTTTTATCGAGGTACAGTACGGCTTTTACTCAAACCTGGTTGTACGACGGTATCGGTTTTCGCGGAAATTACAATGGAATATGCTTACGGAAAGCACTTTTCCCAATACTTTAAGTGTTAATTTAACATTTCAAATTTGTGTATCATTCTAATTGGGAAAACATGCATTGAATTGTGAATTTTTTTGTAGGGGAAACTGCCAATATTCGGTAGTAAAATAAAAACTACCAAAAAAAATCACTGTGGACCTATGTATGAAAACACCTCGAAGCTATGTATGAACACACCTCTGAGCTATGAATGAAACCTCGGAGCTATATATGAATGCACCTCCGAGCTGTGTATGAATACACCTCTGAGCTGTGTATGAATACACCTCTGAGCTATGTATGAACACACCTCTGAGCTATGTATGAATGAATGAATGAATGAATGAATGGTGTTTTACGGCACGTCGACACATAAATAGGTCATATTGTGCGCAAAAAAATATGAAAAATGAAGTATTAATTAAAAATTAATGTAAATATATGAACACACCTCAGAGCTATGTATGAACACACCTCGGAGCTATGTATGAACACACCACGAAGCTATATATGAATGCACCTCGGAGCTGTGTATGAATACACCTCGGAGCTATATATAAGCTATATATATGAATACACCTCGGAGCTATGTACGAATACACCTCGGAGCTATGTATGAAAACACCTCGGAGCTCAGTATGAAAACACCAGGAGGGGGCTTCCCCACCCCTCCCCCCACTCCCCACCACTCTTTTTTTTTATAATTCAAAGATACAACATATGCTCTGAGTTGATTTGTAATTGTAAAATGAATGCCTTTTTTAAATTAGAAAGCACTCTCAGGGCCAGGGCTTTTTTTGAGAAAAATGGGAAAAGGCCTAACAGTCAAAATTTGTTATTTGGGGAGGTGTATTTTAAACAATCTGGTGAGTGACAACGTTAGAGGGGCTCTGTAAGGATTTTTCAAATACAAATATGCAAAATCCAGCAGGGAAAAAATATATTCTGCCCGATTCCAGGAAATCTGGTTGTTATTAATATTTCACCATACGAGTCCATTGAAATAAAGAGATGTTTTTAAAAGAAATTTTAATTAAACATTCACATAATTGTATTACACTACACTGTCTCTCTCTGTTATGCTGAATAAGGCATGTATACTTTCGTTTCCGTTTATTCGTGATAGTGCGTTATCGATCCACCATAAAATATTGTTTCATGTGTCAAATCAAATATGACAACACTCCTATACATATGAAATGAGTTGAATCAAATAAACCGTACATATTTACCTTTATGTGCAACTGTTACTATGTTTAAATATCAGAGTTAGTGTTGTTTTAAACGTGGAATCCGGTTGAATTTCCAGAAATATGATAATGTATTATCTGCGTCCTGTGAACGCTTGACTAGCATAAAGACAGGTTTATACATCGGCGTCGTACTATAATAGAACCGATGCAGAGTACTAATTACTATAGAGGCGGATATTCGCCTTAAGCATTTCTTGTAGTTTGTCATTTTGAACTTGCATTATGACAAATTGCAATATGCCTTATTCCATTTCTAAATTCTAGATTTGTAATTTCCTAATTTCTTAAACGCTAAATTCATCCATTGTGCCGTTATTAAATTGTCAAATATTGCATGTTTGCGTTGTTGCCTTTTTCAGTGAAGTAAATCTTCTTACTTCAC
Organism: Cyrtodaria siliqua; assembly: GCA_037043455.1. Taxonomy (NCBI): domain Eukaryota; kingdom Metazoa; phylum Mollusca; class Bivalvia; order Adapedonta; family Hiatellidae; genus Cyrtodaria; species Cyrtodaria siliqua. The sequence continues at coordinate 342,589 of JAWPHD010000937.1, forward strand.
TGCTTTTTGTATAGTTGCATCGTGACAAATTGCATCATGCCTTAATTATTCCACTTCTAAATTCTAAATTTTTAATTTCCTGATTTATTAAATACACATTGATAATTTGTTAACTGCATTATTTAATTAATACATTCGTAGCAATGTTTGCTTTTCATTAGACTTTTAAACAAGAAAAAATACACACAACTTTTCAAGAACGTATATTTGCAAGATACAGAAGTTACACATCAAGAAAGTTGACATTATGAAGGGTAAAAAACCCGAACCCTGCCGAACCCGAACCCCGCACCGTCTACTGAAATGATAAAACTGTATAATTACTATAAAAAAAATGAGACGAGATGGCGCTAAGAAAATAATAGCTAACCGAATTCCCGAAGGGTTGATGGTAAAAGGCGCACCGTACTGTATAATCGGCCTATCAAGACCGTATGTCTTACTTGCAGAGATTAGAGCGCCACTAGCGATAAGTCGATTTTATTCGCTCGTTTCTTCCAGTTCTTACTTCACTGATTAAATCGGCATTGGCTAGAATCGGCTATGCTGGTCGATATCTATGCAGTCTTTAACACAAATTATTAGATAAAATAAAGGAGTTTTGCATAAAAAAAGTGGACCACTACATTTTACAATCACAGTTTTCGACGGCGAGCTGTTTATTTTTGAGGAATTAATTAAAACAAACAAATGTTTAGCGGATTTGCGCAATCTCGACATCTCTGATAAATAATACTTTAACGAACACGGCGGACCAACAGTTTGTGCATTTTATTTTATATCAATCAATTCACTGTAAAGTAACGTAAAAATACCCAAAATGTCAATATCAACTATTAGTAATATAACAACAAACAAGTTCTGTGAAGTAAGATGACCTAATAATGCAAAACAGTCAAATATTTTACAATTTCACAAAGCAGAGCACTTCACCGATGGAAACAAAATGGCGGATATTCAGAAAGGTTTACCGCTAAAACGAGGTTCCTTCCACTTCTCGAAGCCATACGAGATTTCAGTCAGCTGCGCTATATCTCCATTACGGGTCACCATTCACTCTCTTCTTACTTCACTGTTTCTTCACGCTCATAAATTTGACGTTTAAGTGACGTCATGTTGTTAATAAACGCACAACGTCAAATGTTAATGCCAGTCATGAACGCTCGGTCAATCCCGTCATTCTTCGCCCGTCATTCTTCGGGATCCCGCCTAGTATGTATCACGGCGTTTTCGGTATGTTCAAAAAATTTACATTTTGATTGCCGGAAGGCAACGGCACAGAAAATAGTGCACTGTTGCTATGTAAACAATATGGCCGGTTACTGATGTATAATTTGAGTTGAATGTTTGTTTTTTACAATGCAATGCAGGTTTTATCACTGATAAATTTGATTATTAATGCAGATTTGTTTTGGCGGGAATCTAAGGCGCGATGACGTAACCAATATAGAAACCTTCGTAATACATTCGAGTAATGCTGCGAAGCAGTGTACAAGATGTTGCGAATGTTGTTAATACACCAGATTCACTTGTTCGACGCCACTTGCTGCTTCTCGCAAGTTAAAAGTAAGAAATTAACATTGAAATAAAATAAAAACATGGGTTTTGAAAGTTTCATAGAATCTCTCAACATTACGTGGTCCGAGTATTAACTTTCATACCCAACCAACCCCTTCTACGAGAAACGAAAACGGGGTTGGCTGGGGTATGAAATAAAACCTTAATTTCGGCTTAAAAGTTTGCATATTGTAAAATTAAAAATTTAATAGGTAATGTTAAACAGGTCATCACATTTGTTTGGAAAAAATGTTTTTAAACAAAATCCTGCTAATATAAGCTTTCCCATCGCTTAATGGAGTTAAGGTGGGACCACGTAATGAAGTCTCGTCTTGATCGCCTCAACGTGAGGGGCGATTTCAAACTTCCAATTTCCTCAGGCCTTACTTCTAAATCCGCGTAGCATTAGGCGTGGCGAAGAAATCAGAAGCAGGCCGGATGATAAATATAAACGACTGTAGAAGTCCGACATTATGTTTACTTGCCAGCCTTGTTTTATAGGCGTAGCCATTTTCACAGTTTATAGATATCACGCCACCTTACTTCCTTTATGTAAGTGACGTGACTCCATTATGTAAACAATACTGAGTGAAAGCCCAAAACATGTATATCTTTTTATAGAACGTAGATCAGACGCTTGGCCACGATCTTGGTTGGAATGCGCTTTATTTAGCCGTAATTTACGGCACGAGTGAAACGGTACATGCGCAGTGAAGCAGTCTAGAGAATTGTCTGCATTTATTAATAAACATTTTTCATGTTCTGATCGTTGGGACCCTGCTTTAATTAGACTAATATACTATATACACAATAGTTTTCGTCTAGAAAATGCATACAATCTTTAATCTCAACTATAGGAACAGCTCAAAACCATTTGCTTACTAAAGTTACGCAGTACTTTGATTTTAATTAGGTCTGCCTAATGTTAGTAACATCTTGAGCGACGTCTGAGAACAATAATTATCACAACTCAATTATAGATATACGATTAAGATAAAATATGTATAAACTATCATTTTCAACAGGAACGTTTAATACAGGAACGTTTAAAAGAGCACACGTTCCTGTTTTCAATAATATAATTATACAACTATATATGAGGGTACCGACCCCCTTTTCGTACGCCGGATTCCGACCCATATTAGCCAGTATTCCGTACGCCGGGTTGTGGTACGCCGTACGCCGACATCGCAGTTTTTCATACGCGTACGCCGTATTTTTCTCAAAAAATATTTTTTTCGATCCAAAAATTAAAAATAATGCTAATTTATGTCTCAGATTGCTGGAAATGCCATTTCAGAGCACCTAGGTTTCAAATGTTTTCGGACCCCCCTAGAGAGCTCGGGGCCTCGCATGGTTCAAATAGTATTCCAGATGCCAACCCTGTGTTATGGAGTATTCCAGATGCCATACCCAAAAAAAGCCAGTACTCCAGATGCCGGGGTGGGGGGGGGGGTGGGGGTGGGGGTGGGGGGTGGGGGGGTGTACCCTCATATATCTATATATATGGGGGGGGGGGGGTACCCTCATATATCTATATATATATCTACATATAGCATAATTTCAACTAAATGTAAATAATATTATTTCAGTTATCATAGTCAGTCCATTTTATTATAGAATACATCCTACATAGCTCTATTAGGCACGTTACACTAAGCTAAACTATTAATTACTACTTTCGGTATTCTCCGTACTACGCACCTCTATCTCCGTGGTTATATTACGTACATTCTACTGGCTATTACCCACAACCTTTCGTAAGGCAGATGTTATTTAAATCTCCACGCAGAGTTGGCGTTCCTTAACAGTCCGAACGGTAGGAAAGCATTAAATTGTGTATTTCTAATCTGATAAGAAATCATAAAATCGTGTACAGTATCATTATTTGTGAAGAAGAAATTATTATTTTAAAACGTTACACGTGGAATAATGAAACCGAGGACAACTGAATGTCAAATGTAACTTGACAAAAAATGCAACAATTCAAAAATGCAACAATGCAAAAATGCAAAAATACAACAATGCAAAAATGCAAAAATGAAACAATGCAAAAATTCAACAATGTGAAAAAAGCAAAAATGAAACAATGTAAAAATGCAATATCTGGCAATTTAACAAAGGCAAAATTAATGAATTTAGCGTTTAAGAAATTAGGAAATTATAAATCTAAAATTTAGAAATGAAATAAGGCATATTGCAGTTTATCATAATGCAAGTTTAAAATGACAAAATCAATGGCGGATAACCCCCTCCATAAATTAAGTCTCACTCTGTGGGTCATGTATATAATACGTACATATTTATTTTCGTTCCTATGATGTCATTTGAATGCCAGAAAGTAAACTTAGTTCCTAGTATAAACGGCTGGTAATCAGTGGAGCTACTTCCGTTTGGAAAAGTGCTCCATCGCCACTTCCGAGGTAGTTCCAGTGGCTGTAGATAGACGCTAGGATGAAAATATAGGGCCCTGATAGACGTAGATGGGAAAAGCGCTATATATCGATTTTTCAATACGGCTAATCTACGCAAACGGGATAGATAATTAACTTATACGGTCGGTCTTCAAACGAGAAATTAAAAGTTTAAAACATAGTATTTCAGAAATTTCAAACATTTAATACAATCATATAGTCTTATATTACTCAAATATTACACCAATGATTATGATAATGATGACTTGTAGAAGTAAATCGTTACAAAGTTACCAAGTGGAGCCATATTTTCAACAACAAAAATGTCATTACCCGCCCAAATCCACACAATTTAAACACTCGAAATTTCAAAAAATTCAAAGTCTTTATTATGTAAGAAAATTAATTATTAAACATGTTTAAGAGTTGTAAGACGTGGCATTACAAAGCACATGTATTTACACAAAAGCGACAGTTTGTAATACATTAACTAATAAGCATAAAAACCTAGTATAAGAGACAATAAAAACTCTTAGCTTTAAAGAGAATTTAATTCCGGCTTTTCTATTTGTATGAACACATAGGGTTACGGCTGGGAGTATTACTTGGATCAAACGTGTAGCTTCCGCCAATACATATTTTTTGCAAGTACAATACAACGTTTTTTTCTATCATTACCTATATCTCATATATGTAGTGCCTCTAAACGTTGCTTGTCAACATTCTAAGAGTTAAGCTGACAACGAGTAATGCTGGTGTTTAAAGCAAATTGGGGCGTTACCCATTGTTTATCACTAGATATACTAGAATTGCTAGATATTGGTTGAAATTAATAAAAACAGAAAATATAATTTTATCACCTATATATACATCTGCATTATCTGACTAGGAAAGTGGTTTAAACAATTGGTTATCCAATGTAAAAGCTATACTTAATATTTATATTACTTTTGGCTGAACCATAAACAGTTGTCTATTGCGTCTAACAAGGACATAGATAATAGTATGGTGGCTGATTTCTGCCATGTGTTGTCTTTTCGTCTTTTCATTATTTCGCCCTATAATAGAGTACTTGTAACAACATGAGAATCTGTGTGGATTCAGCTCTTGGCCTAACCAGGGCATCTCCCTTAAATCAGAGGTATAGGGATAATTATGACAGGGATAATTCTTGTCAAGTTCAGAGATCATCATATAGGAGAAATCAAGGGTACGGGCAGCGGCGTCCATGGAACCGTTAATCAATAATTGCCAGTTGTTAATCAATAATTGTCAGTTGTCAGTGATTAGGCGAATTCTTTGATAAGAAAGAATTGTATGGTTTTTGATTTTGTCATTTCATTTCATTATACATATATATATGTATATATAAATATATATACATATTCTCTCTCACTCAATATTTAAGTCCTGGTTTTAGCATTTGGAACATTTGTTTCTTAAATTTGAATTCAATAACAAGATTCAACAATATAGTGTAACAAGTATACTTTTGCTAAAATAACCCAGATACCCTTGTTTTGAAGGTTTATCTGTTGCATTTTAGAAATTATCTATACTGTTTATGTCGGTATAGTTTTTAAAAATCTGTATCATAAGTTTACCCATTCAAACTAGATTTGGGATAAGTAGAATTGTAAACTGCTTGCTCCAAGTTGGAGAGGTGTCCGGGTGACTTGAGTATCACATTTTAATCTAGTATTAAGTATGTGTTTTTTTTTGTGTTTTTTTGTGTGTGTTTTTTATATTTTCGTACGTGTTTCTATTTAATATAAGGCTATTGGTGTACATTCTGTGTAGCGTGTCTCCAATACCATTTAATACCTAATTACCTTGTTTTAAGGACGATTTTATTCTTCACAAAACTGGGCCAGTTGATTTGTTGTTACAATTACCTTGTGAAGACAGAGCATTCATACTGTTTATAATAATTATTGTATTCATTTTTGGTCATAGTTTTTATGACACCTTGTGTCTTAACTTTGTTGTATAACTTTAATAGACTACCGTTTAATCAGTATTGAATAGAGCACTTTTTCACATAGCACTGAGTAGAGCACAGTCCTAGTATTACATATTATAAAAAAATATTTATATACATTTTACTTGCATTTTTGTGGAGTGTCATCACTCGTCATTGAGATATAATTGTGTATAGTTGTTAAATATACAGTAGTTAGTAACATAAAGCTCAAAGCTTTTATTTCTAATCAATAATATTTGTAATCAATAATAAATTGATATGTCACCTGAACTCCCTGTCAAACAGGTGTCTTCCCTGAGTATGTGCTTCTGGAATGTAGGTGGATTACGGTCAAAATTGTTCGACAAAACCAAAGATTAAGTGTTTATAGACAACATCTCTCAGCATGATATACTTTTTCTAGCAGAGACTCACCTTGGCTATAGCGATTCAGTAGCTATAGATGGTTATACATATTTTCCTGTGTGTCGTCAAGTCTCAAGTAACAACAGGCATTATGGTGGTCTTGCTATTCTTATTATGCAAGGGATCAGACATGGGGTAAAAATACTTCCAATAACTAACTCAGAATTTCACTGGATACAGTTGGATAAAAATTATTTCCATTTTTCTAAAGATATTTTTATATGTACCATTTATTATCCACCAAGTTCATCTTTATACCCAAAACGTTTAGAGGTAGATATACTTAACATATAAGAAGAAGATATTTGCATATACAGAGATAAGGGGGAGGTAATCCTGTGTGGTGATTTTAATGGTCGTACCTCTTCTGAACCAGAAATCAAAACTATTCTGTAGATTCAGTATTTAAACGTGACAGTCTTGATCAGGTATCTGATGCTAGGGGTAAAGAAATACTTGAACTGTGCATTTAAAACAGGCTTAGACTTCTTAATGGTAGAACCTTTGGTGACACCTTAGGTCATTTTTCTTGTTATACACCTCAAGGCAGTAGTGTTGTTGATTATGCCATTTTTTCTGAAGAATTGTTATCTCAGGTGTTACATTTTGCCGTTTCTAATTTTGTTCCCACATTATCTGATACACATTGTAAAATTTCTTGGAACATTATTGCTGATTTTCCATATCATTTGAATAACAAACAAACAAGGCCAATGCCCACTAAGTACATATGGAATGAACAATCAGTTAGTAAATTTCAGTCGGCTCTAATAGATCCAGATGTAAATGAGCAAATTCATAATTTAATTTCATGAATAAGGATATTGAACTATCGGAAGCTAGCATAAACAAAGCATGCGATGACGTACAAAATATAATATTATTGGCAGAGAATAAAGCACTCCGATTATCTAAAAACAATAACAATAGAAAGAAACAAAATAAGAAATGGTTTGATAATGATCTAAAATCCATGCGCAGTCATGTTATGAGTAAAGGTAAATTGTATTCTAAATATCCATTCGATCCTATTATAAAGGGCATTATTATAAGTTATATAGGCAATATAATAAACTCCGTAAGTATAAGGCGAAACATTTTAAGGAAACTATTTTATCTCAAATAGATGATTTACAAAGTGAAAATCCCAAAGCTTATTGGAAGCTCATCAGCTCACTAAAGGATGAAAACAAAAAAGACCATGAACAATCTGTTGAGGCTTCAGAATGGTTTGATTACGTCAAAGATCTTAATTCTATACCTGCTACATTCAAATCCAGATTAGATGAACTTGATTCACAATTAAATGATATGGAAACGAACGACTCAAAACTTGTCAATGAATTAGATTTTCATATAACCACTAAGGAAATTCAAGAGTCTATTAAAAAATTTAAGTCTGGCTCTTCCTCAGGATTAGCACTTATATCAAATGAAATGCTTAAAGCAGGTCAGTCCGTCCTGTTTAACCTCACTAGAAAAAATGTTTAATAAAGTACTTATTTCTGGCTTTTACCCAAATGAATGGACACATGGTTACATAACTCCTATTTTTAAGGCAAATGATACAAAGAATCCAGAAAATTACAGAGGTATAGCCGTTACATCATGCTTAGGTAAACTGTTTAACAGTATCCTCAATGCCTGGTTAGATACGTTTTTACAAAAGCACCAACTAATCAGCTCTCTTCAAATTGGATTTTCAAAAAAATCTAAACCTCAGATCACATGTTTATCCTTAAAAGTCTTATTGACAAATATATCAACCCTGGTGCCAAACAATTATTCACTTGTTTTATAGACTTCCGAAAAGCATTTGATACCGTTATACACTCGGGCATAAATATTAAACTCCTAAAAATGGAGATAGGGGGACTCTTTTACGAAGTAATTAAAAATATGTATCAAAAGAATCTTCTATGTGTAAAGGTAGACAACAATTCTGTAACGGATTCCTTTGTTTCACAGATAGTTTCACAGATAGGTGTTAGGCAAGGAGATAATCTCAGTCCGAACCTGTTCAAAATCTTCATTAAGGACCTGCCAGATTATTTATCTGATACTGCTGATCCGGCTATTCAACACTAGGCTAGATTGTCTTATGTACGCAGATGATGTTGTTCTTTTATCTACTACAGCCCTTGGGTTACAAGAAAAATTAATATTAATATTTTGAAATCTAAAGTGTTAATCTTTAATAAGGCCGGTAGGCTAGTAAAAGAGAAATATGTCCTTCAAAACCAATCTTTAGAATGTGTCTCCTCTTATAATTATCTTGGAGTTACATTTTGTGCGTCTGGTTGTTTTTCACGCGCTCGAAGTGACTTGTATAAGAAAGCCCTTTTTATGTTAAAGAAAATGTTTAACTCCATGCATCCGGGTATATCCACAAGTGTGCTCGTGTTTGACCATACAATTAAGCCAATTTTACTATATGGTAGTGAGTGCTGGGGATCTTTTGGAAAAAAGGAATTTTAATCCTTGTGACATTACTAAACTGTCTCATAAGTTTGAATTTGAATAATTACATATAAGATACTGCAAATATATTTTAGGGGTACATAAGAAAACCACCAACTTTGCTGTTATGTCTGATTTGGGTCGTTTTCCTGTGTACATTGATGTTATCATGTCGATGTTAAAATATTATCATCGTCTAGTAAATAATCCGTCCAACCTTCTTGCTGATGGTTTGCTTGAATCTAAAAGTCTTCATCATAAAGGTATTCACTCATGGTACTCAGAAATTGTATCAATTCTTGAAGTACTTAACATGGACATTGATAAATTTTCTCCCCACTCTCCCTCAGAAATGTCAATGTCAAAACTTGTAAAAACAGTAAAACTAAAATTAATTGAAAAATTCCAGGAAAACTGGGACAAAGACAAAACTAAGCTCCTTCATGGAAAATTGAGAACTTACTTCACTTTTAAACATGATTTCCAATTAGAAGAGTACCTGTGTAGTATTGATAATTTTGAAAAACGTAATGCCATTGCTAAATTTCGTCTAAGTTCCCATAGACTTAAAATCGAAACTGGATGGTATACTAATACTCCGGTGGAATATAGATTGTGTGAACATTGTACCAGTAATTCTATAGATGATGAGATGCATTTTCTCCTAACATGTCCTTATTATTCAGATGAAAGAACTTATTTATTAACATGCATATCTTCAGAATGTTCTAATTTTTCCAGCCTTGATTTGAATAATCAACTTATTTGGCTATTATCTTGTGAAAATATACACATTCTGAAAGCATTAGGTACTTACTTAATACAGTGTTTTAAAAAACACAATTAACCCTAATAGTCATTATAAATAATAATATATAATTACTGGTGTGATTATAGTTTAATGTACTGTAGGCGACTCTGCTCAGTGTATGTGCTCTGGTTTATTTTGTTATTGTTTGTTTGTTACTTACCAATCATTGCAATCACTGTACTAATTACTTGCTCCTTTGAGGGCCCTTAATTGGTTAATAAAATATTGTATCTTGTATCTTGTATAAAATAAAAACGTTATATGTAGTCGCATATCTGTGAAAAAACCAACGCTGGAACTCAGTAGGTTAAAGAACTACGTCATAATATAACGTCCTAATTGTCATTCTAATATCGGATGGCGTGGAGGTGTAAGGGGAGCATACTTGCCCGGAAAGCAAGAGGTCCGTGGTTCAATTCCCGGCTGCGGCCCGCCGAGATTTGAAATGACAATTATTCCGAATACATGAACAGTTGGTATCTAGTTTAAAACAGAGGTTGGTAGATTGCTTTATTCAAAACGGGAACACTGCTTTACAAGAAAATATCCTATTAACAATTTTATATAGACATGTCAAACATAATTTTTGATACGAGCATTATCTAAATAGGTTATGTTAAAACATATTACGAATTGTTTTTACTGAATTACGTTTATCTTCACATAGCTTAAGAAACAGTCGTTATGCAAGACATAATATTGAAATAAATAAAATAGTTTGTCACATATGTAATTCAACAGATACTGAAGACGAATTTTGCTTTGATGTAGTACGGTATAGCCACGCCCCTTTAGTTACCCTAAATTAAACGAGTTAGTGCTCTGCATTCATCAAAGGAAATGTTACCGACCATGCTACAACATTTCCTTTGATGAATGCAGAGCATTACATCGTTTAATTTAGGTTAACTAAAGGGGCGTGGCTTTACCGTACTACAACTACCGGATATTGGAATTTAGAGTACGGTCACTATGACGTCACAGTGTTACTCAGTACACCATGCTACAAAAATATAGAGTCTGTCTCAGCTCGTTGGTTATTTAAACACCTCGATGGGCTACGCCCATCTCGGTATTTAAATAAGCCAACTCGCTGAGACCAGACTCTATCTATTACATGGACGGTCACTATGACGTCACAGTGTTACTAAGTACACCATGCTACAAAAAAAGATAGAGTCTGTCTTAGCTCGTTGGTTATTTAAACATCTCGATGGGATACGCCCATCTCGGTGTTTAAATAAGCCAACTCGCCGAGACGCCCATCTCGGTGATTAAAAAAGCCAACTCGCTGAGACAGACTCTATGATGAGTATCTATTACTTAACCATTTACAGTTCGCCACTATGCTTTCCTCTTTGATTGTGCGACGACCGGACAGATTGTGGACCCTATGATGACGTCTGCCTAAAACCTCCTAGGACGGTAACGTTTGATGTTTGTCTTTAGTCTTGTCTTGTCGTACCGTTAACGGGTTGTTCTTCTGTTGCTCTGGCTTCTCAATCTCTACCCAGAGTACACTCGTTCCTCATTTGACTCTGTCAACGTCAAAGGAAGTAGTGCGAACGGTTTTTAGATCACGTGATTATTCAAAAAAGTTATGACGATGTTTATAATAAATCCTTTTGCGTGATCTGCAAAGATAAAATATAGACCTATATTAAATAAGTTATTTATTTCTATGAGTTAATTTATTTTAGTAATTTTCTGCTATCGAGCTTCGGTTTGAAATGTTTACATATGCGTTTCGATTGAGGAGACCTAAGTACGTATTATTTGTGTAGTAAAATAGTCCCGATTAAAACTAAATTGTTTTCATGCATTATTTCAAATCTTGCAACATCTAATTTGCAGATATTCTGAAAATTGTATTTACACAAGAAATAAATAAGTTTCAGGCAAACAAATTCCAATTTAACAGGTTTTACCAAAACCTTGTAATTTAGTAGTTAGCAGAGATATATGTGAGTGCAAGGAACGATAACTCTGCGTGGAGATTGCCGGCTTCTGCCATGTCACTGAGCACTTATTTTGTGGCTTTCTAGGTTTTTTGGATTTTTTATATTATATATACATGATCATTTATGTGTTTTAGTTATATTGCATATTAATGCTGCTTTGTTTGTTAGAGATTATAACCTGGTTGTGATATCTTTATTTACACTGTCCCATTTATTAGGATTTAAACCACCAACGGCCTTTTTTGCCACTGATCGTTCCTGATCGTTCCTGATCGTTCCATGGCTGTAGCCCTATTGTCTATAAGTGAGTGTGTAGAAATATGTGTAATCTGTCATGTGATTATAATTATGCTTTACAAAATATGTATGTAATGACAGGGTCGATATATAAATGTATATACCAGGTTAATTGTCTCGTCCCATAGCTTGCTATAGAGACTGGTAGGTGGCATAGACCTAGAAGTATACCATAAGCAGATAGAATCTGTTTAATTTGAACAAACTTGAAGACGAGTTTCATTTCATTTTAGATTGCGATCTGTTTAAAGACATCCGAAAAATATATATTAAAAAAATATTTTTGGAATTGACCGAGCATGTTCAAATTAAAAAATGAAAAAGAAATTAAAAATTTAAGTATGTACATTTTTAAAGCATTTGAAATGAGGAAAACGCTAACGAATTGATTTGATGTAATTGTAATTCCATGTCTCATTTTCTCATTTTCTCCTTCTCAATTGTAATGTTTTGTGTTATTTTAATATTGTAATATTTTATTTTCACATAGTCATGTATATTTGTGTGGGGTTTTGTCACGCTTGAAAATGCAAATATAGCTTCTTCTTTTTATTGTGTTTGAAACGTATGTGTATGTGCTTATATGTTCATGACATGGATACGATTAAGTATAATACATCAACCATAACATTGATATATTTATATATGTTTAGTCACCTTCTTCGTGAAATTTTAAATGGAAATACTGACGTGTTCATGTGTTTGTTTCTATTTTTGTTTTCTGTTTGTGTTCTCTAAAAAGAAGTAAACAGTATAACTGTGTTTATTTTTGCATCTGCTATTTGTTAATACATATATGTACGGATCTTGCTACGTCTGTTAAAATGTATATGTATAATATTGTATGATCACATGGGCCTATGGCTTACTGATTTTGAAATAAAGTGATTCTTCTATATCGACCCTGTTAATGATGAGAAACTGTAAAAGTTTAAATCAATAAAATATCTGTCTGTCTAACTATGTTATTCGAGATTTGTGGCATGTTTTTTGAGCTTTTATTCTTCCTGTATTTACTCCAATTTGCTTTCATTTATTGATATATAGAGAGGTTAATTTATATGCGGCTGCTGCTTTATTATATTGTATGTACATCTGGGTTTTTTAAAAGCACTATACAGAAACTAGTATATCAAATTCATTTTTTTTTTCAAATGCATGCACAGTATTAAATGGGTTGATGCACTATTTACAAACGAGGTTTATTTTAAAGGGCTCTGAAAAACTTGAAAAAAAAATGAAAAAATTATCAAAATGCTATGAAAAATAAAGGAAATATGACCTATTGAAAATTTGCAAAGAGACATAAATGGAGGCGGTCATCTTTGAACGATGACGTCATCGCGCCTTTTTACCACCATATATGGCATATTGACAAAACTTTTTTTAAAGTAAAGAAAATCACTGCAAATGAAAAATAAGCATACACTTTATACATTTTACATCTGTATATTTATTTTTAATCAATTTGCAGTGATTTTCTTTGCTTTATAAGACATTTTTAGTTTTTCAGAGCCCTTTTAAATAAATTGTGTTTGAAAATAGTGCATCAACCCCTTTAAGATCAAGGTGTTCATCTAAAGTATGTAAACATATATCTGATAAATCATAATACATCTAGCTGTTTAACCATCTATAAGTCATTTTCTGTTTTTCATTCCTTGGAGTTTACTATATTGTGACAATTATTCCTATAGCAGAGGTTACACAAATTAGTAACAGCTACATCCACAGACCTAAAATGATGGATTACACTTGTTCTTATAGTCTAATAGCGAGCACAGCTTGCGTCGCGAAGCGACGCGAGCGCAAGCGAGCTCCTATGGTATCATGCAGGCGAAAAGTAAACATATCAATCCATCCTTTTGAAAAGTCTTGGGTCATTTACGGTAGTTTATGTGCGACTACAACCGTAAAGTAGCATATTTCGTTACGAAATTAACAAGATAAGCATTCGTAGAAATCATTAAGAATGGTGGTTTCCAAGCAGAATGCAGAACATTAAAACCTTTCTCGAACCCATCCAAAAATGACAATGAAATTACTTTTTTACCTATGTCTCCAAAACGGTAGTCTCGGCCAGCTAGACCGTATCATGTATATGTCTTACTTGCAGATATCGGTCTGGGCAGATTAGGCCAATTAAAGCGCCCACTAGCGAGTAACACAATTTATTCGCGCGTTTTTTCACGCTCATAAAGTCGACGTTTGCGTGACGTCATGTTGTAAAAACAAGTACAACGTCAATTATTGATGCAGCAGTTAAACTGTTTAACGTCACTTGCTGCTTCTCATAAGTTAAAAATAAAATATTATTAAATTAACTTAAAAACATGTTTTTGAAAGTCTCGTTGAATCTCGAAAAATCTCACCAAAATCGCCCAAAACGAGAGGGCGATTTTAAACGTCCTATTTTCCTCAGGCCCTGGTTCTAGATCCGTGTAGCATAGCGTAACGAAGAAATCAGAAGCGGGCCGGATGACCGAGGCTACCAAAACGGCCATTAACCGGAAGCGTTGCCCAAAGTGTTACCTTGCACATTGTTCATTGGCCAAAATTCGTCAACACAATTCACAATTTAATAAAAGTAGATTTCGTGTCGCAGAAATTTATATGTCTTGCTAACCGATTAGGATAATCAGATTTGATAACTACCGTTAAAAAACATCTTTCATTTGTTTATCATTATCGCCATTTTCCCGTTAAACCATACATGCAATCAGAATTCTTCGCACATCTCCGTATTCGGATCGTCCACTATTGAAAGCCATTGACGGAAACCGACGAGGTTATTGCGTTTTCATTCGTGCCAAACCCGAACAACCTGGCAATTTCCGGAAATGTTACGGAAATTATAATAAAATGAGAAGACGTCATTGATTTACGTCATCATCGTATGTCATCACGTTATGACGTATGGTCTGTTAGTAAACAATTAGAGAGCTACAGATCCATCTTTCTTTCTTTCTTTCTTCCAATACTATAGTATTGACGTATTGTACACATATTTTTAATTATCACAGTTTCGTTTCTGTGGATGAGTTTACCTGCAGGCTTTTTTTGTGATAACCACAGAAGTTCAGCGAGATTTTTAACCTGAAAAGGGTATGACAGGGGACCAACGGCTTTACATCCGTAGGAAGAATGACATACTTTCACAGTAACTTTAACTATCTTGCACGAACAGGGGCGTACCTGGATCATTTTGAAATGTACGCCAGATATGAGAAGCGTAGCTGCGAACCGAGCAGCGATGCTGCGAGTGAGGGGTAGGTGTGGGAGGGGGTTTCCCCCTCCTGGCGGTGGGGGTTTGATTTTGAAAATTAGGAGGCAAATGATGCGTTCTCCTATAGATTTGAACTTGGGGGTGACCGGTCGCTAATTACTTTATACTTGATCAACACACACAAATGTTCATTGTTAAGAATGAGTGGCCGACGTTAATTAGACGGCTCTATTGATTTATAAGTGATTCGGCAAGACCCGTGTCTCAATATTTCCTGTTGATCATGACCAAGTCATTAAGCTGTCAGCATGTGCGTATTTCATATATTATATAGTTTATAATATACATTGAGGTATGACTATTTTACATTCCTATCAAACCAATCAAGAATTATTAATCAATAATTCTTTACAATATAAAGAAGAAAAAATAGTCGAGCTGAAAATAAACAATAGCGTATACAAGGCAATCAACTTCGATAAAAGAAACACAATGTTATGTATAAGACGAAGTAAATTTAAAGTAAATTCATAGTGTCAATATAATAACGTCCACTGTACACATATATTAATTTCCTTTCAAGATGCCACCAGTGCACCTGTGGGTTATTGTTCACTAAGTCCGAAAATGTATGCGTCTATTACTGCTAAGTGTATTCACTTGGTCGCCTGTGTAATAAAGTCCGTCTTCTTAACACCTTCGGTGCGTCGATTGACCTATTGATGTCCCAATATGATGTCGCGGTGATCTGGTAACGTATTCGTCTAGAGCTAATTGGTAATGTGTCACGTTTGCTGTGTGACATCCGTCTTCCTAACACCTTTGGCGCGTTAATTGACCTATTGATGTCCAGATGATCATGCGGTTGTCCGGTAATGTATTCGTCCGGAGCAGATTGATAGAGTGTCACTTTTGCAGTGTGACTTGTTGACATATTCCATTTGGCAAGGAACTATTTATATCCCGGCTATGCTTGGCTATCTCTCATTCTTGTTGTAAGTTGACTCTGTGATTACAATAACTGTACGTTGTGTGTATCAGTTCAAGTGCATTATGTTATGACAATAATTATCTTCCGCCTCATTATACTTTAAGAGTACACCAAGGTCTTGACCCCTAACCGTTGGTAAATCGTTTGCTTCACCCTTTTACCACTTTAAGAGTAGGTATAGGGACTTATGAGTATCACACTTGAATTATCATAAGTTCGTCGTTCGCCTAGTTTTTATTTATAACTATGTTGGCGTACTTAACCTAGTGATCCCTGACCGCTCTAGGCTAACTGCATATCAAGTCCATTTAGGACGGGCTTAAAGGCCTCAGCCTTTAACTGTTTACCTGATACTCCTTCAAACAGCGAGGACTCCTTACCGGCGTCAACCTCTCTAACTCGAGTGCCGTCCATTGTTGACGTCGCTGCAGGCTGTATCGACGTTCTCTCGTAGGTTGGCTCGTAGAGTATTTCCAACCGGTCTCGTTCCCGTTGCTGTTGAGTGATTTTATTGAGATTGTAAGACCGTTTCTCAAAACCAGTAATTATTCTTTTTATTACATATTTCTTGATTAGGCATTTTGCTAGTATAATGAATGCTATTATTCCCAAAAGTATCCCAATGAGTTTTAATTCAATATTTGTAAAATCTAGGTATTTTAGAAATGTCATGGTTGACTGAACCGAGTAGTTTGATTCAGATTCGTATGACCCAACTAAAGAGAGCTGTTCTGAGGTTGCCGTACAACTCGTGTTTATTTTTATCATGCCATACGGGGCCTCAATATTTATCACTTGCCTAGTTTATGTGAAAAGTCATCGGGCTATTTGTCATAATAAAGTATGTACTGTCGTCTATGAAGATTGCTTGCGGCAATCCAGTATGTGTGGCGAACAGCTGACAGTACTGTTTTGAACTCTTAGCATTTTGCACAAATAGGTTAGTTATGCAGGTGGGACTTTGGTGCACACTATTAATTGCGCGTTTTAGACTACAGGATTTTAACAGAGGATCCATGCAGATTCCTGCCTCAGTTTGTGATAATAGCATATATAGCGTACGTTCTCGATTTATTGCTAGGTATTTACTTTCTAAATCATAAAATGCAACCAGACCCTTATCGTTCGTGGGGCTTATATCACCATACGGTAGCTGAAGCGACCGGGCTTCATATAACTCAAATAATAAAAAAAAAACTTCAGGAAAAACTTTATATTTGAGGCAAAACTTATTTATTTATCATGTAAGGTTTTTGGTGTAAGACTGTATATTTTGTTTTAACCTCTACGTCGCCGCAACCTAGTACAAGGGTTTAATTCAATAAACCCTCCGTTTCTCACACTTAAAACAAATTTGCCACGCTGCTTACAGCTAAAGGTATAAACAGTCCGACCGTGTTTTTAATTCACACAATAACTGTCGGAATTGGCATTTAAGTGCCCTTGTATCTAATCTAAGATACCGGAAAGTGCCTCCAGCATATTCCTAACCCGTTTCTCTTTCGTTTCTCACACTTAACCACATTTTGCCACACTGCTACACTTACAAGTGTAAACAGTCCGACCGTGTTTTTAATTCACACAATAACTGTCGGAATTGGCATTTAAGTGCCCTTGTATCTAATCTAAGATACCGGAAAGTGCCTCCAGCAGATTCCTAACGCAGATTCCTAACCCGTTTTCCCTTACTTAAGGGCTTTTTTGACTTTACCTTCCTTTTGCGGGCTAAAGTGTTCACATCCATCGTGTCTAGGTCAGATACACTGGAGACGGGGTTCAAACGTGAACCCTCGGACCCACTGGACTTATAATTAGAGGTCATGGAGTCAACCACGCTTTCAGACTTAATTACGTCATCAAGCGATTTAACATCTTCGCCTATTTCTGTATCTGATCTGTCATCACTACTGCTATTACTACTAGGCTACTTTTAACCCCTTTAGCCTATTTTTCCTTTCTATAGAGTGCATATCCATTTTTGTTTGGTTATCCGATACACTACTTCCGTAATAATTATATTGAGCCATGATGTTAACCCTACACCTCATAAACTAATTACACTACAAGTTTTTATGTTTTTTTTACCTTTGTGTATGTCCTACGATGACACAATGTATTGTGAATACATAGACAAATGAACACACTTGTTGCTTGAGTGTAATATATGAAAAATACTTCATTAATATAGGAACGTTTACACGCCCCTGGCTACTTGGTACAGACAGTAACCACTTCTTACTTAAGGAAATAATCTACTTCAATTTAATAGACGTACGTGCTTCTACAAGCTTTTGACCTTTTGACCATAATTACCAGACAAATGCGTCTATCTTGCACAATTAGTCTGTTCACTATATATACACACTACATTTGACGTTTTTATGCTCATATTGAGGTGACATTTATTTCCGCCCTCAAATATATTGAAGCCAACCATCATTTATAAAACAGTGTGTCTACTACCTGTTATGACTAAACTACTTTTATTACCAATATTACTATAACTTCATATTCGTTTTTAGCCGTTTATTAGAGAGACCACCTTTTCACAGAAGTTTATCTTATATCTGTATTCTGTCCCTTGCGGCTTTTAACCATAACTATGTCAATTACAAAACATTGTTTGACAGGTTAACCATTGTGGTCAAGAACTCTTTAAAGGTACTGTTACCCTTTTCTACATTTTTTTTGTTTACTTTTACTTACTAAACGAATTTCAACTAGTCTATCCTATTTTTATAATGCATGAATTTGAACTACTAGATGTCGAAATCCTTAGTGTAGGTGTTCTTTTTCTTTCCGCTCAAGTCATTTAACCTACCATTATGACTCGAGCTAATTATAAGTTTTTCTGCCTAGGTTTCCAGTTATGCTGTGTGGTTGGACAAAATTTAGAAATGTGATCTTTCGACCCGCATTTAAAACAGCCACGCCTATGGCATATGTGATCTAATTGCATGGGTTCGTGCTCGTCTCGACCCCTGTGCCTATTCATTTCGGTTTCGTACCTTACTTTAGTGTCTGACCTTAATGCAAATCGTTTTCTCAGATTTTGTTCTGTAATAGCGGCCCTTATTGCCGCTTCTAGGTTAGGGGGTTGCAGACGCATTACTTTAAATTTGATAGAATCGTCCCTCAGGCCATCTGTAAAAAAATCAACCAATTGGGTTTGGATGATTTCTCGTCCCGGTCCATTAACATTATTATAAGCTTCTTCTGCTAGACTTAGAAGTCGTTCCGAGAACAACTGTACGCTTTCGTTAGGTCCTTGTTTGACCTTGCTAAGAAGGGAGAACGCATGTGACATGTCGGTCACATCAGAGAATCTGGCGGCAAGTTCGCCCCTAAGATCATCCCAAGTCCTATTGGGTCTTTCTAAGAATATCTTTATATAGTCCCCTACAGGTCCCTTACTTGTTTTGTATGCCAATAATTGTTTTTGTTCATCGTTAGTATTGTGGAGGAATGAGTACTTTTCAATGTCTTTCGACCATTCTTTGAAATCTGTGGACGATGTCCCATCAACTATTTTAATGCTATATGCTATGCTCTGGTTACTAGCTGTTTGAACTTGAGCTTGTACAAGCTCGTGGTTTGTTTGATTTTGAGCCTCCATTCTATCGTTAAGAGTTGCCATTTGATGTGCCACGTGAGTGAAGGCTGCGGCAATATTAGTTTCTGCCATTTTGAATTATTTAATGATCTTTTCGTTTGTTTTAAGTTTAATTAAATTTTAATTTTATTTTTGTTTTTTATTATTTCTTTATTTATTTTAGTTTTTAGATTTCTTTATTCATTTAGTTTTTCATTTAGTTTTGTTTTTCAAATGAATTTTATTCGTTATTATGTGTTTATCAATAATAATATTATTAGGTTTATTATTAATTTAGTAAATAGCACCCTTACTAGCAAAACAACCCCTTGTTAGAATTTCAAAATTATAATTTTCTTAATTTACCAAATGTTTCAAACTTTAGTGAGATTTAAAATTGGTTTTGTGAGACCGGCCGAACAAAATCAATTAAAATCACTCACCTTTTACTTCGTCGTTGTACTTCGTCTTTGTGCGCCGCTTTGTTTTCTCAAGGTCGAGATCCTGGTCTTAGGCGTCCAGTTTAAGTCATGTAATATAGCCTGTCCAATTCCTTCTTATTATAAAACACGAAGTCAGTTTTTGTCTAAGTAGTTTAATTCCTGATCGTATAGCTTTTACTAATACATATATACGTTCTAACTGTTTAAGTCAACAAACTGTGCCGGTCTGAGATAAAAACTCAGAGCGGGCCTATTTATACTAAAATATCTACATGTTATGAAACAATGGTTTTTATTATGGTCATTTCCTTGAGTCTTTTAAGACTCAAGTGCTGACGTTTAAGTGATCGTACTTGGCATAATTGCCTGATTCATACCAATTAATATGAATCCTAACCCTCCTCGTGACTTGACTAGGGTGGTTCCGATATTTTATCTCCGCCGTTTTGATCGTGTTTTATGGTCAAGCCTGATTTGAACTTGGGGGTGACCGGTCGCTAATTACTTTATACTTGATCAACACACACAAATGTTCATTGTTAAGAATGAGTGGCCGACGTTAATTAGACGGCTCTATTGATTTACAAGTGATTCGGCACGACCCGTGTCTCAATATTTCCTGTTGATCATGACCAAGTCATTAAGCTGTCAGCATGTGCGTATTTCATATATTATATAGTTTATAATATACATTGAGGTATGACTATTTTACACACTGACAGGGGTATGAACAGCCTCCTTATGGTTTTAATGAGTTGGGCAAACCGAAATTAAGACATCCATTAAAAATTGATAGCAAGCAATTGAGGCTAACTGATGTTATATTTGAGATTTCCTAATTTTTTGCTGTCCCAGCAACACGGCAGATGTACATAATACCTGAAAGAGGGTAATTCAGGATGTAGACAGATAAATAGGAATTTACATACATACAAAAAGCCTCATCTAAATTGATGGCTGTAAAATATATATTTCTTAACCGAATTTCAAAACTAAGGTGTTTTTATTTACCACTAAAATTGCCAGTTCCAATTATATATAATGTATTTACATTTTGTTAAAATGACTCACTTACATAGTTGAAAAACCTTTGGCTTAAACAAACGCCCGAAATAATAGAAATCTGTCGGGTTTAGACTCCACCATAATGTACAGACATTTTTTTCTTGGCTGGATTGCGTAGCAAATCCAGACTTATTTCCATCTGTCTGTCCGTCTATCTATCCGTCCGTCTACGAGATTTGAAGTTTTCGTTAAAGTTTGTTTTTTTCCTCATTTTTCAAAAATGAATTGTCGAAAAGCTCTGAAACTTGACACTTGTTCAATATCATTACAAATGTTATATGAAAATAACCCTAACTATGTCATTTATTTTACCTGGACTATCCCCCCTTTTCACACAGATTTTTCAGTTAAACTGTTTAATTCGCAATCCGGCGTTCGCACCACTATTGGTGCTTCACCTTCTTTTTTTTTGGTTACCTTTAACAAAGTTTGATGTTTCCACTGGACCCCATATAAATGAAACGTTCTTATGCCAGTGTACCTGTAACCGGTCATCTGCTACGGAGTAGTTCAAAGTTGAAGGTTTGGAAACTTTACCTGTCTTCTGCTTCAATCGATCTATGCTTTTCTCTGTCCTATAATTTCACTATTTTTGTTTTTCTACCACCGACAGAAACATTAGGGTCAAATAGGACACTTAGTTTCTTAAAATGTAGATGTAGAAACTAATAAGTATCTTGAGCACAGCTAGTGCTAAACATCAAGAACGGTGAAACAAACTAACGTCTTTTCTACATAGCATTTGATGAATTTGGTGCATTTTCAGAATATATTGATGGAAAACGTCGAACCCGGTGTCCTCCACCACCAGACATACTCAACTAAATGTGATTTAACTAATATTCTGAAAATGGACCACCATTTATTAAATAACAGGTAGGAAACAACAAATTCCTATGTTTTAAAAACATTGTACTTTTCTCAAACATACATCATCATAATGATTAGGCAATAGGTATGAATCAAGTTAACACACGTTGAAGACAAGACGTATATTCGAATAAAAAAAAGCTTAAATCTTTTCGTAATGACATAACGTTGAAATCGTAATTACATGTTGTTCGGCAAAAACATTTACGCGTGCATCACGGTTTATGTTCCGGCATAGTTTCTTTTGAATTTTTCAGCTATAAACATTCTTTACAACTTGAATTCCTAGAGAACTCGTCTGAAAAACTTGAATGGTATAAACACATATGTTGTAATGTTGAAAGGTTACCATTTCACTTGCTGAAATGACGTTTTCGTAAACCAGTCTAATGAAATCATTACTATTATATGTATACAAGCAAGGTTTTACGCAAGCGTAAAATAGCTGCCGAGATACAATTACCTTGTAATACGACATGCTAGAAGTACACATCACCACAGAAATACAATTGTTCACGTGTGCGTTAAAGTGTACATTACAACACATATAAACTGTTCACTGTTACCATGTGTAATTATAAGATTGCGTTATCAAAGTGAAAAATGTAAAGGAATAATATAAACCAATGAAAATTAAAAAAAAAGGAAATCAGCAGGCTTGAACCCTACCTTCCTGGGCACTAACACGGTGCCAAGACATAAGAGGTCGACATACTGCACTATTGAGAATTCTGAATGTTTCGTCGTTAATCACCAGATGGCATCATAGACAGTTTGCGTGCTGAAGTAAAGTGAAGTGCCCTTTTACAGCTAAGGATAAAACAATCGGTGTTGAAACCGTATCGTATTTAAAAGAGAACGTAAATTCGGAGCTCGTTTTAGATGAAACAAATGACTACTATTTCCAGATTCAGGGCCAGCTTCTTTGTACAGGAGCTTCTTTGTACAGGAGCAGAATAATGTGCGCTAGTTGTTTACACGATCACTGACATGGTGCACATTAAAATACCACACAATGACGAATTCATAAGGAAAATGGTTGACAGCTTACGTCTATTTTTTTATCTCTATTTCAAACCAGCTCTATTGGAGAAGAGGTTTTACAAGACGTACATTGATTAAGACAAACATTTGGATTTCACTAATTATATATATCTTTTATTCAACAAAATTCCAAAAGGTCATAAGACCCATGAGGATGCAGGACATATATACAAGATTGACAGCAGGTACATGCAATAGTTATGTGCACTTATGCACTTAAAGTACTATTGTTTCAACATCAACACGATATATAATTATAAATCTTTTGAAAGTAACAATTCAAGAAATATTTTCAATCATATAGGTTATTTTTACCAGCCCACCAATGCATTTTTTTAAACAGTTTTTAATTGCATACTATATGTGGAGAAGATGACGGTCATTTAAATATAATCACATATATATTTGTATTAAACTGGTATGAAATAACAGGTCCATGTGACCATGTGAAGCAGACGTAACGTTATGTTACCGTGATTGGCCGACATCAATAAAAGTGCTGATGATGACAATATCAATTTATTATGGAGTCGAGGGCAAAATTTAAGTCTATAATACTATATAAAAAAAACTACCGGTATCATAAAAGTTAAATTAAACTAGTTTATCATATAACTTCCGATTATAAAGCCATACATGTATTTATCATTATTACACTAGTGCAAGAAATATGTAGATGAAGGCCGCATCATCGTGTGTTCTTTTCCGTTAGCTTGGTGTGCATTGGAATCACCTAGTAAATGTTCAGTGTTTAAAATAGCGGATTACGGAAATCAATGAGGTAATTCCTTTGTTTAGTGTGTGTATATATACATGTAGGCAACTACAATAATTTTTTCTTGTATTCTTTCTTTAGAGTTTGGAGTGAATGTCACATTCATGTTTATTTAATACAGCATTCATTAACTTAAGTCGTTGGATGAAATTGACAGCCTCGCATCTGACATATAAATTATAATTGTTTAATAATAATATTATACGATTATTGCCAAATCGATCATCGGCATTGTGTAAAATAATTTACCAATAAAATAAATATGTATGTTGTTTTCACTATAATATTTCAAGTTTTCAGTCCTATTTAGACAGTGTCTACTTGTAGCAGTGAGCTCAATGCTCAACTTTATAGTGTTGCTACACTGTAATATCATTCCATAGATGCATGATATGATACCATAGCCACCCTGTTGCATATAATGACAATACTTTAAAGTTTAAAGGAACACAGCAATTTTGATTTGTTTGAAACTTGCGGCATCCCATTTATTTATTTTTTTAATCTCAATTTTTTTTAATTCAAATGAATCAAAGTGCCAATTTTAACGCTTGATGTGAAGTTCAAGATTGCCATGTGTCCCTTTAACTGCTAATTTACTTTTTGTTATATATATGTCATTTTTGTACAGTGTGATGGGTTGGCTACCCTGATCCCTCACATCTATGACAGGGAGAATAAATGGGTTACCATATGGTGACTGAAAAAAGAAAGGATTTTTTAGTTATATTATTTACAAGTTTTCTTTATAATATTTATTTGAATTGCTGGAGTTACTAGGATTAAATTAATTATGCCCGGATAAAGAATACATTGAAAGATGGACAAATGTTTACGTGATAAAATTCGATACAGAGTGACATCGAGACAATTTACTTAATCATTGATTTAAAGAAGTCAGTTGAATTGAATTGGGTTTTAAGGCGCACCAACACATGTAAAGGTTATCTGGCGCCTAACAGGCATGAACATGCCAGGCTCATCTTCCATGTACATCGAGATAAAATATGGAAAATGGGCCTAGAACCTTCTCACCCTGAACTGCAGAGTTGCTGCAAATTCTTTCGTAGAAACTCCATTTACGCTGGAGCCACGTTTATTGTTTTTCTGCCAGTGCTCTTTTGATGCGAGCGAGATAGCACCTGAAACAATGCAGGGATTATGATGAAGACCTTTAATGAACATGAACAAAAAATGATAAAATGAACATGAATTTGGGGGGATTCTACCCATCTGCCTACCCCTCAAAAGGGATCTGCAGTGGCCCTATTCTTTGCCCCGTGACCAAACGGGGGAACCCGGGAACCACACGGGGCGTAAAGAAGTCAAATAAAACTTTTAACAAATTATTTATTAAATTGTAGCAAATATAAAGAATCTGATTCTGAATTAAAATTTTCTGTCTGAAATTTAATATGGAAGTGTGAACAATGCCAAATCACATTTTATTAAACGGTCGGATTTTATTCCATTTGTCAGGCATGACTTAATGATTACTAAAATTCTGAAAGTATTGAATCTAGTCTTTGTATTAATATTGATGCTTTTAGCGTCTCCGTGGCCGAATGGTTAACAACGTTGCGTTGTAAACCTTCGCCTCTCACAGCTGCAGGTTCGAATCCCACTGGGAGCTCGACTTGTGAGGAAGTGTCGATTCTTACGGATGGCGGGATGTGTATTATTCTTCATGTTTTATTTTTCTGCTTTCTCTGTCCTGTGTCTTAAACCCACGAGACATTTGTGATGGGGTATGGGTCTTGTCCATTGATATTGACTGGGGACAGCTGTGGACAGTAGTTTCTGTTGAATGGGATATCTACCTGAAAGTATAAATCATTTTGTTTGTTAATAACACAACTTTATAAATTGTGACCATTATACACATACATGTAGGTTCGTCAGCTTAAACCATCAGGAGAGAAAAGAAACACCAAGTGATAGATTCCCCTAATATAATTGTTTTGAGTTCATAAAGGTTCACTGATTCCAATCTCTCCATAGTGCGCAAATAGAACAAAAATAGTGGTGAAACCGAAAGTCGGTTAACCCACCAACTACTTGACTATCAACGAATACTTCTCAACCGTATGGGTACGTTTATTTTACAAAAGTATGGCTATGAATAACACATCTACTAACTTTAACTTTTTTTTGTGTGTGTTTTTTTTCAAAAAGTTTGATTGGACACTAAAACATATATATATATTGTTTGTTGAATGTAGTCATCCGGTTTGAAGTGCGACTGACGATTTTGACGGTTTCCAATTCTTAAATCTCTCATCGCCAAAATCCATTTCTCCCGTCTAACTGATTCGGTTGGAAACGCATGTCACCCTCTTAAATGGCATCCTGGCACACAACAACACGTACTAGGCATGATTTCTTTTCTTTTTTTGGCGAATAATTTAGAATGATTTCTTTGTTTATCGTACGATAAAGACCAAGTAACACCAAAGTAGCTGGACCGGGTTCGGTGGCGCCATCTATTCTCGGCAGATAACTCGCTACTATCAATCGTGAACGCTCGGCCAATCCCGTCATTCCTCGGGATCCCGCAAAACAGTGTACGAGATGTTGCGAATGGAGTATATTCAGTAGACTGGTTTACAAAAATGTCATTTCAGCAAGTGAAATGGTAACCTTTAAACATTACAAAATATGTGTTTATACCATTCAAGTTTTTCAGACGAGTTCTCTAGGAATTGAAGTTGTAAAGAATGCGTATTGCCACTTACAGGTTATAATAGCCTAAATGAGTCTCCATTGCCCTTCCATAGTAAAGTTAGAATGTTGACAACCTGTCAAAAACTCAAACCTCGTTAGAATGCTGGGAAACTTACTTTATCATGCAAATAAACATGTCTGCTATTAAACATCAACAAGGAAATAGGGGGTTTAATACCTTCTAAGAAACATTTCTTCAGTTGTATACTAACACCGGGTCAAAGGTCAACACTATTTTTACCCCTTGCAATTTCATACCCTGTCTACTTTCACTTCTCAAATTTATACCAAAAACTGTCAAAAACATGATGAGCTGCATTTTCAAATATCAACAACATGTCCAGAATACAGTTACAGCCAAAAAATAACAGGAAACTGCACTAAAAAAATGTTTTTAAAGAAAAAAAGATTAGCACTCTTTAATACAGAACTACTTTCGACTGCACCAGGCGAGCACATCCTGTTGATTTAGTGTAATTAGACCTATAAGGAATTATTTTGCGTCATGTTTTTTAATTAAACTGGTCGATTCAACCCAACAACTTAATAAAAGAACATTTTGACTTGTTTCGCAATGCCGAATGACTTTGTCTTGAAATTAATGCGATTTACCTGCGCTTGACCATGCACTAAATCGAGTCGATTTTGTCGCGAAATTAAGAAATAATAAAAAAAAAAATATCTCAGCAACCGTTCAACATTTTCTCATCAAATCAACTCTGGTGGCTTTGTTTTGCATCCCTGAGTATGTATACCACACACTTTGCCATATATCTTTCACAAAAATTCCAAAAAAAAATAAAAATATCACATTTTTAGAGAAAATCAGAAAATTTGAGAAAAGTTGCCAAAAACACTCTTAAATAGTCTAAAAGTCTGAAAATGATTTTTTTCCCTCTGTTTCTCAGTTCAACTCACCTATTCGAACAAAATAAATGCCTAGAAAATCATTTTTTAAGCAATTCTGAAAAATACATGATTTCCCCGGTTATAATAGCCTAAATGAGTCTCCATTGCCCTTCCATAGTAAAGTTAGAATGTTGACAACCTGTCAAAAACTCAAACCTCGTTAGAATGCTGGGAAACTTACTTTATCATGCAAATAAACATGTCTGCTATTAAACATCAACAAGGAAATAGGGGGTTTAATACCTTCTAAGAAACATTTCTTCAGTTGTATACTAACACCGGGTCAAAGGTCAACACTATTTTTACCCCTTGCAATTTCATACCCTGTCTACTTTCACTTCTCAAATTTATACCAAAAACTGTCAAAAACATGATGAGCTGCATTTTCAAATATCAACAACATGTCCAGAATACAGTTACAGCCAAAAAATAACAGGAAACTGCACTAAAAAAATGTTTTTAAAGAAAAAAAGATTAGCACTCTTTAATACAGAACTACTTTCGACTGCACCAGGCGAGCACATCCTGTTGATTTAGTGTAATTAGACCTATAAGGAATTATTTTGCGTCATGTTTTTTAATTAAACTGGTCGATTCAACCCAACAACTTAATAAAAGAACATTTTGACTTGTTTCGCAATGCCGAATGACTTTGTCTTGAAATTAATGCGATTTACCTGCGCTTGACCATGCACTAAATCGAGTCGATTTTGTCGCGAAATTAAGAAATAATAAAAAAAAAAATATCTCAGCAACCGTTCAACATTTTCTCATCAAATCAACTCTGGTGGCTTTGTTTTGCATCCCTGAGTATGTATACCACACACTTTGCCATATATCTTTCACAAAAATTCCAAAAAAAAATAAAAATATCACATTTTTAGAGAAAATCAGAAAATTTGAGAAAAGTTGCCAAAAACACTCTTAAATAGTCTAAAAGTCTGAAAATGATTTTTTTCCCTCTGTTTCTCAGTTCAACTCACCTATTCGAACAAAATAAATGCCTAGAAAATCATTTTTTAAGCAATTCTGAAAAATACATGATTTCCCCGGTTATAATAGCCTAAATGAGTCTCCATTGCCCTTCCATAGTAAAGTTAGAATGTTGACAACCTGTCAAAAACTCAAACCTCGTTAGAATGCTGGGAAACTTACTTTATCATGCAAATAAACATGTCTGCTATTAAACATCAACAAGGAAATAGGGGGTTTAATACCTTCTAAGAAACATTTCTTCAGTTGTATACTAACACCGGGTCAAAGGTCAACACTATTTTTACCCCTTGCAATTTCATACCCTGTCTACTTTCACTTCTCAAATTTATACCAAAAACTGTCAAAAACATGATGAGCTGCATTTTCAAATATCAACAACATGTCCAGAATACAGTTACAGCCAAAAAATAACAGGAAACTGCACTAAAAAAATGTTTTTAAAGAAAAAAAGATTAGCACTCTTTAATACAGAACTACTTTCGACTGCACCAGGCGAGCACATCCTGTTGATTTAGTGTAATTAGACCTATAAGGAATTATTTTGCGTCATGTTTTTTAATTAAACTGGTCGATTCAACCCAACAACTTAATAAAAGAACATTTTGACTTGTTTCGCAATGCCGAATGACTTTGTCTTGAAATTAATGCGATTTACCTGCGCTTGACCATGCACTAAATCGAGTCGATTTTGTCGCGAAATTAAGAAATAATAAAAAAAAAAATATCTCAGCAACCGTTCAACATTTTCTCATCAAATCAACTCTGGTGGCTTTGTTTTGCATCCCTGAGTATGTATACCACACACTTTGCCATATATCTTTCACAAAAATTCCAAAAAAAAATAAAAATATCACATTTTTAGAGAAAATCAGAAAATTTGAGAAAAGTTGCCAAAAACACTCTTAAATAGTCTAAAAGTCTGAAAATGATTTTTTTCCCTCTGTTTCTCAGTTCAACTCACCTATTCGAACAAAATAAATGCCTAGAAAATCATTTTTTAAGCAATTCTGAAAAATACATGATTTCCCCGGTTATAATAGCCTAAATGAGTCTCCATTGCCCTTCCATAGTAAAGTTAGAATGTTGACAACCTGTCAAAAACTCAAACCTCGTTAGAATGCTGGGAAACTTACTTTATCATGCAAATAAACATGTCTGCTATTAAACATCAACAAGGAAATAGGGGGTTTAATACCTTCTAAGAAACATTTCTTCAGTTGTATACTAACACCGGGTCAAAGGTCAACACTATTTTTACCCCTTGCAATTTCATACCCTGTCTACTTTCACTTCTCAAATTTATACCAAAAACTGTCAAAAACATGATGAGCTGCATTTTCAAATATCAACAACATGTCCAGAATACAGTTACAGCCAAAAAATAACAGGAAACTGCACTAAAAAAATGTTTTTAAAGAAAAAAAGATTAGCACTCTTTAATACAGAACTACTTTCGACTGCACCAGGCGAGCACATCCTGTTGATTTAGTGTAATTAGACCTATAAGGAATTATTTTGCGTCATGTTTTTTAATTAAACTGGTCGATTCAACCCAACAACTTAATAAAAGAACATTTTGACTTGTTTCGCAATGCCGAATGACTTTGTCTTGAAATTAATGCGATTTACCTGCGCTTGACCATGCACTAAATCGAGTCGATTTTGTCGCGAAATTAAGAAATAATAAAAAAAAAAATATCTCAGCAACCGTTCAACATTTTCTCATCAAATCAACTCTGGTGGCTTTGTTTTGCATCCCTGAGTATGTATACCACACACTTTGCCATATATCTTTCACAAAAATTCCAAAAAAAAATAAAAATATCACATTTTTAGAGAAAATCAGAAAATTTGAGAAAAGTTGCCAAAAACACTCTTAAATAGTCTAAAAGTCTGAAAATGATTTTTTTCCCTCTGTTTCTCAGTTCAACTCACCTATTCGAACAAAATAAATGCCTAGAAAATCATTTTTTAAGCAATTCTGAAAAATACATGATTTCCCCGGTTATAATAGCCTAAATGAGTCTCCATTGCCCTTCCATAGTAAAGTTAGAATGTTGACAACCTGTCAAAAACTCAAACCTCGTTAGAATGCTGGGAAACTTACTTTATCATGCAAATAAACATGTCTGCTATTAAACATCAACAAGGAAATAGGGGGTTTAATACCTTCTAAGAAACATTTCTTCAGTTGTATACTAACACCGGGTCAAAGGTCAACACTATTTTTACCCCTTGCAATTTCATACCCTGTCTACTTTCACTTCTCAAATTTATACCAAAAACTGTCAAAAACATGATGAGCTGCATTTTCAAATATCAACAACATGTCCAGAATACAGTTACAGCCAAAAAATAACAGGAAACTGCACTAAAAAAATGTTTTTAAAGAAAAAAAGATTAGCACTCTTTAATACAGAACTACTTTCGACTGCACCAGGCGAGCACATCCTGTTGATTTAGTGTAATTAGACCTATAAGGAATTATTTTGCGTCATGTTTTTTAATTAAACTGGTCGATTCAACCCAACAACTTAATAAAAGAACATTTTGACTTGTTTCGCAATGCCGAATGACTTTGTCTTGAAATTAATGCGATTTACCTGCGCTTGACCATGCACTAAATCGAGTCGATTTTGTCGCGAAATTAAGAAATAATAAAAAAAAAAATATCTCAGCAACCGTTCAACATTTTCTCATCAAATCAACTCTGGTGGCTTTGTTTTGCATCCCTGAGTATGTATACCACACACTTTGCCATATATCTTTCACAAAAATTCCAAAAAAAAATAAAAATATCACATTTTTAGAGAAAATCAGAAAATTTGAGAAAAGTTGCCAAAAACACTCTTAAATAGTCTAAAAGTCTGAAAATGATTTTTTTCCCTCTGTTTCTCAGTTCAACTCACCTATTCGAACAAAATAAATGCCTAGAAAATCATTTTTTAAGCAATTCTGAAAAATACATGATTTCCCCGGTTATAATAGCCTAAATGAGTCTCCATTGCCCTTCCATAGTAAAGTTAGAATGTTGACAACCTGTCAAAAACTCAAACCTCGTTAGAATGCTGGGAAACTTACTTTATCATGCAAATAAACATGTCTGCTATTAAACATCAACAAGGAAATAGGGGGTTTAATACCTTCTAAGAAACATTTCTTCAGTTGTATACTAACACCGGGTCAAAGGTCAACACTATTTTTACCCCTTGCAATTTCATACCCTGTCTACTTTCACTTCTCAAATTTATACCAAAAACTGTCAAAAACATGATGAGCTGCATTTTCAAATATCAACAACATGTCCAGAATACAGTTACAGCCAAAAAATAACAGGAAACTGCACTAAAAAAATGTTTTTAAAGAAAAAAAGATTAGCACTCTTTAATACAGAACTACTTTCGACTGCACCAGGCGAGCACATCCTGTTGATTTAGTGTAATTAGACCTATAAGGAATTATTTTGCGTCATGTTTTTTAATTAAACTGGTCGATTCAACCCAACAACTTAATAAAAGAACATTTTGACTTGTTTCGCAATGCCGAATGACTTTGTCTTGAAATTAATGCGATTTACCTGCGCTTGACCATGCACTAAATCGAGTCGATTTTGTCGCGAAATTAAGAAATAATAAAAAAAAAAATATCTCAGCAACCGTTCAACATTTTCTCATCAAATCAACTCTGGTGGCTTTGTTTTGCATCCCTGAGTATGTATACCACACACTTTGCCATATATCTTTCACAAAAATTCCAAAAAAAAATAAAAATATCACATTTTTAGAGAAAATCAGAAAATTTGAGAAAAGTTGCCAAAAACACTCTTAAATAGTCTAAAAGTCTGAAAATGATTTTTTTCCCTCTGTTTCTCAGTTCAACTCACCTATTCGAACAAAATAAATGCCTAGAAAATCATTTTTTAAGCAATTCTGAAAAATACATGATTTCCCCGGTTATAATAGCCTAAATGAGTCTCCATTGCCCTTCCATAGTAAAGTTAGAATGTTGACAACCTGTCAAAAACTCAAACCTCGTTAGAATGCTGGGAAACTTACTTTATCATGCAAATAAACATGTCTGCTATTAAACATCAACAAGGAAATAGGGGGTTTAATACCTTCTAAGAAACATTTCTTCAGTTGTATACTAACACCGGGTCAAAGGTCAACACTATTTTTACCCCTTGCAATTTCATACCCTGTCTACTTTCACTTCTCAAATTTATACCAAAAACTGTCAAAAACATGATGAGCTGCATTTTCAAATATCAACAACATGTCCAGAATACAGTTACAGCCAAAAAATAACAGGAAACTGCACTAAAAAAATGTTTTTAAAGAAAAAAAGATTAGCACTCTTTAATACAGAACTACTTTCGACTGCACCAGGCGAGCACATCCTGTTGATTTAGTGTAATTAGACCTATAAGGGATTATTTTGCGTCATGTTTTTTAATTAAACAGGTCGATTCAACCCAACAACTTAATAAAAGAACATTTTGACTTGTTTCGCAATGCCGAATGACTTCATCTTGAAATTATTGCGATTTACCTGCGCTTGACCATGCACTTAATCGAGTCGATTTTGTCGCGAAATTAAGAAATAATAAAAAAAAAAAATAATCTCAGAAACCGTTCAACATTTTCTCATCAAATCAACTCTGGTGGCTTTGTTTTGCATCCCTGAGTATGTATACCACACATTTTGCCATATATCTTTCACAAATAT